>BLSH010482876.1:668542-695034 GCA_018402905.1 Glandirana rugosa | reverse complement strand
TTCATGTGACAAAACTGAAGAAATGACACTTTGCTACAATGTAAAGTAGTGAGTGTACAGCTTGTATAACAGTGTAAATTTACTGTCCCCTCAAAATAACTCAACACACAGGCAACAAAAGTGAGTACACCCCTAAGTGAAAATGTCCAAATTGGGCCCAAAGTGTCAATATTTTGTATGGCCACCATTATTTTCCAGCACTGCCTTAACCCTCTTGGGCAAGGAGTTCATCAGAGCTTCACAGGTTGCAGAGTCCTCTTCCACTCCTCCATGACGACATCACCGAGCTGGTGGATGTTAGAAACCTTGCGCTTCTCCACCTTCCATTTGAGGATGCCCCACAGATGCTCAATAGGGTTTAGGTCTGGAGACATGCTTGGCCAGTCCATCACCTTTACCACCAGCTTCTTTAGCCAGGCAGTGGTCGTCTTGGAGGTGTGTTTGGGGTGGTTATCATGTTGGAATACTGCCCTGCGGCCCATTCTCCAATGGGAGGGGATCATGCTTTGCTTCAGTATGTCAAAGTACATGTTGGCATTCATGGTTCCCTCAATGAACTGTAGCTCCCCAGTGACGGCAGCACTCATGCAGCCCCAGACCATTACACTTCCACCACCATACTTGACTGTAGGCAAGACACACTTGTATTTGTACTGCTCACCTGGTTGCCGCCACACACGCTTGACACCATCTGAACCAAATACATTTATCTTGGTCTCATCAGACCACAGGGCATGGTTCCAGTAATCCATGTCCATAGTCTGCATGTCTTCAGCAAACTATTTGCAGGCTTTCTTGTACATCATCTTTAGAAGAGGCTTCCTTCTGGGACGACAGCCATGCAGACCAGTTTGATGCAGTGTGCAGCGTATGGTCTGAGCACTGACAGGCTGACCCCCCACCTCTTCAACCTCTGTAGCAATGCTGGCAGCACTCAAACATCTATTTACCCAAGACAACCTCTGGATATGACACTGAGCATGTGCACTCAACTTCTTTGGTAGACCATGGTGAGGCCTGTTCTAAGTGGAACCTGTCCAGTTAAACCACTGTATGGTCTTGGCCACTGTGCTGCAGCTCAGTTTCAGGGTCATGGCAATCTTCTTATAGTCTAGGCCATCTTTATGTAGAGCAACTATTCTTTTTCTCAGATCCTCAGAGAGTTCTTTGCCATGAGGTGCCATGTTGAACTTCCAGTGACCAGTATGAGAGAGTGAGAGCGATAACACCAAATTTAACACACCTGCTCCCCATTCACACCTGAGACATTGTAACACTAACAAGTCACATGACACCGGGAGAGGGAAAATGGGGCCCAATGTGGACATTTTCACTTAGGGGTGTACTCTCTTTTGTTGCCAGTGGTTTAGACATTAATAGCTGTGTATTACTTTGAGGGGACAGCAAATGTATACGGTTATACAAGCTGTACACTCACTACTTTACATTGTAGCAAAGTGTCATTTCTTCAGTGTTGTCATATGAAAAAATAGAATAAAATATTTACAAAAATGTGAGGAGTGTACTCACTTCTGTGAGATACTGTATATATATATATATATATATATATATATATATATGAAGAAAAACATTTTTTCACATCACATAACATATATAGGGTCTGATTTCTGGTTGTGCTTAGCTGATCCTCTTATCTTGCTCAGATCTACCTGACAAAATATGTCCGTTGGAAAAAAAGTAGACTCCTCACATTCTCTAATGATATGAAAAACCCATATTGCTTCTTGTAGCCAGAGACCATGTGATCTAGACTGTCTGTGAAGGTCACACAAGGGAGCAATTTAATTTTAGAAAGTTTTTTTCACTCAAAATAATACCATGATTTGGTAATGCTGACATGTGCTGTATTGATTTAAGAGTAATTTTTAATAGCTTAACTTTAATACCTATGATTTAATGTAGGATTTGCTGACAGCAAGATCCTACATAGAATTTTTTCTGTACACTGTACACATATTATGTTTATTCTAATGTCTACATGCATACAGCCTACAGCACAAATGTACCATTTTGGCCAAGTTGTGGGCTCCTGCTGCTTAGTGTCCTTCATTTCTAGGATGAAGCTTACCCCTGCTGCTTAGCATCTTTTGTTGCTAAGGTGCAGGTTGCTCTTGCCACCTAGTGCACTTTGTTTCACAGATGCCGACAACACCTGCCACCTAGTGCACTTTGTTCCAAAGATGCAGAAGGTTCTTGCCACCTAGCATCCTTTGTTGCTAGTGCAGCACCCTCTAGTATGTAAATGCAAACTTTTTTTTGTACAGAGTAGGTAAATTGTCAGGCTTGACTAGCAGCCAAGCCTGTGTTGTTTTATCTGGGTCAAGGGAGTGACTCAGGGAGGCTGGTATGACTCACTGGCAGCATCTCTAAGACCTCCCCCTACTTCTAGAAACTGGTAGAAGATTCCCTGACTAATCCCCAACAGATGGTTTGGCAGGGGGCAGGCCCCCTCAAATGCTCAGAGTCAGGCCAGCTGGGGGCAGTGGAGTTGGGGTGGAAGATGGAGATGGAATGTTAGGCTGTCATTGACCCTTGAGGGAGCCCCTAGTATGGGGGATAACCTCAGCCCTGGCTTGGGTGCAGAGGGGACCCTCTTCATGACACACAGATGGGTCCTGACCAGGAGGCATGGGATCAAGGTTGAGGACAGCAGGAGAACACTGCTGGGCGAATCTTCAGGAAGGAAGACAGCCAGGAGGGCTGGTGAGTGTACGGTCAGAGGACTGAGAGGCATACCTGAGAGGACTGGGTGCAAGCAGTCTGGAATGGATGAAGAGTCAGTCTGGGAGGACTGTGGAGTCTTAGCCAGGAGGGCTAGTGAAAGGGGCACTGCGGTCAGGCAGGCTGCCAATGCCTGAAGAGGTGGTACTGGGATTAGTAGCCGCAGGAATAGGACAGCTAAGCACTGGGACTTCTTTTTGCTACACTACCAAATGGGCCCGCGGTCCCTGCCTTGCTATGGTCTGATTGCCCTCTTGTCAGACCATCCTTACAATGCCAGCTATTCCTGGGAGTTGTTGTTCTACAAGCATGATTGTGCTGGAGGTAGAAGGTGTAGTATGTATGTGTATACAGGCTGTATATCGTTTGTATCCCTGAAGAGTTCTGAGTTTGATTAAGTGGATATCCCATAATACCATTAACCCTATCCAAGTTCAATTCCCCTAATAAAATACAAAAACACAGCTGCGTGGGCTGATTCTTGTCTCCAGCAATTTCTGTGTGCCTGGCTGTGCAGGGTGGGAGATGCCAACATTCACCAGCAGCTCCTGCGGGGGTAGCGCTACGCTAGGATGCAGGTGGCTTTTCTCTCTTGCCACCTACTGCCCCTCATTGCTAAGACTCAAGCGGCTCTTGCTGCCTACCATCCTCTGTGGCTAGGATGCAGGACACATGTTGATATTTACATGTCTTCCCTGAGCAGGCCAATAAAGTACAGTTGTGCTGTACACATGTTCAAGACCACGGGCACAGATTTTTCTATTTTGATTGAATGGATTTGACTGCAGTACACATTTACTTATCATTGCATAGCTCTATGCATGGGCTGATACAAAAAAAAAAATACACCTGCATTTGGATCTGTAAGAAAATGCTGTACTGATCAAAACGCAACGTTTTTTCACTGCCATGTGCATGAATTCATACACTGTCAAGAACATCTGTGCTCCACACCTACTTTATACAACATCTGTGCTTGTGTTAGTATGCTTCTGTTTGACTAATTAATATATGCAATATATTTATTAATCTCCTCATTAGGATTCAGGTCATGGAAGCACACATTATTCAGTAAATAAAAGTCTCTGTGATTGATGAGTTATTCACATAGAAATGTATTCAGAGCATTGTTTCTCTCTGTACTTTAGAATTCAGCGCAGTTACTAACATTCAACAGCCTTGCTTTTATCTTGTATCTAAAGACCAAAAGAAAAGTTCAGCTAGTGTTCCTATTCCTTCCTATAGGGTCCCTGCATTGTTCTTCAGTGAAGCTGCTTCTTCCAGAACATTGAATAAGAGGTTAAAGTGGCAGCTATCCAAATATAGCCCTTTTAATCTTTTGATACTTTATGTAGTATATTTTTATTATAACTGAAATAAAACACAATATTTTATACACAATTTGCTATTTATCCTCTCTATTAAAAAAGATTGTATATACTTAATCTTGTACAATAATCTGTTCCACTTTTGATAAGGTTATATTTAGGATATGCTAAAAAGCAGAGTAGAACTAAAATTCTAGCAAGTATAATGACCACCTCCCACACATATCTTTTATGTTTCTGTATTTTTAAAGTAGATGTAAACCTCAACTCAAGGGTAGGCAACCTTTGAGAGGTGGAGAACTGTCTGAACAACATGAAAGAGATCAAAGATCACTGGGGTTCAGCCCCCCCCTTTTTAAGATATTAACTAGCAAGGCTTGGCCACTTTCTCTCCTTGTTGGGCCCCATCTCCTTAGATTATTTCACCAGTAAACTAGATATGCCTCAGTCAGAAAGATTTTGCTTCCATCAAATCCACCATTATATTACCTCCTTATGGAGGGACAAACCTGCCCCCTACGAGAAGTGGTGCTCCGATATTTCTTCACAAAAGGGGGGCATTTCAATTATATATGCATCTTTGATGGAACTTCCCCTGAAACCTCCATACGCTAAGCACTGGGAGAGTGATCTGAACCGGTCTTGGGACACAGACAAATGGTTTTCCATCTTCCCGAAATCCACTAAGGGGATGGTTAACATTTCTCTGATGGAAGCCAATGTAAAAGTGATCTCTCGTTGGTACCTGCTCCCAAATTCGTCTCCACTGTGCTTTAGACGGTGCGACCTTCTGGGTTCTTACTTTCACACATGGTGGGAGTGTCCGAGGATCAGGGGATTTTGGAACAGAATTTCCTCATTGTTGAGGAAGGTCACGGGTCTTGCGATTTCCCAGGACCCAGAAATCATCTTACTAAATCTTAAGCCGGATGGTCTCTCTAAGCCAGTGGTTCTCAACTCCTGTCCTCGGGACCCACTAACAGCCCAGGTTAACAGGATAACTGAAATGCATCACAGGTGATATAATTTGCTGCTCAGTGATTGCATCATTCCAGTCTGCATCTCCCCAAGTTAATACTTAAAATCTGGCCTGCTGGTGGGTCCTGAGGACCGGGGTTGAGAACCACTGCTCTAAGCCCCTGTACCAACTAACTCAATTCATTTTACTGGGTGCCAAGATTACTTTGGCGAGGGCTTGGAAGAGACCGTTGGTCTCCTTTAATGCAGCCAAAAAGAAAATCACATAATAACCCAAGAAAAATTTGCCAATACCCTTCTGGACTCCTCAGACAAATTCGATTTGGTATGGGAACCCTGGCAGAAATACCTCAGTCTTTCCCGCTGACTGGGCACCGCCCTCCGTGAGGCGCAGCTTTCCTGTCGCTTCTTTATTCTTTATCCTCTTTCCCTTCTCTTTCTTCTGCTTTCTAGTCTTCTTTTCTTCTCCTTTCTTCCCTACTTAAGGATATATTCCGGATGTAGTTTATTAGTATGATACACTGTTGTAGTCTGTCGGGTCGTTTGGCCTTGTGAAAGTTTTATGACTTCTTCTATCACTGGCGAGTTTAATAAGGTATGCTCAGGGGTGGGGGTCCCGGGAACGGGTCCGTCTTCCCCCCCTCGGGTCGCAGCTTGATCCCGAATAGGGTGACTGTGGGTGGGCGCGGGCTCGGCCCGGGGCTTCCGCTTTAATATGTCTTTGCTGTTTGGAATTACGATTCCCATTTTCCCTGACAAATGCTTGTAATGCCCTTGGTATTAGTAGTAAGGCCTACCCTTACTCACCGTGTTTTTTATTTTTTCATTTATTTGTTGTTATTGTACTATTGAAAACTCAATAAAATCTTTTTGAGAAAACTAGCAAAGCTTAACTAAATAGTGATGGTGTGTGGACAGTGTCAGAGAGGCAGTGGATGGTGTCAGTAGAGCAGTGGATGGTGTCAGTGGGGCACAGGTTGGTGTCAATAGAGCAGTGGATGGTGTTAGTAGGGCAGCGAACTGTGTCAGGAGAGCAGTGCATGTGTCAGTAGGTCAGAGGTTGGTGTCAGTAGGGTAGTGGAATGTGTCAATAATTTTTATTTTTATTATTTTATTTTTTTATTATTTTTTACCATTTTATTATTTATTTTCCTTTTCAATTTTATTTGTAATTATTTTTTTAAGAAAAATGTTAGCAGTCCTATTGGGGGAGTTTAGTGAAACATCAGGGGTCTAACCAGACCCCTGACATCTTACTTTTGAGACAGAGAAAGGATTGAGAGTACAGTCCTCGATATCCATCTCTGCAGCCTCTGCTGCACAGAATGAATGGACAGGAAGATCTCTGCACAGTCTCCCTGTTCATTCACAAATGGAACCACTGTGACAAACCTAACTAGGACAGGGGCATGAAGTGTGAATGCTGTTATTGGGGAAACAACTGCACAAGCAGGGGACAGATGAGTTAAACAGGCTGGTCCAGGCAGAGATGCGGTTGGACAAGAGCTACAAAGCCCTCTGCTGGTATGTAGCCCAAGTTTGCCCCTGGACAGCGAACAACAGCACGACGGAAGGCTTTGGCTACAACAACCTGGGACTGCTGTTCGAGAAGCTGTCAAGGGACCCTAACTTTGGGAGTGATCTGGAGTGGCGGTTGGAGGAAATCATGGATTACAAAGAAGAGATGCTGAACATCTTGGAAGTGCCCTGGGCACTGGAAGATATGCAGTTTCTGGCCATTCAGGAATGGGAGCTGGAGATTGCCTACAGACGGTTGCTAGACTCCACTCAGCAGCAGGACTGGACTCCCTTTGCATGGGACTATCTAGAAGTACCAGCCGACAGTTCTGAAATCCCGGCTGAAGTGTCGACAATGGGGCAGAGTGACAGTGTGCTTTGCCCCCCTCCAGCTATGGAAGTGGAGCTCTTATGGCAGATGCAGCAAGTGTTGACTCACCTTGAGGTACTTGTTTCTTCACAGGACAAGCTTGGATGGGGGAATGTATCTGTCCTGCAGCCGGTCACCTGTCAAAATGTTGGCACTGGGCCCAGTGCCACCAGCCCGTGCCCTGGAATTTCAGCAATTCCAGAGACTGGGGATTTAATAGACTTCTGTCAAGGAGGAACCATCTAGCAAACCTCCAGCAGAACAACAGGCATCAGGGCCGAACATCACTGAGCTCTGGCCAGCACCAACACCAGCTTCACCCTTCCTGAGTAAAGAGGCAGCAGGCCTTTCTCTTACACCACTGACAAGGACATGGGATTTCCTGCCAGCAGCATCTGTGATGTTACAACAAACTTCTCCAGCTGAAGCTCTGGCAACCGGACAGAGGGTCCAAGACCTCTGTGCCACACCTGCGGCAGTTCCAGAGGCCCAGGATGAGAAGGTGACGGTCACTCTCCAGCAGCAGATCAGGATCCAGGGGGAGAAGGGAGAGGAGATGTTTGTCCTCCCACCCAACAGCAGAGTAGGGGCTCAGGAGCGAAGCAACTGCAGGAGTCTGGGAGATGGGGCAGCTGGCTCATCTCCCCAGTGGCAGATCAACAGTCTGGGAGTGGAGGAAGCTGTCCTCCCTCCTAAACAAGGATCCGTGCCCCTGGGAGACAGCACCACAGAAAGGTCTTCCCAGCAGCTGGATGAGGGTACGGGAGAAGGAGCAGGAGACTCATCTCCCCAACAGCAGAGATATATCCCCCACAGTTCCACTTTTGTATCACTTGACCCTCCCTCATAGATTGTAAGCTCTAACGAGCAGGGCCCTCTGATTCCTCCTGTATTGAAGTGTATTGTAATTGTACTGTCTGCCTTAGTGTGTAAAGCGCTGTACAAACTGTCGGCACTATATAAATCCTGTATTATAATAATAATACACAGTTTGGGAGAGAATGTGGTTGTCCTTTCTTCCCAGCGGCAGATCCACTGTCTGGGAGTGGAGGAAGCCAGCCTCCCTCCCCAACAGTTAGCCGGAGCAAGTTATGTGGGCTCATCAGCAGAAGTGCTGGCAACAGGCCAGAGTGCTACCAACCTCTGCCTCACATTGGCAGTTGACTCCTCTCCCCAGCGACAAGCTGACGCAGTGAAGCTTCTACACCCAGCTGAAGACAACGACCTCTGCCCCACACCTACTGATGGCAACTATTCTCTGCAGCCAAGAATGGAGATCATGTGGACTGACTATGTGGGCTCACTTGACTGACTAACGCAGGTCCAGACCAGGTGGAGGTCTGGGACCTAGTTCACTTTTGATGGGGGAGAAATGTGACAGACCTAACCAGGACAGGGGCTTTTGGAGAGGACTAGGCCCAATACAGCGAAGGAGAAGCAACTCAGTAATGAGCTAATCTCTCCGCTGTTCTGCTTTCTCCTCCTTTCAGCATACTTCTTGTCAACACATTAAGTAATTGGGCCCTTGTTGAGCCAAGAGTGCCAACCATGCTCACCCTTTCCTCCCTCTCCTCCATTCATAGAAGTTGTGCTACAGCTTTCAGCACTGAAGGATGAATGAAAGGTCCGCCTCCCCCATTTATAGAGCGATTTTCATTGATGGCAGTTATAGTGCATATTTTATGAATGAAGGAGGGAGACAGAAAAGATGGGCAAAGTTGTCACTCTTGACAAGTGCCTATGACAGGGCCAGTTGTATTAACCCTGGGACATTTCTGCTGTGGGGGTGCAGGATATCGGGGGGGGGCAGAAGATTCTTCAGCCACCAGCATTTCCCATCGAATGTAAGTACCATCTCTTGTGCTGATTATAACAAAAATGAACTAAACTTAGGATTTAAGGCTTCATGCACACAGCCATGAAAAAAACCCACATATACAAACTTTTTTAACTACAGATCTAAACTCAGCTGCATTCATTTCAATGGAGCCATTCACACTGTTGTGGAAACATGCACTGCATTGAGATCCAAAAATCAGAGTCTAAGAACATGCGCTTTATGCACTTGCACGTATTAACACATGTATACGCTTTTGTACATACGTAAATTAAGTCTAAACAAAGGGGAAAATAAGAAAATAATAAATCATTATGTACACATAGGCATCTATACACAAGTATTTTACTGATCATTACGCAGGAACTATTCTCCTAGAAAACACATGTGTGATAACATCAGTAAAATTCTTATGGCTATGTGAATGAAGTCTAGTGGTGCATTAGTGAATACAGACCACCATTGATATTTGTGATTTTGTATTTTTACCCAAGGTATTGCCGAAATCTCTTAAGCCCACTTGAAAGCTGTATTCAAATTGTAAGAAAAAACCTTCTGATTTACAAATACTTCCCCAGAAATATTGTTTATCTTACGTTCATTGACAGACGCAGCCTCCATACTTGACAAGTAGGGTTTATGCACATCCTACTGGGAGTAGGATAGGCAGAACGAAGTTCAGAAAAAAAAAGCAAGCTGACCCCTCCAAGGGGGTTGTCCTCAATCAGCATATAACCCCCCAGCTCTGCATAGCATATCAGTTTTTTTTATGCCTAGTGCAAGGAGTTAGACCTGGTTCCCTTATGGGATCTGCGGTTCCCCATTTTATTCTTTTTTGATTTTTTTCAAGCTATCTGATGAAGACTGCTATCAAGCAGCTGGCTGGGGCATAGAGGATATCCCAAATCCTGCAATTTCCCCAGCACGGCCGATGGATGCGAGCCACCCTTAGCTTAGCGGGGTCCACCGCATCGTACCCGTTCTGTGCGGGGGGCTGGTGGGTGAACCCCACTTGCGTCCGAGTGACAGAGCTGTGCTCGCGTCCAGGGGCGCTTGGCCTGCAGCATCCCTCCCCACCTGGGGGGAGGAAGGTCTGCTACCCGGTGGCTACCCGCTACCCCGTCGGGATTGGTCAGTGACACCCCTCCTCCCCCCGGGGTGCAGAGGGGGGGCAACTAGCGGTGCCAACTTCCGGTGGAGGGTACAGGGGTCCAGGTGTCCCTTTTCCTGTCCTCACCCCCCCTCCCCCCGCGCCACACCCCCCGCGCTGTTAACACCGTCATGCGGTTTTTCATCGCCACTTTGCGGTATATTGCCGCCATTTTGCTGTAGCCACGCTCGGCGCCCATTTTGCCGTAGCCGCACCATTTTAACAGTGCTTTGGCCTCTTTTTTTGATGAGCCTTCCTGATAGAAAACATGCATGTCGGCCCCGTTTTCTCTCTCTCTCTCTTCCTGATCAGCGGTGCAAGCACAACAGCTCGGCAGGGGCGGACAGCACTTCTACAGCATTACAAGGGCACAAAAGAACAGCAAGTACTAGCTGACCTTTCCCTGGGGTGTCGGTGGTGCAGAGTCCTCCTGGGCATTACCCAGTCGCTCTGTGGGGCAGTTGGTGGGGCTACATTGTGGGGGTGTCATGGCCTGTAGGCCTCACAAGTGTTCCGGTGGTACAATGGCGGTTGAACCTGCAGGTTCTTCTCCGGAGGGGTCCGCAGAAGCGCAAGCTGTGCTGGGACCTCTGGTTCCCCTGGACCAATTGACATCCATTTTGGGAGAGTTTTTTCGACCGGGGGGTACCGAGCCGTGCCAAGGTGGTGACGAAAAAGCGTCCACCCCCCCTCCTTCTTCAGGGGAGGACCCCTGTGGAGCTCTCAGATGGTGAACTGGAGCCCTCAGACGGTGAGGAGGACCAGGGGGCCTGGTGGTGCGCGAAAGGGCGTTGGTGGGCTCCCTGGTCACCGCCATCCGTGAATCGCTGCGGCTGGACCAGGCTGGGGAGTCACAAGAAACTGCCTACATTTGTGGGTCTTTTAAGCCGGTGTGGACCCCTAAGGTGTTCCCTTATGTCCAATTTTTTGACCAGTTTGTGTAAAAGGAATGGCAGCATCCGCAGAATTCCTTTTCACTGCCCAAACCTTTCTCTGTGCGCTATCCCTTTGAGGACAGCCTTTTGCATATATGGGCATCCCCCGCGGTGAATAAGGCGACGACCATCCCTATGGAAGGGTCACCTTTTAAGGATCCGGCCGATAGACGGATGGAGGCGGTGTCCAAGGCATTGTTCTTGGTGGCGGGGGCGGCCATGAGGCTGGCTCTGGCATCGGCCATGGTGGCGCAGTCACTCTCAGAATGTGCGACGGAGTTGCACAATGATTTGGACTGCAGGTGCTCTCCTGAAGCGTTGCAGCGGGCAGACCACCTGGTTCAGGGTCTTCGTTATCTATGTGACGCAGCTTTGGACCTGCTTCCCATGCTGTCGAAGATGTCTGTTTTTGCAGTCATTATCAGACGGTTGCTGTGGTTGCGGTGTTGGTCGGGTGACCATGCGTCCAAGAAGGCCCTCACGGACCTCCCTTTTCAGGGTGGTCGTCTTTCGGGGCGCAACTGGATGAAATCATTAAGGATTTCACCGGGGGAAGAGTACCTTTCTTCCAGAACCCAAGCGGCGTGATTACCGCCATAAGCAGGGGTCTTCATCCTCGGGCCAGAAGCGTTTTTTTCGTGCGCCCGGTTCAGCGGGCAAGGGCTCACGGCCCGGCAAGTCTGCCACGGGGTCCTGTAAGCGGCCATGACAGCATAAGGCCGAAAAAACAGAGGAAAAGTCCTCCTCCGCATGATGGGTTGCCCCTGTCCGACTCTCGGGTGGGGGGGCCGGCTTCTGGGGTTCACAGACCGGTGGACCGCCCGCATCTCCACCCGGTGGGTACGGGAAGTGGTGTCCTCCGGGTACAGGATAGAGTTCAGTACTCTACCCCCAGACAGGTTCTTTCCATCGAACTTGAGGCACCCTTCGGGGCGTCGGGAAGCTCTACTAGGGGCTGTTCAGACGCTATCCGAACAGGGGGTGATTGTGCCGGTTCCTCCGTTGGAAAGGTTCCACGGCTTCTCTTTGAACCTCTTTGTGGTGCCCAAAAAAGGTGGGGTCAGGCCAGTTCTGGACCTAAAGGCGCTCAATCACTTGGTGAGAGCGCGAAAATTCAGGATGGAATCAGTCCGCTCAGTCGTGGCCGCCCTTCAGGGGGACTTCATGGCGTTTCTGGGCATCAGGGACGCTTATCTTCATGTTCCCATTTGACTCCGGCATCAGCGCTTTCTGCGCTTTGCGGTAGGGGACCTACATTACCAATTTGTGGCACTTCCCTTCGGTCTGGCCTCTGTTCCTCGGGTCTACACCAAGCTGTTGGCTCCAGTGCTGGCTCTATTGAGGCAGAGAGGCATTGCTGTGGTAGCATACCTCGACGATCTGCTCCTGCGAGCGGAGTCAGCTTCGGCTCTGGAGGACAATGTTGCTATCACCATGACCTCGATGAGAGACTTCGGCTGGCTGATCAACCTGCAGAAGTCGACATTGACCCCGTCTTGTTGGCTGGAATATCTGGGCCTAATATTGGGCACGGAGCAGGCGAAGGTGTTCCTACCTCCGGCCAAGTTGCTGACACTACAAGCAGCAGTGCGAACCCTGCTGTCACGTTGGTGGTCCTCCTTACAGTTCTGTATGTGGGTGTTGGGGCTCATGGTCTCGGCCTTCGAGGCGATACCGTATGCCCAGGGTCACACCACAGCGAGCAATCCTGATACGATGGGACAAGTCTCCGTTGTCCCTGGATCAGCTGATCAAATTGGATCATCAGACCAGGGGGTCATTGACCTGGTGGCTTCGGGCCCCGGCATTGACTTTGGGAAAGTTGTTTCTTCCCCTAAATTGGTCGATAGTCACGACGGACGCCAGCCTATCAGGCTGGGGAGGAGTCCTGGGGCAGTTGTCTGCTCAGGGCCGTTGGTCGGCACAGGAATCGCGCCTTCCGATAAATGTGCTGGAGTTGAGGGTGATCAGGCTCTGTCTCTCCCACTGGTCGGCAAAGCTGTGCGGCCTCCCGGTTCGGGTTCAGTCGGACAACCCACAGCAGTGGCGTACGTGAACCATCAGGGCGGAACAAGGAGCTCAGCAGCAGCTGTGGAAGTGGCCCACATTCTGAGGTGGGCAGAACTTCACGTGCCAGCAATCTCCGCCATCTAAATCCTGGGCGTAGAAAACTGGCAGGCGGACTTTCTCAGTCGCCAGACACTGGATCAGGGGGAATGGTCTCTGCTCAAAAAACAGGGAAACCCCAAGGGGGTCAGATAGGACTCTAAAATGAACACAGGTTTGAAATCACATCAATCCTCTCAGGGATACATAATTAACCCTGGGGCTACAATGGTGATAACAAAGCGAAAACCATACAAAAAAAGGGCAGCACAGGAGGCTGTCCATAAAGTCACCATATAGGTAGCCACTGGGATATACATATGTAGAAAAAGAGACCAAACATGAATACAATGTGAAAAATTGTTGAATTTTATTTGGAAACAATGCTGCAACTGGATGTGCACACAGTTGGAGCATGAGTAAAAACCAATCAGAAGACCACCACCATTGACAACGTTGTCAGACACAGTAACTAAAAAAACACACACACAGGCTCCTCAGGGCCAGTCAGGTGAGGGCTTTCCGGAATGGAAATGCCCTCTAACCTGAATGGTAAAGAGGAGAGCCAGCAACATAGCCCACACAACCCCAACACACGGAGAGGGATCCCGGCAATAAATTAAATATGACCATGGAAGGAGGATCAGCCCTGGAGGGCATAAGACCAACAAATATGATATAACCATGGACATGCATGCAATGCAGTAAGAAGCCACAATAACATTATTTTATGTCCCCGGCTAGGAGGTGGCCGATACACAGAATAAAATACAAAGTCAAAAATTATTGACCAATAACAGAGTGGAGGGGTCAATCCGATGATGGCAACAGCCAGATGAGGCAAGCTACGGACTGACTACCCTTGGCCGCGGCACCCAGGCAAATGCCCAATACTTGGCTTCTTACTGCATTGCATGCATGTCCATGGTTATATCATATTTGTTGGTCTTATGCCCTCCAGGGCTGATCCTCCTTCCATGGTCATATTTAATTTATTGCCGGGATCCCTCTCCGTGTGTTGGGGTTGTGTGGGCTGTGTTGCTGGCTCTCCTCTTTACCATTCAGGTTAGAGGGCATTTCCATTCCGGAAAGCCCTCACCTGACTGGCTCTGAGGAGCCTGTGTGTGTGTTTTTTTAGTTACTGTGTCTGACAACGTTGTCAATGGTGGTGGTCTTCTGATTGGTTTTTACTCATGCTCCAACTGTGTGCACATCCAGTTGCAGCATTGTTTCCAAATAAAATTCAACAATTTTTCACATTGTATTCATGTTTGGTCTCTTTTTCTACATATGTATATCCCAGTGGCTACCTATATGGTGACTTTATGGACAGCCTCCTGTGCTGCCCTTTTTTTGTATGGAATGGTCTCTGCATCCAGAGGTGTTTCACCAGATTTGCAAATGGTGGGGCACGCCAGACGTGGACCTAATGGCGTCCAGGTTCAATTACAATGTACAGACCTTCGTGTGCAGGACTAGGGATCCGTTGGCGGCCGCCACGGACGCACTAGTAGCACCTTGGTTTTGGCACTGGCTTCTTTACGCCTTCCCCCCTCTCAAACTTCTACCGTGGCTCCTGCGCAGGATAGAAGCGGAGGGAATCTCGACAATCCTGGTGGCTCCGGATTGGCCTCGGCGCCCTTGGTACGTCAACGTGGTGCGGATGGTAACAGACGTTCCCTGGCGGCTCCCGCTTCGCAAAGATCTGCTGTCACAGGGACCCATCCTACACCCTGCTTTACCCTTGCTGGCTTTGACGGCTTGGCTATTGAGTCCCAGGTGCTGAGGGATAGGGGCGTCTCGGACTCCGTGATCCCTACCATGCTTAAGGCGCGCAAGTGTACTTCATGCAAGATATATCATCGCACCTGGAAGGCTTATATTGCCTGGTCTTAGGCGGGGGGTTGGAACCCCCGCTCTTTCTCTATATCTCGGGTTCTGGCTTTCTTGCAGCAAGGCCTGGATAACAAATTGGCTTTGATTACACTCAAAGGTCAGATTTCGGCTCTGGCGATTCTTTTTCAACGTCCTTTAGTGACGCATTCTTTGATCCGTACATTTGTTCAGGGTGTACGTCATGTGGCTCCTCAGGTACGGTCGCCTTTGGCACCGTGGGATTTAAATTTAGTACTTTCTGTACTGCAGAAACCGCCATATGAGAAGATCAGGGATATTCCCTTACAATTGCTGTCACAAAAGGTGGCTTATTTGGTGGCCATTACATCCGCTAGGCGGGTGTCTGAGTTGACGGCTTTGTCATGTAGGTCTCCCTACTTGGTCCTTCATAAAGATAAGGCGGTGCTGCGCCCTTCTCCTTCGTTCTTACCGAAGTTGGTTTCCTCTTTTCACATTAATGAGGACATTGTTCTCCCTTCATTGTGTCCACACCCGTCACATCCCAAGGAGATTGCTTTACATTCTTTGGATGTCGTGAGGGCTTTGCGGGTGTATTTGACGGCTACAGCTTCTTTTCGGAAGTCTGATGCTTTGTTTGTACTGACGGAAGGGCCGCAAAAGGGTTTGGCGGCCTCGTCGGCTACTGTTTCCCGTTGGATCAGACAGACGGTGACCCATGCGTATACTGTTCAGGGCTGAGAACCCCCTTTTCCGGTCACGGCTCATTCCACCAGGGCGATTAGCACTTCCTGGGCCTTCAGACACCAAGCCTCGGTGTCTCAGGTGTGCAAGGCGGCTACATGGGCCTCGGTGCACACTTTTGTTAAATTTTACAAAGTTGATGTGTCATGTGCTGCTTTTTGCCGCAAAGTTTTGCAGGCGGCGGTGTAGGCGCGGCTGGCGCCTCCTGAGAGGATTTTGTTGGGTACAGTTGTTATTGTTTACCCACCCCTCTTGAATGACACTGCTTTGGGACATCCCCACTTGTCAAGTATGGAGGCTGCGTCTGTCAATGAACGTAAGAGAAAATAGGATTTTTTAACTTACCGTAAAATCCTTTTCTCTGAGTTCATTGACAGACGCAGCACCCACCCCTCTGTGTTGCGTTTGTACGCCTTGTTACAAACTGATATGCTATGCAGAGCTGGGGGGTTATATGCTAAGTGAGGATGGCCCCCTGGGAGGGGTCAGCTTGCTTTTTTTTTCTGAACTTCGTTCTGCCTAGTCTAGTCCCAGTAGGATGTGCATAAACCCCACTTGTCAAGTATGGAGACTGCGTCTGTCAATGAACTCAGAAAAAAGGATTTTATGGTAAGTTAAAAAATCCTATTTTTCCCTCAATTATCATTATGTTGTTAATTACATGTATTGTTTTACAGTGACATTGTGATGCCATTCTTTAAAGTGTATGTGCAGCCAAAAATTCTTTTACACCTTGGATAGAGTCAGAAATTATTAAAGCTCCTGCTGGGTTTTTTATTATCTACTATCCAGAGATAACTCTTCTGACTTCCTGTTGTGGTGACAACGGTTTTACCAGAATGGAAGTGAATGAAAATTTGCAGCAATGACATTTGCTTACATTTCCTTACTCTATTAATAAAAATATATATATATTTCTGTCTGTGCTGCTTTTAGAGATTCCCCCTCACTTGCAGGCCTATCTGGTGTATGTTTTGATATTACTTTTGTTATCTATGGAAATAGGGGATGCGGTTAATAATTCACCTGACTTTCTGTTGTGGTGAAAACAGCTTTACCAGAATGGAAGTGAATGAAAATTTGCAACAATGACATAGTCAGAAATAAAAATATGATGGTTTTCTATCCTTTCCTTACTCTATTAATAAAAAAATATATATATTTCTGTCTGTGCTGCTTTTAGAGATTCACCCTCACTTGCAGGCCTATCTGGTGTATGTCTTGATATTATTATTATTATCTATGGAAATAGGGGGTACAGTTAATGTAATGAGAGGTGGCTTAGGTGCACAGAAGAATAAAACAGTTTAATATAAGTTAATAGGTGACTTGAGAAAGGAGGCCACCCCTCAGAAACGTGTAGTCATAGCAACCTTGACGTATTGACCTACTGTCCTTGCCTCCTCAACTCTCTCCAATGTTGCCGGAGCTGTGTCCCCGCAGTTTGTGAGCTGACATCCGACTCTATGGTTATTCTAAAGACAATTTAAAAAAAACACAGAAAACAAACGTGATACGTACCTGCTCTGTGCAGTGGTTTTGCACAGAGCAGCCCCGATCCTCCTCTTCTTGAGTCCCCCGCTGGCACTCCTGGCTCCTCCTACCCACCCAGTGCCCCATAGCAAGCTGCTTGCTATGGGGGACTCGTGAGTGCTCGCTCCTGAGCCAACTTTGTGTGTCCGTAAGACACACAGAATGTGGCTTGGCCCCGCCCCAAACCTTCCTCACTGGCTGTGATTGAAAGCATCAGGAGCCAATGACTCACACTGCTGTGTCAAAGCCAATGCGGAGAGAGAGAGAGCCAAGAGAGCATCTGCTCTTGCGCATATCACTGGATCAAATTGGGCTCATAGAATGTATTAGGGTAAAAAACCCTTCTGCCTTTAGAACCACTTTAACCCCCCCCCCCCCCAAACATTACATATGTTATGAAAACAGAGACCCTGGGGAATAAAATGGTTATAGATGCAATTTTTTGATGATATGGGTGAACATATAGAACAACAGAAGAGATTTGGGATTTTCAGCAAGGAATTTGTATACATAAAGATTTAAAAGCCTAACATTTTATTGTATTAAATATAAAAACACATAGAAAATTAATTTAAAAGAGATACACCAAATGTTGGTGGAATAACATCACAATTCAGGCTCAATATGGTTTTGTATGGCGATGGCTGAAGTGTAGAATAATGTCCCAATATATTTTTCCAACCTTGGCTTCTTCAGGGGATATATTCAACCATCACAGTACAGCTGAGCTCAAACGGTAATCCCAGAAGTGCCCCCAGCTCCGTCCACATGAAAGGCGGGGAGAAAGCTACGTGCAGCTACAGGGGGTATAGGAGGACCAAGAATTGTGAAGCTTAATAATGAACAGGGATGCCACAATGGAATGGGATGGGTTAAAAATCAGTCATCTGTAATTAACTCTCTTTTACTTTCCATTCACATAGAGAGGTCACCCCTGTGTTCCAGGTTTTATCCAATATTGGCGAACATGTTTATCAAACCCATACTTTGGGTTAAAAAAATTACACTAAAGATACATTTTGGTGCACACAATCACAATATAGTACCCAATCTATTGATAAAATATAAAAGATGAAGTTGCATAGCATAAATAGCTATCAAACACGTAGAACCTTAAAGTTGTGCGTGGCTGTGAAATGGTCACAGACTTTGGCACCCAAATTTGTCCATAGGTGATGCTTTAAAAACCTTTACAGGTCATCAGTATTCAGTTAACCATAGATGATAGAATTAACAATAGCCTTTATTGCTCTCATTTGGGCATGCATTGCAATAGCTACAGTATGTGTTTCAAAATTTTCATTTTCATACGTAGGCGCACCAGACACACATGTTTATACACGAATGTATGATCATGTTTTAGGTCATATTTATGCAGAAAAAAATAAAATTTACAAGGGTTCATAAGCTTTACAGCACCACTTTATGTAGTAAGCCGTCCTTAGCAAGGTGGAGGAGTTAAATAACTACATGTATAATTATTACATTGATCAAACTTTGAATGCTTTTCATAGTTACCATGGTTACCTGAGATCAGATTCTTTCGTATTCACTTGAGGCTTTAGAGATTGCAACATGGTTTTCCTCATACATACATATGTGTTTGGTGTGTGTGTATTTGTATATACAGTATACGGTATATTCTATACATACAATATATATATTTAAAACATTTTTTGTGTGTAAAAAAATACCCATAAATATCATTTAAAATAATGTGCATAAGCGTATTGCTCAAACCCTCTAAAACTGGATTCTTTTGATTTTTTATCAAATGTATTTTAATACAATGCTAAAGATAATTTTCTATTTAAGATACATTAATCATTTAGTTTATTAAGCATGAAATGGAGCTTAGTTATGTAGCATGAGGCTGTATATTCTGCAATATTTACATTTTTGGTAAACTCATTCAATGAATCCAAGCTCTGCACGCTGAGATAACATGCATTGCATTGATGCATTCACACAATTTCACAGTAACCATGAGATAAAAATAAAGTTCAGGAATATTCCTTTATCCCATTGTTTTTCAAATCTATGTACACTACAAACACTATGATGAAATCTGTTCTGATATCGCTGTTTTACCAACCTGACAGCTTATTATCCTAAATAGGAAACCCTCATTTTGTTTGCAAATATTAAAGATTCTAACTACCAGCAAGAATAAGTCATTTAAAAAGCACCTGTCATTTCAGATCCATCATGGCAGCGCCTGTTAATGGGCATCCATTCACCTACTGCCGCCACGTCCCTCACCTTGTTGTGCTGCATCACCAGCCGTCCCGTTAAAGTGAGTCAACAGTGGGTTAGAGGAGGAGCCTCTGAGGGACAGAGATGATAGTTGCTCTTTAAAAAGTATTATTTAACTCAAGTTGATTTAAATCAAGCCTTTTTATTAGTGATTTAAATCGTGATTTAAATCAACTTGATTGGAATCAAATCCATCCTGACGTAAACTTTATCCATTTAAAGTTCTATGTCTTGGCATAGGTCTTGCTCTTTATAGGCATTTATTGGGTGATATTGTCTGTTAAAATTGAATCCGGGAAAAACAAAAAGAAGGCCCCCACTGTAAGAGTGGAGTAAGGGAGGAGATAGGGATATACCCCCAAAATGTGTTGTTTCCATGGCAAGCAGCCATGCCTTTCCAGGGAGTGCACCCTGAGCTACTATAGCTGCTGACAGCTCCTCTACAAGCCATGTGTGTTCAGTAGACAGTTCAGTAGACAGATGCTGCGAGAGCATGCAGCTCCTTTTCTCCAGGCTATGAGCATAGCAATGAGAACAGTGTGAGCCAGATAGGAAGCATTTGAATGGCAAGCTGTGGCCAGGCTACCAGTGGATCATAGTTTGAGGCTTACAGGCATGCTATTTATTTGGAGCATGTGAGTGGATTATTTATTTTATTTTGTTTATTGCATTTTAATCAAACGATTAATTGCACTACTCCTTGTGCTTCAGCTTTTGTTTTTTTTTAGTTATTTTTTTTAGGCTATTTGCATCTGCTTGTGCATGATCTGAGGGCAGCTGCTAAGGACTAATGCTGGAGGAGGGAATCACATGTACTATGGAGATCTATTGATTGGGGCACCCAAGCATGATTCGATTGAAAACATTATCTTTTGAAGGTGGTTTGCAGCAGACTTTACCAACATGTGCGGCAGATTCAGGTAGACCTTAACAGCATTGCTTTTACACATTTTAACTGCACCAAATAAAAAAAAAATACCCCCAGTTTGTAGACAATAAAACTGGAGATAATTAAGATCAACTCTAACTTGGCATACAGAGACATGCTAGAGTGCCTGCCTCTATTTGCTGTGTAACAGAGTGGCATATTTGGTACAGTTACCCCCTCCCCTCCTTACTAATAACTGATTGTTAAGGGCATTGTCAGCTTCACAGCTGACAGCCTCCTAGCAACTAGTGAAGCTGACAGTGGGCAGAGCCTGATGGGGAAGCTGGGACATTAGTTTCCCATCAGGTCCACTGTCTCCTTGTGATTGACAGCAGCCAGTGGGCAGCATTTATAGCCAATAGCAGACTGTATATTGGCTATGTATCCACTGCCTGCTGTGAATCACATGTGGAGTGAACCTGATGGGGAACTAGTGTTTGTGAATCCCCATCAGGCTCCCCCTGCCCAACTTCAAAGCTCCCCCACCACTGCAGATGTCTATGTGAAGATAGAATGGACAGTTCATGCCCAATGCACATTACAACAGATACATAAATCTGTCGCCAGTGTCGACATTTGCCATGTGGACATGTGCACATTGGAATTCCAAAGAGCATCTCAGACTCAATGTTGTCATTCACTAATCATATCAAATTATGATATCAAATTAAGATATAAAAAATGATTAGTAAATGACCAGTGTTGAGTTTGAATAAAATATTAAGGCCCCTAGTGTCTGGAGATATAAATTCTCTTTATTTTCTTTGTGCAGGAACTGGTGATCTTTGGGTATCTATCAGCTTGTTTTTCCTTAGTCGGAAGTGTAAAGATGTTGGTACATACAAGTAAGCACATTGTGAGGTCATTGCGTGCATGTGCCGACAATTGGCAGCCATTTTTAATAGTATTTATGGGCATGTCTGAGCACAGGTAAGTTATACCTCTGATGCAGCCGGTTTGACTGGTGAAAGCAGTCAGGTTTTCCTGGACTTGGCCTCCTCCTCTCTGCTCTCATGAGGTGTTGTGCCTTTACTTGGACTGATAAGTATTTATTTCTTTGCCTTTCTCATTGATGAATGCCTAAATGGATACCTAGCTCTACATTGCTACCACCCTTTAAGGGACCATGGCTGGTATTCATTTATCATGAAACAGTCTGCGTATGTAAGCAGTTGATGAAGACATGCCTGAACCACTGGATTGAAGTAATGAGACATCAGCCCAATACCATGATCATTGATGTCTAATGTCTGTTTTTACTTGAACAGGGCATAGTCTTCTATCATTCCTCCTATGTCCAAGTAGAGTTGATATTTGCATGAACTTTAGAACATGACCATCCTCTGTTTTGGGATAACTAACTGTGTAGCCTAAAGATGGACTTATCAAATGTTGGGGTGCACCAGCTGTGCAACACTGTTATCCCCTTTATTGGGTTTATTAGACCTCTGATTTGAGGCGAGATCCATCCAGTGTTGGGGCGCAACAAACAAGTTTGACAGGTGTAATACCCACATCCTAAAATGCAAACTGAAGCCAGTCTTCAGCCTGTAATGTATGGGTGGTTGGTGGGACTTTTTGGATCCTTCCCTCAGCTACTTTGTAACATCGATTGAATTCCAAACAGTTGTGTATATATTGAGGGACTGGACAATTCTTGCATGTTCCCACAATACTGGGACCCAGCAATTTTTACATTCATGATGCTTTTTCTAATGCTGTACACATTGGGTTCTTGTCATGATAAATCCAAACACTCAATACCTAGTAAGTGGGGGCCTTGTCCAGTTGTTTTTAATTTTTGGCCAGTGTATGTTTTTACTAATTTGCATATTTTTTAGAGGCACCATGAATTGTGTTATAATTAAGGAGGTCAAACAAATGGGACTTTAAATGAAGCAGTGGTCACAATGGCCATCAGCTTCCATCCTGGGTTGAGTGATATACAATTTTTGTATGAATTGTGTTACATTGTTTTTCATACCTTAATTTTCTAGCGTTTTCTACTTGTTTGATAGCCCTGAAAAAGAGAGAGAGTGTTTAAGCCACTGAAACGCATTGGCTGTCATATTCGACAGTTTGATGCACAATTAAAGTTTGTTTGGACTCATTTATTATTGGGCTGGCACTCTTCGTGTTATTTTGTTCCTTGATCTTCACTAGTGGTGATGATGGTGCTAATGGATTTGAGACTTAGTGCACTCCCACTGGCATCCCTTGAGATATCGTCAACTGGAACAGGAACTTATTGACAGAGAAGAGGTAGAAACATGGTTATAACAAGGCACTTCCTGAGGGCGACATTCAGAGACAGGGTAAACAGGCTGAGAAGGCATGAAAGAAAGGAATGTAGAGAGAGATACAATGACAAGATAGGCTAATTCCTGATCAAAGTTTCTTTGCTGATGTCACTCATCAGAGCCAGGACTTGGAGCAGGAACCAGCAAAACAGTTGTAGGAATCTCACATATAAGAAATCCACTGGCACCAAACAGTTGGTGTTAGGCAGGATTACCTTGGATTTGGATACCACAGTAACCACCAATGTAATTGGGGGCATTACACAGACTGTCAGTGTAATATAGGGCACTGCACTGACAGCCAATGTAGGAAGGGGCACTACATTGAATGCAAGTGTAACTTGGAACATCATGCTGACCACCATTGGCACCAGGAAGATCTACACTGAGCACTAGTGTGACTGGGGGCACTGCATTGGCTGCCATTGTGACATTATGATGGGGCACTTTTGCACTAACCACCAATGTAGAGAGCACTCTAATATTCACTGTCTGATCTGTTTTTCTAACTATATTTTTTATTTTAAGATTGATAGTATAACATAATTTGTTATTTAAAGGGGTGTTAAAACAATTTCCTGTCATAGGTGTCAAATACTCTAGGTACACCTCTACAAAGAATGACAATAGTAAGTGATCTAAGATTGAAATTAATAAACAGGAAGCATGGGGGGTGACTAGATAAATACACTGCAGTAGAAGGGAGCAAGACAAAACAAAAGTAGTGAATGACAACAACGACTTAACTGAGGATAAAGTATACAGACAGAAAGTACAGAGGATGATGGAATGACTGGTGAATAGGCTGGCCTGCAAAAGAGCAAGGAAGGACAGAAACAGAGCTGGGGGTAAAGAATGTTAAAACAGCATAACTAACACTAGGCTAAGGAAAGAAGAGGGTTAACATAAGAGTGAACAATACCTTTGGAAACGAGACCAAGAGCCAAGACAAGACAAAGCAGGGCCAAGGCAAGAACATAAACTCAGGGTTATGGGAATAGCAAATCAAATAGCTGAGAACATACAATCTGTACCAAGATCACAAAAGAAGGTTCCAACAAGAGGCAGATGAGGACACGCCATAACAGTCCCAGTTCAAATCACAGTAATCAGTGAAAAAACCTATATTGTACAATCCTTAAACATGTGACAAAGAACCATAAAAACACTAAACAAATGGGCTGTCAATGGGTAGCTCTGAATTAACTCTCTGCACACTGCTATGAATACATATTTCAAGTAAAGTTTTGCAAAAAACAATGATTGTTGGCCAGTCCCTACTCCACTTTGCAAACTGCTACATATTTTTATGCTTGAAGGTTGTAGCATATATATATATATATATATATATATATATATATATATATATATATATATATATATATATAAACATTAGGTCCTAAAGGGTTACATGAGGCACTAAAGGGTTACATAAGGTGATAAAGATTTGAAATCACACATTAAAGCGGGGTTCCACCCAGATTTTTCTTTTTTTACATCATTCAACTCCTTTGCCTATATAGACTTACCTTTGAAGGAAAAAAAAATTATAATCACCCTAAGTCGCTTGTTGCTAGGTGGTCTCTGTAATCTGCCCCTATTTGGTCCTAAGCTCCTTTTCCTCACTTTCTGCTTCCCCTGGCCTCCTGGGAGATGTGACTCATCATTTCCCAGGAGTCACTGGGCTTCCCTGTACTGTAAAATCATGTTATTTCCAGACAGGAAATTACACGATTTAAGGTGGACTGAGATCGAGGAGCGCATGATGGTTACCCACCATGCATTCTTTCAGGAAGAGATGCCAGGAGACTACGGATGGGCTTCAGATGCCCTCATCTAAGATGGAAAAGTCCAGCAGTGAGAGAAACGAAATTGTGAGTAAAAAATGTAATTACTAGGCGGTTTGAAAGTTAGGAAACAAAAGGTTACATCTATTTAGTATTAAAAGAGTGGATGTCAAAAAAAAAAAAAAAAATTCTGGGTGGAACTCCGCTTTAATAGTAAAGATTTTGAATTAACTCTGTGCACACTGCTATACACCCTGTGGTTTTTGAAGTGTCAAGTTCACTTACTAATAGAGTTGAGCGAGCCCGAACTGTAAAGTTCGGGTCCGTACCGAACTTTGGGGTGTACGTGACCCAGACCCGAACCCGGACATTTGAAAAAAAATTTGGGTTTGGGTTCTGGGTTTGGGTATTTGATCCTGCCTGTTGAATAGCTGCAGGACAGCCAATCACCAAGCGTTTCACTGGTTTGCCCTTAGAAGCCATCACAGCCATGCCTACAAATGGCATGGTTGTGATTGGCCAGTGCATCATGTGACCCAGCCTCTGTATAAGCTGGAGTCACATAGTGCTGCATGTCACATGCTCTCAGGCTTGTCTAGGGAGAGGATGCTGCCGCGCTGTGAGGGACAGATTGCAGATATAATAACATCTCATCCTGCATTACAGAACGATCTGATTCTGGACTAGGTAGAGATTACTACTACTGCTTTGAGGGACAGATTGCAGATCTCATCCTGCATTACAGAACGATCTGATTCTGGAGTAGGTAGAGATTACTACTACTACTGCTTTGAGGGACAGATTGCAGATCTCATCCTGCATTACAGAACGATCTGATTCTGGACTAGGTAGAGTCTACTGCTGTGAGGAACAGATTATTGTTCTAAAATCATCGCATACTCCTATAGGGTCAGGTTCCTGCTGTTGCTGTAAGGACAGATTATTGTTCTAAAATCATTGCCTACTCCTATAGGGTCAGGTTCCTGCTGTTGCTGTAAGGGACAGATTATTGTTCTAAAATCATGGCCTACTCCTATAGGGTCAGGTTCCTGCTGTTGCTGTAAGGGACAGATTATTGTTCTAAAATCATCGCCTACTCCTATAGGGTCAGGTTCCTGCTGTTGCTGTAAGGGACAGATTATTGTTCTAAAATCCTCCTCCACCACCGCCACTTCCACCTACACTGCCACGGTCACAGCCTAGTCAACCTCTAGGCTCCTACTCCACATCCACCCCCCTTCCCATTTTTATTTTTATTTGATTTTAAGTTATTTTCCCTATCCACATTTTTTTGTAGGGCACTTGTCCTACTCTTATCTCAATTTTACTTCCTTTTGCAGCCCTCTAGCACTTGCCAGGACTTTTTTACAGCCATTTTTGTGCCGAAAAGTTCAGGTCCCCATTGACTTCAATGGGGTTTCGGGGTCAGGGGTCAAGTTCGGTACCAAACCCAAACTTTTTCGCAAAGTTCGGCCGGACCCGTCAAACCGGAACATTCAGGTGTCCACTCAACTCTACTTACAAACTGTCTTGGTAAAAGCAAACTGTTTTTATTCCTTCCAAAATAGGAAAAACTGAAAATTGTATACTCCCCTTTCTGTAATTTTCCTTTCCTGTCGTATTCCATGGCAGTATACACTTGGGTTGTGACTCTGCCCCCACAACCTGATAGAATCTCATAGCTATAAAAGAATCAGGTGACCCCCTCACAGCATTCTCTGTATATATCACCTAAACAGAGGGTGGGTGTTTGTATGCTGCCATGGAATACGACAGGAAAGGAAAATTATGGACAGGTGAGTATACAATTTTCTGTTTTCCTGTCGTATCATGGCAGCATACACATGGGAAATAACTCGCAGACTGGGTGGGTGTCAGAAAGTAAATTTATTTAGCAGGTAACCGATGAGTTTGCCTGTAACACAGACTTCCCAAACTCTACGGTAGTTAATTGTGCCAGGTCTACTTCGTAGTGTGTCATGAACGTATTTCTAGAGGACCATGTTGCGGCCTTACAAATTGTTTCTGCGGACACTCCGCAAAAAGCTGCCCATGATGCTGCCACTGCCCTGGTGGAGTGCGCCCGTCGTATGTTTGTGGGTGGGAGACAAATCCACTATATATGT
>BLSH010482876.1:646829-660900 GCA_018402905.1 Glandirana rugosa | reverse complement strand
ATCTGTCCTCAGAGCAACAGCACAGACAGCAGTAGTAAAGTAATCTATCTCAGGATGCAGGATCAGGTCTTAAAATGGCTAAAATCTGTCCCTCACGCCGTCAGCTACCTTTCCCTATACTAACCCAAGGAGCATGTGACTGCAGCACTGTGACTCCAGCTTATAAAGAGGCTGGGTCACATGATGCACCGGCCAATCACAGCCATGCCATTAGTAGGCATGGCTGTGATGGCTTCTAAGGGCAAACCAGTGAAACGCTTGTTGATTGGCTGCCCTGCAGCTTCTCAACACGTGGAGTAAAATAGCAGAACCCCGGACCGAACCCGAACGATTTTTGAAATGTCCGGGTCCGGGTCCGTGCCACGGACACCCTAAAGTTCGGTACGGACCCGAACGTTACAGTCCGGGTTCGCTCAACACTATTAACCACCCAAACTGTTGTAGTGTGTTGATCAGTAAGCCCCGATGCTGGATGAGAGATGCATGGTCGGATGCTAAGAGTAGAATATCATCCAGGTAGTGGTAAATTCTCAGTCCTTGTTCCCTCAGGGGAGCTATTAGAGGTAGGAGTACCTTGGTAAAGGTCCTTGGTGCCGTAGATATACCGAAGGGTAGACTCCGAAACTGGAAATGCTGGTGGTTGACTGAAAAACGCAGGTACCTCCGAAACATGGGGTGAATGGGTACGTGTAGATATGCGTCTGCCAAGTCGACAGAAAGCATCCGGTCGCCGACGTCTATCGCTGGCAGAATTGTCTGAAGACTCTCCATTTTGAATGACTGGATTTGGATTTTCTCGTTGAGCCTTTTTAGGTCTAGTACTGGACGAAGGTCTCCGGTTTTCTTCTTTACGAGAAACAGGGGAGAGTAGAATCCTCTTCCCCTTTGTTGGTTTGGTACTTCTACTATCATCTGTTTCAGGAGTAGCTCCTGCACATATGAACACAAGAGTGTCCGCTTCTTCTGAGATGATGGTAATCGGGTTGAATGATACTGGTCTCCCGGAGTATGCCCTTTCAATTTCCACCTGTGTCCCAGTTGAATGGTGGACACAGTCCATGGATCTGTTAGCTTCTCCGCCCACACCTGCGCAAATTGCTGTAATCTTGCTCCGACCGGCGCAGACAGGGCGGGCGCGCCCTCAAAAGGACTTTGGCTGTTCTTGAGTGAAGGATTTTTGTTTCTGAAACTTCAGAAAGCATGCTTGTGGACCTTTCCAGTTTCTTTTGTAATCCCTTCCAGGTTTGTAAGATTTCTGGGAGATTTTTTCTAAATGACTGGGCTCTCTGCTGCTTTGGCCTTCTATCCGATGGAATTAGGCCAGACTTCCCGTCTGTGACTTTTGATATTGCGGAATCCAGTTTTTCCCCAAAGAGGTTGGCTCCATCATAGGGAATTTTACACCAGTTTGACTTTGATGCCGGATCCGCTGACCATGGCTTCAACCACAAAGCCTTTCGAGCCATTACTGAGGCCAGCATTGCTCTTGCTGAGGACCTTATGGTATCCACCGAGGCTTCTGCCACAAAGTCTCCTGCCAGACTAAGCTCCTGGAGAGCTGTCACTATCTTCTCCTGTTCTGCTCCTTCCTGCAACATCTTTTCAATGTTGGTTGACGAGCTGGAAATAGCTCTCCCCACTGCCGCTAAAGCAACAGCTGGCCGGCAGTCGCCACCTGCTGCTGAGTACACCTTCTTTAGATCTTGATCGATCTTACAATCTAATATGTCTCTAAAGGTTACCGCATCCTCCAGGGGGAGCATAACATGTCTGGCAAGACGCATGAGAGACGCATCTACTGTTGGTGCGTGTATCGTCGTTTTTAAGATGAAATCCTTAAGCGGATAAAGCTTTGCCAGCCTGTTATTAAGGTTAGACTTTTTATCCGGTTTCTGCCACTCCTCTTTAATTAACTCCTCCAATTCTTCGATGAAAGGGAAGATTTCTGGATCCTTTTTTAAGTTCGGAAACTATTTCTTTGTTTTCCGTGGAGGTTCTTTGGTTTCCTCCCAACCAATAGCCTCTTTTACAGATTTGGCAAATGGCTCCACTAATGCAAAGTTAAAGCCTGCAAAGGCTTCTGTTTCTTCACTATCTGAAGAACTACCTGAACTTGAAGGCACTTGCGTGTCTGAGGTGCTAGGGATTGCCTTGTCTGAAGGGAGCGTCTCCTGCAGGATGGAATCTCGAACTGTCTTTTGAATTATGTCAGTTACTTCCCTGACATCCGATTCCTTCTCCCTTGTTGCTTCATCAAAGCAAGAGCAACATGCCAACTTCCCCTGGAGTGCCTTTGCTCCGCATATCCAGCATGAGTCATGGGCTGGTCTGGAGTGGTGGCTACTAGAGGAGGTACGGTGCCTAGGAGGGGAGCATCTATGGTCTGAGTGGCGGTGCCTTGAGGATCTGTAGCGACTTCTTCTGTGCTCCGAGTGATCCCTCCGTCTTGATCCCGATGACCTTGCAGATCTGGTAGGGCTGACCAATAAGGCAGCGTTAGTGGCAATGCTCTCTTTTTTCATGAGACTTCACTATTTACCAGTCTTCCGTACCTCCCCCTTACCTATTAGGTCGCAGATGGTCTGCGGTCTCCATGAGGAGTGAGGAAGCTTCCACCTGGGATACCTACAGTAAAACCAGTATAGAAGGGTCAAACCCAAAGGACAGAAAAGGGGACAGTAAAAACCCACCACTATGAAGGGATAGCCATGCTTACCTGAGGTGTGAAGGTATGCCAGCATGTATGGTCGCTTAGATAGGAGTAGTCGCTTCAGTAGGTCCAGCGGCGTCAGTGCTGTAGCAGCAAGCCAGCAAAGTGTCATCTGAGCACTTTTAAATCTACCGCCGCCGCGCCGGAAGTGATGCGCCGCTCACACATGCTCAGATGCCAGATGAGGAAAAAAAGGAGAATGCTGTGAGGGGGTCACCTGATTCTTTTATAGCTATGAGATCCTATCAGATTGTGGGGGTGGAGTTACAACCCATGTGTATGCTGCCATGATACAACAGGAAAACAAAGTAGCTTTGCTTCAGCATAAACAGAACAAAACAGTCCATACACTTTCGGAACAAAAACAAGGTTAGGCTCACCATTAGCATAA
The DNA here is from genome assembly GCA_018402905.1 of Glandirana rugosa. Taxonomy (NCBI): domain Eukaryota; kingdom Metazoa; phylum Chordata; class Amphibia; order Anura; family Ranidae; genus Glandirana; species Glandirana rugosa. Next base: position 657,799 of record BLSH010482876.1, on the reverse strand, counting down.
ATCTGTCCTACAACAAGGCTTTAAAATTCCAGCCTGCTTCAGGGGTCCAAAAAAAGGTCACAGGAGCCCAGCAGTGTCTCAGCAGATAAAGAGCCCACAAGCCTCTCACAACTGTGTCTTGGTCTGTACGACACCTTGTTGGCGCCTGCTGGTTGCTTCCTGCAATTTTCAGGTTTTTCTAGCAGGTGAGTTAACCGTTTCATCACCAAATTACCCTTCGTCAGGGTTGGAGGCTCTTTCCCATCCAAATCTCTCCAAACCTCCAAATTTGGGGACCCATAAAAAGGAATTAAAGTAAAACTATAGGCAACACTTTTTTTTTCATTTTGGATAGAGCAAGAGAGGGTTATAACCCCTGCCAATTTTTTTTCACCATCCCTAACCCATTGAGGAGATTTCCCATCACTTCCTGTCCCATAGCCAAACATGAAGTGAGAGGAAATACCTACAAATTAAGGGAATTCCTTGTGAACCCCCAGGTCACCAGAAGTAGTGTCCACCATTAGAAGATTTCCCCTCTATTACTTTTCTGAGGACAACCCAAAATTTGAGATTTTCTTTTACTTTCACTTTCAATGATAATGGTAAACAGGACAAATAAAGAGGGTGAATCTCCCTAACAGGGGCACAGACAGCAATAAAAATGTACAAGCATTCTGATCCCTCTGCACTCTATCCAAAACTTTAAAAAAAGGTTTTGCTTTTAGTTATACTTTATTAATCCTGGGAAAACTGCAAATCAGTTTTCCCTCTCTACCAGATCACCCCAGAACTTCTCACCCTACATTAGTGAGAATCCCTGAGTACACTGTCTTTTGTCACCCCCCTTAAAGGCACCAAAACCCAAACAATGGTGACATATACAGTACCTCCAACCCAGGACCCATCCCTGGTGTCCTGTAAAACCCTATATATTTCAGGTAAACTTTTGCTTCAGAAAAGGTATTTAGATATATTTTCATATTTTCTAAATATATGCAAATATATTTTTGCATATGATGCAAGACAAGTTTAAGCTTTTCAACTGTGCCAAAGTGATCCTTCCCTGGCCAGCAGTGTGCAGGGCCAAAACAATAATTTTGCTAATTAATGATTCATAGCTTCTGGAAAACAGAAATTACTTCGACATCACTCTATTGTGAATGGGCAGCCTTGCAGAACCAGCTGCAGGTGCAAAACTCACTCTTGGCCAATCAGCTCCCATATGGCAGTATAAAAAAACTTTACTAAAACCAAATGGACAGAAACACTCCACAGGCTTTCCTTCCTATAGTATTTGGCACAGTTTATTTGTATTGTTTTCCATTGATAGTGTTTTGTCTGTCCATAATAACTAAAGAACAACTTAAAATTTCCTATCAAATACTTACCGTAATTTTCTTTTCCATAACTATCCTATATGACCCCTCTCCCATAACTCTTTGCTCCACACCAACTGCTGTGTACCGTGACTAGCCTACTCCAGGCATTGGGAGGGGACTCCTGCTGTCATGGAGTCTATCAGGAAAGGAAAACGATGGTAAGTATTCGATAGGAAATTTTCCATTCTCCTGACAGACTCCATGGCAGCATACCTGTGGGAAATAACTTGCTGTCTATTGACAGAACTTGAAGACCAAAATTAACTGAGAACAGAGTGGCCGGCTCGACACTGTAGTGAGACATGAAGGTGTTTATGGAAGACCAGGAAGCCGCTGTAAAAATTACGTCAGGTGCCACATGGCGCAAAGCTGCCCAGGAAGTCGCGATGTCTCAGGTAGAGCGCGCCATCACTGCCTCTGGGGGGGCCATGCCCTTCGCCTTGCAAGCCCATTGGATGGTCTGCACAATCCAAGACACAATTGATCTGATCGAGGCTTGCACACCCTTGTTCTTCCCTTGAAGGAGTATGAAGAGGTGTTCAGATTTACGAAAGGTAGCCGTTGCTTCCAGATATTGCCTCAGAGTGTGTCCCACATCCAGGGAATGGATTTCTGAACTGTCCGCTGACTTGTAGGTGAGGTGAACAATCTCTTGGTTCTAGTGGAAGACTGTGGTCACTTTAGGTCTTGATCCCAGCATGGGAACTAGTACCACCCTATTGGGAAAGAAGGTCAGGAAGGGTTCCATAGAACCTAAATCTCTGATCTCAGACACCCTTTTTGCCAAAGTAACCGCCACCAGGAATACCGTTTTCATAGTTAGTTCTCTAATTGATAGAGGCTTTGTTGGAACAGATCCAAGCTGTGACAGGAATTCCAGGACGAGAGGGAGGTCCCATTTGGGAAACCTTGGTCTTCTCTGAGGCCTGAGCCTGATTGCACCTTTAAAGAACTGATGGATGAGCTGGTCTCTTGCCAAAGAAATACCTGTGAAGGCCGAGATGGCTGACACCCTGACCCGTAGGGAGCTGACTGAAAGGTAAAGGTCAAGGCCTGACTGCAGAAAACTTGGGACATCCAGGGTACTTGGGGTGCAGACGAGGCCGAATCTGGAGCTCATGTGATGAGAGACTCTTGACCAGATATGCTCCTTGATCCTATTAGTGCTTCCCCTTCTCACATTTAGAAGGATCAGAATGGCCTCTTGTGGGTAGCCTAGGGCCTCCAACCTTCCCCTCTCAACGACCAAGCCCTGAGGTGCAGGTACGAAGGTCAGGGATGCAGGTTCGCCCCTTGTGACAGAAGATCCGGTCTGGATGGAAGGGGAATTGGGTCCCTGAAATTGAGGAGCGTCAGGAGTGGAAACCATGGCCTGTTCGGCCAAAAGGGAATTACCGCAATGATTTCCATGGTCTCTGACCTGAGCCTCCAGAGAAATTGGAAAATTACTGGTACTGGGGGGAAGGCATAGGCCCTATGAAACCTCCCTCTATCCCATATGCTTGAGGATACCGGAACCTCGCATAATACTTGCTTAGCTTGTGATTGCAGGCCAAAGTGAATAGATCGACTTCCAGAGCTATCCCTAGGGTCAAGAGCCAGTCTAACACTTCTTTGTGATGGGACCATTCGTTGTTGTCCAGTATGATCCTGGACAGGAAGTCCACTTGGGTGTTCTGGACCCCCCGCTATGTATACTGCCAAGATGTTGCTGAGAGTCTCCTGAGCCTAGTTCATTATCATCTCCACTTCCGTAACAAGGATCAGCTGCGGGTCCCCCCCTTGTCCCCCCTTGCCTTCTCACATAAGCCACTGCGGCTGTATTGTCCATCTTGAGCATAACTGAGGTGTTTAATGTTAGAACAGCCTTTCTCAACCTTTTTACCCCAGAGAAACCCCTAAAATAATTTGCAGGTCTCCGGGAACCCTTACCAAAACCAACTCATCAAGGATCAGTAAGAGGTTTGAACCCCTTCAGTGGGGGTCAGAATGCCACACTTAGAGGCAGCTAAAAAGATCATTGGTATTATAATGCTGGCTCTACCAAGTGGCATTGAGCCAGGAACTATGAGGACCCCATTAAATAGTAGGTCAAACCGGAAAAAGCTCAAGGAACCCCTGACAATAGCTGGAGGAACCCTGGTTGACAACCACTGCATTAGATGATGGAATGCTAGCAAGGCTTTGAATGCAGCTCCAGAATGTTGGAGACTATTCCCCGAGAAGGGAAGTCCCATTCGCCCTGCGCTACTTCGGCTAGGCAATGAGTGCCCCAGCCCATGTTACTGGCATCCAGTGTTACTGTCAGCCATGTAACCGGCAGCAAGGTGTGACATCTGGAGAGATTCGCCCATTGGAGCCACCAAAGGAGTCTCATGGATGATGTCACGTGGATGCACTGGGTCTTATTGTGTGATCTCCATTGTTTGAGAAACCCCCTCTGAAATGGCCACATTCTTCCATCAGCGAGACCCCAAGCACCTTCGATTTTGGGGGATCGAGAAGGTCACGAGACATTGGAGGGGTGGAATGTTATTAGAACATTGAGTCAAAGAGAGTTGTTTTGGATTTTCGAGACCCAGGTTATGCGCCCCCTGGGTCTCAACGTAGAATTTGACTTGAATTGTTTTATATCCAACAAATAGTAATTATTTTAACTTTGGTGACAACTTTTTTTGCTTTTATTTTAAATAATAAATTTTATATATAATTTTTTATGTATATCTGGTTTTAATTAGATGTATTAATTAATGGTTTTGGGTACATTTCTGTATTGATGTGCAGTGTAATATGGATTCAGCCAGAGAAATAATGGTTACGAGGGCTCCTCTCAGATGGTAGCGGGAGATGTCTGGCGATATAAATTGTATTATTGGATACCCTTTATAAGCGAGTACATAGTATTGAAGAATTACCAAGAAGTTAATATGGACGTGTTCAGATGAATAGGAATTTCTTCCATCCGTTTCTGAGCCCATATACCGAGCGAGGCGATCGGTGGGCGGCATCCTAGGAGTAGCTTCTCTGGTTGTCTAGGTAGCGGTTTATTATTTAATAGCAGGAGCGTGGTGACGAGACAGGCCCCACCCCGCCGAGGAAGGCACACCATTTGCCGTAACGCGTACGGGGGGACGGACCTGCTCTGACGTCACCCGCTGCCGCTGAGAGGAGAGAAGGAGCGATACTCGGAAGGGTTCGCCTGGAGTCATTAGGATTACAAGCGAGGAGATCATCTGGTGAATCCTTGGAAAGTGCTTGTTTTTATCGATGTTTTGTAAGTAGACTGACTTGAATAAAATATCCTTTGTATTACAAGACAGTCTGCACTTAGTACATCTTTTCTTTTATATATATACCACCACTGATTATCTGAGTTGGAACGAGCCCCGCAGATTGTGGGAAAGTGATGTCTGAAGACCTGCCTATGAATTAACTAACCACAGTTGCAATACGAGTTTGACCCTCTAGTAAAACTGGGGTCAGACTGTGAGGTGAGCACAGCTGATATTGGTGGAGGATTTGTGTCACCGTTCGTTCTGACCATTTGAGCACCGTGGGAATATATTATATTTTATTTATAGACTTATGGACACTCTCAATTAGTTGACTTAAAGTAACTGCGCTGCTTCTTTATTGTTTTATAAGTAACGAAAGGTTGCTCACCTTTGATGTTCAGCAAGCAGTTGGATATTTTTGATAAGTGTAGCTGCACTGATTGCACCACATATTGAACATTCTCCATTGCGCCCACTTCACCATGGTAATAGAGGCTGCCATTGTTCCAATCACTTTCAGGCACTGGAGAGCCAGGAGACAAGGAGATGAGAGAACTTAGTGAATTCGGTCTCCGATCTTTTCTTCAGGAAGCAAGATGGTGCCTGCCCTTGTGTTGAAGAGGGCTCAGAGAAATATCAGAGAATGAGATGGCCACCCAAAATCTTGCAGGGTGGAGATGACTAGTTCCCGGTGTTCCAGCAGCTGGACCTTGTCTTGCGCCAACAGGTAGAGACCGTCCAGGTAGTGGTACAGACTAATCTTCTTGGCCCTTGAATTGCAGCTGTAATTGGCCTATGGCAAAACAAAGGTAAAGCTGGAACTCTGCTGCTACCTGGACCTGAAAATAGGGCATCTTTCAGGTCGATGGATATTACCCAATCACCTGGCTTGACCGACTGCTAGATAGTGTGCAGGGACTCCATCTTGATTCTTTCTTCAGATAAAGTGATTGAGATGGATTAGGTCAATCCCTGGCCTCCATGAGCCATTCTTCTTCTTGACCAAAAATAAGGGGGAGTACATCCCCCAGACCTGCACGCTGTCTGGAACAGGCCTGACCGCTTCTTGCTCGAGTAGGGACGTTGCGTAGGTTATTAGAATTTGTTTCTTCTCTCCTGATGAGAGTAGGGCAACGGGGACGAACCTTAGCTTGTGATTTTTGCTCAAGGCCCAAGCATGGCCTATGGACACAGTCCTGACTGTCCAAAAATCCTGGATTGCAGCCGTCCAGACATGCCGGAAGTGGCGCAAACAAGCTCCCATCGGGCATGCCTGAGTGGGCCCAATCTCAAAAGGACTTAGAGGGCCCAAAGCCGCCTGAGGAACCCCCTTTAGTAGTTTTCTGGGATGTTGACTGTCTGACCCTCCAAGATCTTCCAAGCTCGCACCCGGGCTTGTATCTGTGCGCCTTCTTGGCACGATCAAAGCTCTGTTTCTTCACAGAGGCACACCTTTGGCCTTGCAAGCGCTGTTCCTGAGGAAGGAACCCCGATTTCTCTCTGTGGCCCGAGTTATGGCATCATTTAGCTTGTTACCAAAGAGGGAGGTTCCCTCGAAGGGAATTCGGCACCAACCCTGTTTGGAGGCCGGATCGGCCAGCTATGGCCGGAGCCACATAGCCCGCTTAGCGGTGACTGATGCCAACATAACTCGGGGCACAAGGTGGATAATATCGATAGATGCCTCCCCCAGGAGGGCAGAAGGCATCCTGAGTTCTTGAATGGGCGAACTCCTTGCCACTTTCGCAGAAAAGCCCACCAGGGATTCTTCCACCATGTCAGACCAGACCTCCATGGCCTTGGAAATTGTTGTTAGGGTTAAGGCTGGCTTGCAGGCCATGCCTGCCATCAGATAGATCTGCCTGAGATTTGAGTCGATCCGTCTTTCTAGAGGATTTTTAACTGCTCTAATCAGGGAAGGGACTAGGGTGTACTGAATGCCCACTCTGCGAGTCTCCATGCCTGATTCACTATCCGTTGGAGCTGCCAATGGACAGTTAGGCTGAGAGGTGAGAGGAGTCCCTCAAGTCATCGTACTGGTGGCCACTGGTGACCTTGGGGGGTCTGTAGAAGGCATTTGAGGCTGATGGGTCTCCTTTTCTTGCAGGGAGTCTTTGACGACCTGCTTGATTAGTGCCTCTAGGTGCTGATTAGGGCTCTCCCTTTCACTGACTGCCTCCTGTAGCAGCGGTCACACAAGAATATATCAGCTGATACTCCAGCTCTGCACCCCCAACACATTTTCTCAACCCTATCCCTGGAACGGGAAGAGGGGGGACGGGTGGGGTCTCTGCTGTGGTGCCTTGAATCAGAGCAGGACTGCTGACGTCCGGATCTAGAGGATGAGTGATGGTGGCGAGACTCTAACTCCGTTTATGGGAACTTCAGCGTGAGTCAGAACTAGAAGGGCTTAAGAAAAGAGAAAGGCAGAAAATGGTAAGGTTTCTTCCAGCAGTCCGATCCCCCTCCCCCCAAGCCTGCCCCCCCCCCTTTGCCCTCTCTGAAATTTCAGGAAACCAGAAGGTACCTGTTAAGAGAAGGCTGGCCACCAGGGGGCAGAGATGCATCCATCTCGGGAGTATACCTGTAAAAGAAAAGAGGCAGGGATAATAACCAGCCAAGTTCCCTCACTCCCCCCATTCATGCCACCAGCCTTACCTGGAGAACCCGCTCCGACAGCCTGGGGAAGATTCCGCAGAGCCCGCATACATTTCTGGGGCTGTGCTGGCTCCCCAGTCTCTTAACCCAGCGGCCATGATGCCATAACCCGGCTCCGGCCGAGGCTGCAAGCACAAGCCAGGCCTCACTTTTGTCCCGCTGTCGCGCATGCTCAGTCCGGCCGACGGGACCCGGAAGGAGGAGAGCAGTTGCTGGAACGCAAGCCCCAGCCGCCATGACTGTCAGCACTCAGAGACCTGCAGAATGGAGGGATATAGGTTAGACAAAACAAACACTTGCTGCCATGGCCACGATACAGGGTCTCATCACTCCACCGCGGATGCGCCAAGCCAGGATTCACCAATGTCGGGTCACAGCTACTCTGCTTATGCTCCATACCCCCCTAAGGCCTATCGCAGGGACATATGTTCCTGGGCAATGGGCGACTATCTCATAGTAGGGAATCTTCAGGTAGAAGAACCATCCACTTGGTCCTTACGAAGGAGGACAAAAAGGAACATGGCAGTTGGTGTGGAGCAAAGATTTATGGGAGAGGGGTACTATAGGGTAGTTATGGAGACGGGGCCGACCCACACATGCTGCCATGGAGTCTGTCAGGAAATTGATTTTTACATGAAATCCTTAATCTCCTGATTTTTTACATTAGCTTAAATGTTATCTTTGATGGTTTTGCTATTTATCAACTTCAGACATTTGCATGGATATTTACGTAACAAATATTATTTCTCCTTAGCTTCTCCTTACCATCCTTTCTTTACTTCTCCCCATGTCATTTCCTTGTTTAGACTTTTTTCATGGCAGAAATGCACAAGCTGTTTGGGAGCACCTGGTGGCAACATCCCAAAGATAGTGTTACACAGAAAGACCCTCTAGGGGTGGGACTTTTTAGGCACAAATATTGTCCAAGACGTACGTATACAAACAAATATACAAACTTTATTGATACACAGTTATAAAAAAACAACCATAAAAACAGTCATTGATGAGATAGTTCAGCTGATAGAATGGTAAGATTTGCATGAATAACACATGATGCATTTCGGGAACATCCTTCTTCAGAGGTGCTTTAAAAATATAATTCACACAATTGCAAATCTGTGAAAACATAAATCATAAAATGCAGTATGCACCAATCAACATTATAGTGTTAGGCAGTGTGCTTAGGGACCAGTCAAGGAACTTACCTATCTCTACAATGTAGACACAGGGCCTTGATCTAATGTCTCTAGGGTTTTGACAGGAATTAATCAATTACTATAACAAATAGCAGCCTTTTGGGCTTGCATAGTACTGTCTATCTTAGGGCCCCAGGCGTTTCCACGACATCCAGCCAAACAACCCCCCCCCCCCGCAAAAGGTCCAGTGGTACTGCCCAAGAGCTAGTGGGGGACAGGGCTCCTAGAGTACCGAGACCTCTTGTAATGGTAACAAGGGGGTACACTAGATAGAAAGAATATATAATAATATCAGTAATCAGTAATCCTTATGGCGTTATTACAGGTGCAGGCAACATAACCCAAAAGACTATTAAAAGGTATACCTGGTCATAAAAGAGATTTATGGAGCTAACAGGGAAAAGGGTCCAATCCCTGAATGTTTTTCTCCAATCCAGCGGTATATACAGATCCCTCAAAGGCTCTCTATAAAAAAGGGAGACAGAGAGAGCAAGGGCAAATGACTGTCACTGCCGGCTGAATATAATGGTGAAGGTTGTGGACACAGGGAAAGAAAAAAAACCTGCTCTGTGCTGCTTAGATTCCATGCTGATCTGCCGCCCTGTGATCATCACGGCAAACAGCGTCTTTAAAACTGGCCACAAGGAGGAAGGGGAGCAAATCCAGGCTTCCCTTCCATCAGTGCTCGAGCGCCCAATCACTGCCCACCACCAGCTGATGGGGTGACGTCATGCGTCAAGCATCCGCCGACGCAATTCCCCAATGGAGCGCAGTGTAGCAGGGGAGGTTGGAGAACAGACACCACCTGGTGGCCCAAAAGGAATATGGCACAGTGTTGCGAGCATGGGCAAAAGGACCGATGGGACCCCCTCCCTCTGGGCAAAAGGGAAGGGGGCCAGATGCACCGATCACCGCCCAACCAGAGGGGACCAACCGGCCACTAAGGCCAATAAAGGCTAGCGGCCTGGGTGTGCCAGGCGGGAGAGGAGGAGCCAGAAAGCTGCAGGATACAACAAGGGGGGAGAAAAAGCAGACAAAAAGAGGACACGCATAACATGCCTTCATCATGAGCACAGCATTAGACAAGTGAAATCTAAACATCCTAATAAAACACAACCAAACCATAGCACACTGCCCAACACCCACATTAAAAGGTATACCGCATACCAAATACCACAATAAATAGTCAGAAAAAATGATATACAAATAGCAAAACACATTGAAGCCATAGTTGACATTACTGATGCATATACAAAGAACAAAGAACAAAAGACAGACCAACAAAAAACAACAATAAAAACAAGGAAGAATTTGAAAAAGGGACCTGTGGATAGAACCTATGACTGCTCCCACCCCCCGGAAATAAAGTCTTCCAAAAAACTTTTTCATGTGCCCTTGTCTTTTTTTGTGAAGAATCTGGTTTTACACAAGTAATCCTTTAACAATCCTCATCAAACCATTTCTTCCTTTTCTCTTTATTCTTCATATGCCCTTGTCTATTTTTTCTAATGCATCTCCCACCATCAAACCATTTATTCCTTTTCTTTCTTTTCCTTCACCTTATGTCCTTCATATTCCATCTTTTTAGTTCATTTCAAAAGACCTGTACATCATTTTTTAACATATTTCCATTCACTTCTTTTGCTAATTGTTTATAGTACGTTTTTACTGTTTAACTGTCCTTCAAGCAGGTTTTTTATATTTATTAATTGTACTTGATTTTCCAACATTTTATTACATGTCTTTAAATCTAGTAAACAAGGATCTGAATCCGTGCTGGCATTTTCATAGATTTTCACCAGCTTGTTATATAAAAATGTTCCTTTTCCTCTGTTGATCATCTATCACTTATACTTATTATTTTCATCTCATTGCTTGCCCACATCTTTTTTTTAATTGCTCATTCTCTGTTTGTTTGAGTTGTTTTTTGAGTTATTATTCAGTGATAGCTTACATGGATCACTTATTACATCCCACACAATGCTTATGAATAGTGTTGAGCGAACCCGGACTGTAACGTTCGGGTCCGTACCGAACTTTCGGGTGTCCGTGGCACGGACCCGGACCCGGACATTTCAAAAATCGTTCGGGCTGGGCTTGCAATGTCAGGCCCAAGCGAGTTGTGATAAGTATTCGTAACACACCCTACATTATTCACTAGGTACATTCGATAGTGACTTATTATTGAGTTTTTTGTTGAGTTTGTTTGTCTCTTACTCGTTAATTTTTTTTCTACACCCGTTCGTTACTCTACTTTTATTATTCATATTCACTATCTACTAGTTGTCTCCTTTTCCTTGTAAAAATATATTGTTCGACCACTTTTAGATACTTTTACGGTCGTGCCTAAGTCTAGGAACAAATGATCTAAATTTCTGTACATTATTTTACAACCTTTTAGTTCATGTTAATTATTTATATTTTTTGGACGAACTTCCTGTCAATTTGTCATTTTTGCATGATATTTGTTAATCGTTTTC
>BLSH010482876.1:625742-636558 GCA_018402905.1 Glandirana rugosa | reverse complement strand
AGATAAGGGCCTAGCGTACAATACTCTGAGAGTCCAAATCTCAGCCTTGTCGGCGATGCTGAACAGAAGATGGGCTCTACATCCGCTTGTGGCCAGATTTTTCAAAGCAACTATGAAGATAAGGCCTCCACGAAAATCTTTTTTTCTAAAGTGGGACTTGACGGGGGTCTTAAGAGCATTGTTGGCTTCTCCTTTTGCTCCAGCCTCGACCTGCTCGGTGTTCCATCTCACGTTGAGAACCGTCTTTTTGTTGGCGATTGCTTCAGCGAGACGAGTTTCAGAGTTATGTGCCTTTTCTTCAAAAGAGCCTTACTGCATGATCCTGCGAGACAAGGTGATACTCAAGCCGGTGCCCAGTTTTCTACCTAAGGTCAACACTTCGTTTCACTTAAACTGGGAGACAATTCTTCCAGCCTTCCCGATAGAGTCAGGGGAGGATGAGTGGAATTCGTTGGACTTAGTCTCAGTCATCTCGGATTACCTGAAACGCACAGAGGAATTCCGGCGGCAGGATCAGTTGCTGGTGTTCCCAGCGGGGCCCAAGAAGGGAATGGCCGCATCTCCGAGAGTGGTTTCATCTTGGATAGTGCGTACTATACAGATCGCATACAAGTCTTTGGGCCTCTCTCCTCCATTGGAGATTACGACGCACTCTACGAGGGGTATGGCAGCATCGTGGGCAGCATATGCCAAGGTCTTGGCGGAAGCAGTCTGCAGAGCGGCAAGCTGGAGTACGCCGAACACGTTCATTAAACATTACAGGCTAAACGTGGCCTTCCCGGCCGAGGAGGCACTGGGTTATAAAATTATTTCGGCGGCTGTCGCCCATTAAAATTATTGAAGCAGCATATTCGCAGGCTGTGGTGTTGGTTATTTATCTCTTTTGGGGGCCCTCCCTTGGGATGAGGTAGCTTGGTACATCCCGTAGTAGGCTGACATGGGGAGGTCCAGGAATAAGGAAAATTGTTGCCATACTTACCGTAATTTTCCTTTCCTGGATCCTCCCCATGTCAGCCGTGGATCCCCACCCAATTATCCATCGCGAGGCGGGTGCAGTTGAACAGTGTTATGGGGCAGACAGCCACCCTTTATGGGCTAGGAAAGAGGTGGTCCTGGAGGGGTCAGAGGGGGCAGAGCCGTAGTAGGCTGACATGGGGAGGATCCAGGAAAGGAAAATTACGGTAAGTATGGCAACAATTTTCCTTAGTCTGCCAACAAGGCACCGTGTGATTTTCAGCTTGTGTGTACAGAAGTTGAACAAACAAAAGTTGTAAGTACAAACATGCATGCTCGGAATCCAGGAAGTGTTTGGACGTGTAAACCTGCGTCCATAATTCACATTCACCTGAACTTCCTCTTTATACGCTCGTAACACGTTACTACGTTCGGCTTTGTCGAACAATATACTTTGACTACCGTCAGTACACTAGACAAAATCATGGACAGCCGATTTTGAGAAAAGTTGGACGTGTGGTCGTACAACAATTGCATTGTGTGTACGAGGCTTTAGGTGTGAAGGGGTTACTAAATTTTCGAAATGAAATCCGCAGATATTCTATTGACTGCCTCCACCTTTAACCACTTGACTCCTGAAAGGTTTTACTCCCCTTCATGACCAAGGAATTTTTTTGCTGTTCAGCACTGTGCTACTTTAACTGGCAATTGCTTGGTCATGCAAACCTGTACGCAAAAGTTGTTATGAAATTGTTATAATTTTTCCACACAAATAGAGCTTTCTTTTGCTGGTATTTAATCACCACTGGGTTTTTATATATAAGCTGAAAACGTAAAAAACAAAAAACAAAAAAAAACACTTTTTTTCTTTTTTTTTTTTGTTATAAAAACATTGTTTTTCTTTTTTTAAGATTCATTTATTTATATACTCACATCACAATTTTTTTACACTGTTAGAGTCGGTTCACACAGGGGCGATCCGACTTCAGGGGCAACTTTGTAAGGCGATTTGAATGCGACTTTAGTGGTACTTTGGGCGATTTGCAACACAACCTTTTGCCTGTGGCCAATCAGAGAAGGGAGGGAGGGGGTTGCCTGGGTAATTTGTGGGGAGAACCTGTGTATATTCTTTTCTTTTCCTGTAAAGTCGCTTTAATATAGATGGGGATCCGACTTCTATTGAATTCTATGGGCAGAAGCTGGATAGACGTCACCTTGAAGTAGTACAGGAACCTTTTTTGAAGCTGGAGCAATTTCGGTAGTGCACATTAAGACGGCTCCTATTCACTTCAATGGGATTTCTGATATCAAGCGACTTGGGGCGACACAAGTCAGATCGCAAGTCGCTGTAGTGTGAACCGGCCAATAATGCTTATGATTCAGATTCAGAATAAAACAAAGAACAAAGTCAAGTGTTGGCCCTTAACAGCGCAAAATAGATGAAATGCAAAAATAGTTGACCTCAAATTATATAGGAGCTACACGTGTATTACACTATGTAACCAATATATGAAAAAGCAAAAATCAAACCGCACTCCCTCTGTGAATACTAAGGTACAAAGTCCTGCCATGAAAGTCCTGTACCTGGGTTAACCCTTGATGAGTATGTGGGATACAGAGATTATTTGAGGTTATTTGACATCCAGAGTGGAGCGATCATAACACATGCTGGTTTTGACTACCTGTAATGGGGGTCAAAACTTTCTGGTGAGTGCGCTGTGCACCTATATGTTTGGTGGAAAGGATCACTAGATGACATTTGTGTGGAGGCACCAATGGTGTTCTTTTCTGGGATCTATCACTTCCTGTCATTTGTGGAAGCGTTGTCACCAACATGAACTTTATTGCACTGAGACACTTTTGAATTGATTGAAGCTATTAAGGCTCACCTATGAACTATTTTTCTGGACTATATTTGCACTTTCTTTTAGCACTGTTTACATATGGTTTATGTTTATGAAATTTATGGCATTTTAGCTATTATTTATATATTTGTTCACATGTGAGACAAATTGATATTTTTGCATTGGTATTCACAGAAGGAGCAGTTTAATTTTTGCTTTTTCAGATTCAGAATACATTAAGGATACTTTATTAATCCCAAAGTGAAATTATTGCAATACAGCTACATTTAACAAAGACAACACAAGACCATGATAATGAACAGAACAAAGCACAATGACAAAACAAAATGACCAAAAACAGCAATTAGTACAAGTAAAATGAATTAAAGCTATACTCTAATAAAACACCAATGCTATTAAAATACAACATAGAATAAATAACACGGATTGAAAACAGAAAATCAACCTACCAAAATGCAAATAGTACACCATCTTCTCTAACATTACCCTAAATAATTAATAATTATACCTATTTAACATAATACCAACATACTATAATAACTACATAGAAATCCTGATCATCATCAGCCCTCACAGGGAATAATTATAAAATGTGATGGCCACAGGCAAAAATGATTTCCTGTGTGTCTCTGTGGTGCATCATGGTTGTAACAATCTGTCACTGTTGGTATTCTGCAGACTGACCAGCGCATTGTGGAGTGGATAGGAGGACTGGTCCAAGATTGAATGTACCTTGAACAACATTCTCCTCTCCAATACTATTGTTAAAGACTCCAGCTCCATTCCAACAACACCACTGGCCTTGAAAATCAGTTTGTTGAGTCTGTTGGTGTCATCCACCCTAAGCTTGCTTCCCCTGCATTCAGGAGAGCACTGGCAATAACAGTCTTGATCACTATAAGCTATAGTTTTAACTCTCATGAATTGCTTTCATTCATGACCGCTTGCTTACTATTGTGATCTGGATTTGGCTACAGCTAATCACATGATACAGGGTGCCAGGTACCATGTGATAGCTGTGGACCAATCACAGCATCACAATAGCAAGCCAGCAGCCATGGATGAAAGCCATTCAAGACTGATTTGCTTACATCTAATCATGTGATCACTATGATTAGTCAAAGTGTTCACATGATACCCCAGCTGCTCGCAGCGGCTGGGTACTGAGAACTGTAATGCATTGTGTCCACCGGACGCAGCCTTCATGGGATCATGCCGCTTCGCTCCCCAGGGGGCACACCGGTGTGCATGTGCTGAGCAACCAGTACATTGCTTAGCCTGCAGCTGCTACCCGTCCACAGTACTGCAGGTGGGTGGTCGGTTATATACCCCGCTTTGACATTTTTATCTGCAGGTAAGCCTATAATAAGGCTTACCTGTGGGTAAAATGAATATCTCCTGGAGGGGGTGTGATCTGACGCATTTTGCCTGACGAATTTGGAAGAGCTCTGAGATCACCTCAGCACAATCCAGAGCAATCCTCTCACCCCACGGCCCGGTGAGACTCATACTTTCCCTAGCCGTGTCACACATTGCCCCTGCTACACCCCGAAGTGAAAATCGGGAGTCGGGGCTACTTTTTTCAAGTGCCGGCCTAACACCTCAGAGTGTCCGGCTCCTCCGGCTGCGGCCTATCGGTCCGCTTCACTGCACCAGTCCCTACCCTGCCCATCCAGTCGGAGAGAGCCAGAATACCTGGCCACAGCATCGGGGTCACGATCTGTACCCTGCAGCAGCGTCCAATTAGCATCGGAACGGCCGCTTCCATTACGCAAGTCCGAGGCTTCCTTGCGACCATCTTACGACTCCAACTGCCTTCTCCTACAGCACCCAGGGGCACAAAAGCAAGCGAATAGAAGGGCCATAGTGACTCTTACCACTTCGACCGCAACTAAATCCTAAAAGGCTCCCTATACTGCCACCTCACCTCACTAAAGGCACTGAGGCCTACAGGTGGCAGCCATCTTGCTACACCCAAACCCCCTCTGGAGTCTCTTCCACTCCAAGCAAGCTAACACACAGTCCCCGCCTCAGTGAGAAACTCCTCTATTGGAGCAATGAGCCATTAACACCTTGGTACTACACCATTCGGAGATTTCACAGCGTCAACGTCAACTCAGTATATATACTTCACTAAGTAGCCTATTTAACCACATCCCGCCCGGCGCATAGACAAATGACGTCCGGGCGGGTGGTTCATTATCCTGACTGGAAGTCTATTGACGTCCTCAGGATAATCAGCGACCGTGCGTCCCGGCGATCTGTCGTGCCGTGCGTCAGTCTGACCCACCGCATTACCGACCGAGGTAAAAGGCTTCGATCCGAAGCCTTTTACCATGTGATCAGCCGTGACCAATCACGGCTGATCACAGTGTAAATAGGAAGAGCCATTTATCGGCTTTTCCTCTGCTCAGGTCTGCAGACCTGAGCAGCGGAGAGCCGATCGGCTGCTCTCCTGACAGGGGGGGGCTGCGCTGAACGTTTATCAGCGCAGCCACCCTCAGGATCACCCCCACTGGACCACCAGGGAGCTGGATCAGGACCACCAGGGAGCCCCCCTCCCGGACATCGCAATGAGGCCACCCAGGACCACCAGGGAAGGTGCACAGAGGCCGCCCAGGACCACCAGGGAGCCCCCACTAGACCACCAGGTAAGGGCAATATTATGCACTGTAGGGATGGCACTGTGCCCATATATGATGCCTGCCAGTGCCATCCCTATCAGTGCTTGTTCCACCAGTGCACACCACTGCCACCTATAAGTGCCCACCTGTGCCCACCTGTGCCACCTATCAGTGCCCACCTGTGCCACCTAAAAGTGCACACCTGTGCCACCTATCAGTACCCATCAGTGCCCAGTGCCACTTATCAGTGCTGCCTATGAGTGTCCATCAGTGCCTCATATTAGTGCCACGTATCAGTGCCCGTCAGTGTTGCTTGTCAGTGCCGCCCATCAGTGCTGCATATGTGCCCCATCATCAGTGCAACCTTATCAGTGCCACCTCATCAGTGCCAATCTGTACTGCCTCATCAGTTCCCGTCAGTGTAGCCTTATCAGTTGCCATCAGTGTAGCCACATCAGTGCCCATCAGTGAAGGAGAAAATGTACTTTATACAAACTTTTGTGACAGAAACAGAAAAATTTTTTTTTTTTCAAAATTGCAGTCTTTTTTTTTTATAGCGCAAAAAATAAAAACCGCAGGGTTGATCAAATACCACCAAAAGAAAGCTCTATTTGTGGGAACAAAATGATAAAAACTTTGTTTGGGTCCAGCGTCGCACGACCGCGCAATTCTTATTCAAATCGCAACAGCACTGAAAGCTGAAAATTGGTCTAGGCAGGAAGTGTTCTAAGTGCCCGGTATTGAAGTGGTAAACGATCTATAACGATCACATACAATGTCAGTGACATCTCGCAAGCGGAAAGAATACCGCCCACCAAAGAAACTGACAGAGTTCTTTTCTCCACTCCAGAAAACTGGGCCTCAGAATGACTCATGTGGCCCGGTGTCAGACGGGTCATACACAGATCTCCCAGACGCAGATGATGCAGACCTCCTTAACCCTCAGGATGCACCTCAGTATTACCCTCTCTCCCCAGTGTCCTCAATCAGCAGTAGCCCAGCCAAATCCAGAATGCGCCTGGAAGCTGAACGCCAGGATAGCGAACCAGGCAATGGGCTAAACCCTACCCCAGCTCAAGCAGTCCACCCATCTCCAATCGTGGACTTTCCTACAAACGGGCAGCCAGTCCTTGACACCACCTTAAAGGAAATGCTCCTGTCATTTCAATCCTCAATGCACAATGATATTCTAACTATGTTCCACAAATTTTCCTCGGAAATGCGGTTCATAGGAAGGAATGTGCACCCTATCGAATCCCAAATAGGTACAATGATTGAAACAGTAAACAACCTAGTGGATGCCCATGAGCACACCCACGACAAACAACAACGGATGAACGCTAAACTAGCTAACCTTGAAGACAGGTCCTGTTGCAACAATATCAAGCTGAGAGGCATTCCCGAGAGCGTGCTACCCAATGACCTCAATGGGTATGCGAGAAAGCTGATAACTACACTTCTCCCCGATCTCACGCCTATAGAGGTCGTCATTGATTGCATGCATCGCATACCCTAACCTCCCCATCTTCCTGAGGAAGTCCCACGAGACGTGCTAATGAGAGTCCACTTTTTTCACACCAAAGACCAGTTCCTGGTGAGAGCAAGAAACCTGGGGCAACTACCAGCACCATATGCCAGAATCCAACTGTATGCAGACCTGTCGCAGTATACTCACCAACTTAGGAGGCAACTAAGCACCATCACCAAAGCCCTCAACAACCACAAAATACCCTACCAATTGGGCTTTCCCACAAAGCTGATGGTTACCAAAAACGGAATCAAACACCACATTTCAACTGTTGAAGACGGCATCAAAGCGCTTAGGCAATGGGGTATTCTATCGGAGATCTCCCAGCAGCCACCACACAATCACAGAGGCAACAAGCCCATGGCCTCACCCTCTGCGAGATGACCTCACAATTATTCTAGCCACCCTCCAATGAGGCGTTGACATCACTCATCTCAATACTAGTTATACTTTCCGAATCGGTGTTCAGCCTGTTGCTGTGCTTTCCACGAACTCTACCCCTCAAAATGCTTGGCAGCTTATTGTTACCCTAAATGCTGCTGAACCCTACTACCTACACCGTCTCTCTGCACCTAAGTTGACTTATTGTCTCTGCTTACATGACAAGACTAATACATTGTTTCTGCTAACGCCTCCACTTCAGACTAATAACCTTCACCTCGGATACCAAGATAGCCTTCATCCGAACCACCAAAGTGGCAGATCATCCCACCCAAGGTCGCTACCACCCAAAACTGGACAACTACCTTCCTATCTCAACCTGCATCCTTCTACACCTATCAAGAAGGGCTACCAACGTAATAAACTTGCATACATACTTCGTATACCACCCCACTGCTACCCAAAGTGCCAAAAATCCTTTCCTTAAACACAAAGGGGCTGAATCACCCTGCTGAAAGGTCATCCTTATGGCGCACAGCCAATGACTCCAACAGTGAAATCCTCTGCGTACAAGAAACGCATTTCAAAGCTGGAGAAGAACCACAGATCACCAACAAACACTTCCCCCACATTTATAAAGCCTCTGGACCCTGCAAGAAAAACAAGAAAAACGGTGTTATAGCACTGAAAGACACACTATCGGTAACCTTGCACAACTCAATGGTGGACCCAGATGGTAGATTCCTAGCCATTGACTGCACTTTTAATAACTCCAGATACACCATTGTGAACATTTACGCCCCTAACAACAGGCAAATCAGATTTATGATCAAACTTATGAAAAAAACAACAAATTTCGGTCAGGACACCTCATTATGTGTGGTGGCTTCAACATGGCGCCAGAAAGCCAAATTCTAAAGCAACCAGACTCCCCTCCCCTATTCCATTTACAAGGAACAACAATCTATTTGATGTGTGGAGGTGCCACCATACCACAGAATGGGATTACACCTTCTTTTCCCACCCTCACAATACATATACTCGTATTGACTATTTCTTGGTCGGCAAGTGAACATTACCCTACGTATCAGAATCCTCCATCTCCACAATAACCTGGTCAGACCATGCCCCCATTACCATGACCATTGAGTTTACCATTACGAATCCTCCATCCAAGCTTTGGAGAGCCAATGCCTACATCTTACATTCTCCCAAGTATTCAGCAATTATACGAGAAAATCTTGAAGAATACTTCAAAACAAACTCAGGAACTGTTACAGACCAGGCCACCCTCTGGGGCGCCCACAAGGCATTCGTCAGGGGGATTATCATTCAACTGGTGGCTAGGGAGAGGAGGAGGAGATCACAGCATCTAGACACCATTATAACCTCTATTAGAAACCTTGAGAGCCAAAACTAAATGAACCCCAGTGCAGCCCTGAAAGAGCGATTACTTCACCTCAGACAGGAATTAAGATCAACTCTACTTGAAACCTTTAAAAGGACCCAAAATAAATTTAGAGCCAACCCCTACTCCATGGGCAACAAAGCCGGGAAAGCCATGGCCCTCAAACTGAAGGGGCAGTACAATAAAACAAAAATCCCACACCTATTCCATCCCCTTACTAAGAACAAAATGCTTGACCCACAACAGATAGCTGACGCTTTTAGTAACTGCTATAGCTCACTATATAACTTACGGGATGATTCCACAACTTTCCAACCAAGTACAGAAGACATAGATTCCTTCCTGCAAAGCGTCAAACTTCCAAAAATCTCCCAGGAACAACTATCAAAACTAAATGAACCCTTCACCCCACAGGAAATAATAGACACTATATCCTCTCTTCCTCCAAACAAATCGCCAGGCCCTGACGGCCTCACAGGGGAATGCTATAAGCAATTCAAAGTAACTTTAGCCCCTTTCTTAGCTCAAATGTGCAATGGTGCTGCCTCCTCCTCCTCCTCTCTCCCTCCAGAAATGCTAAGAGCTCTTATTATAACATTGCCGAAGCCAGGAATGGAACCAACCTTTCCACAAAATTTACGCAAAATTAATAGCCACCAGACTAGTCGAACTTATGCGCCTTCTCATCCATCAAGACCAATCTGGATTTACGAAGGGCAGACAAACATATGATGCCACCCGTAGAATGATTAACATTATTCACTATGCTGAGACCACCAGAATGCCTTCTCTGCTACTATCTCTGGATGCTGAGAAAGCGTTCGATAGGGTACACTGGGGTTATCTTAGGGCAGCCTTAACTAGATTTGGCCTACAGGGCCACATATTCTCGGCAATAATGGCCTTATACTCATAACCCTCGGCACAGGTCTATGCCTCAGAAATTATCTCTAAACCTTTTAACATCAGTAATGGAACTAGACAAGGTTGCCCTTTATCCCTGCTCATATTTAATTTGGTAATGGAACCCCTAGCAGAACACATCAGGTCAAACATTAAAATCTCGGGCTTCCGCATTGGCTCCAAAGAACATAAAGTGAATTTATTTGCAGATGACGTCATCTTAATGCTCACTAATCCCCATTCTTCCCTGGCTTCGGTTCAACAGGTACTTCACCGTTTCAGCAATATATCATACTATATAGTGAATGACGCTAAGTCCTTTATACTTGATTTAGGTATGGATGTGGTGACCAGCAATTTACTGCGCAATGTGTACTCTTACGCTTGGGCCGACACAGGTATTACTTATTTAGGCATCACGCTCAACAAATCGAGGAAATCACTTTTTAACCACAACTAATCCGCAGCCAAAACAATGCTCATACAAGAAACCACAACATTTTCCAAGTATGAATTCTCATGGTCAGGTCGCCTTGCTGCCTTTAAAATGATGATCTTACCCAGATTATTGTGCCTATTTTGCACGCTACCTATACCACTTACAAAAGTTTACGTTAAATCCCTCCAAACTATTCTCCACCACTACCTTTGGCAGGGTAAGAAACCTAAATGTAACCACACAAGATTGATAAAACATAGACTTGCAGGAGGCACCGGACACATTGACATACAAGACTACTATCTGGCCTCCATTCTTTCACAAATAAAAGACTGGATGCCACTAAGACCGACTACACTATGGGGGGACATCGAAAATATAATGACTCCAGGACACAATCTTTGAGATTGGCTCTTTAGCACAGTAGTAAAACCACCCTCTACCAAACTCTACTCCTGTTAGGAAAAGACTGTGCTAAGAGTTAATGCAGTTGGTTGTGCTTTCCTCTATTTCCTGGAGCAGCAGCTCTATTTAAACTTCCTGCTTCCTGTAGCAAATGCTGTCCGTTCTATAGCGTGTGAGTGTTCCTGAGTAGTCTGTATTCTGATTTTCTGTTCCTGTGACCCGGCTTGTTTCTGACGTTGATTGATCTCCACTTGCACCGACCCCCAGCTTGCCCAGCGACCACTCTTCTGCCTGATCCTCTTGTACTTC
>BLSH010482876.1:595851-606285 GCA_018402905.1 Glandirana rugosa | reverse complement strand
GCGCACAGCAGTCGAAGTCAGCATCTTCTTTCTGCCACGACCAGGTAGCGTTTCAACAGTGCCCTTTGCCTTGAATTTGCGAATGATGCTTCCTATGGTGTCTCTTGGTATGTTTAACATCTTTGCAATCTTCTTATAGCCATTGCCCTTCCTGTGAAGAGTAATCACCTGTTCTCTTGTCTTCCTGGACCATTCTCTTGACCTCACCATGTTTGTAACCACACCAGTAAATGTCTAGGAGGAGCTGAGTATCACAGTCATTTTAAAGCTGCCTAATTGGTGCTTATTAGGCTTTATTGCTGCTTCCTGATATCCACAGGTGTTTTCAATGCCTGATTGAAAACACTTCATTGAACCTCTGTTCTTCAGAGTGGTAGTCTTTAAGGGGTTGAATAATTATGTCAATGAAGAATTCACAAAAGAAACATTTACTACTGTATTACAAAACTAATTGATGTCATTTTAGTTGCATATGGTTCTTTAAGAAGTCCTTATAGGATTTCATTCAGAATACAATTACAAATGTACACTAAATTCCCTAAAACCATTTACAGCATTGGGGGTTGAATAATTTTGAACACAACTGTAAATCAAAAAACGGATGGCAGTCAATCCCTCCAGGTATGAAAAAAGTATGGGGGTCTGGTAAAGGTAATACCCTTAGCAATTAATTCGAAAAAAGGGGTATGCATTTATAAAGAAAACTGACCCTGTCCCTTTACTGTATGTCTTGTGTGTTTAAGACAACGTTGTCTATATTTTAATTGGGTCTGGCATTGGTTCACCTATTTTTACTAAAATCAATAAAGTTTATTATGTTTTAACCGATTATTGAGGGTTTGGTCTATTGACCTACCCCTCTCTCCTTTTTTGCCATTCTAGTCCTTTGCCTAGGGGCATTAGCACCTAACTCCTTCATTGAGGGTGCTCTATTTTTTACCTGGACATCTCCTCAAATATGAGTTGATGAGGTCATTCAGATAATGTTTGGCCACCAGGATCTTCTTTACAGTTAATATTACTTTTAGCACTGCTGAATTTGTAGATCTGCTGACAGCCTTAAAGTGGAACTGCCCATAACAACTTGATAAAAAATGTTCTTTAGCGAGGAACATACATTCCACATTAGTAATTATGTTACCAAAATGAGTGTGTGCTTTAAATTATATCACACTAAGGATGCAGCCCAGTATCAGATAAAGATGTAAACAAATGAAAGTCCATAAAAAAGTCCATCAGGGTGAAAGATAGTAATACATGCAGATAGATCCTCAAAGATGTGCATATATATAACAGAATCTCAGTGAGTAATCCCTCCACCGGCTAGCGTGCTCGCTCACCTTACTGTTTGACCCCAGTTCCACTAGAGGGTCAAACACACTTGCCCACAGTTCCACTAGAGCAGTGGTTCTCAACTCCGGTCCTCGGGACCCACCAACAGGCCAAATTTTATGTATTACCTTGGGGAGATGCAGACTAGAATACTGCAATCACTGAGCAGCAAATTATATCACCTGTGATGTATTTCAGTTATCCAGCAAACCTGGCCTGTTAGTGGGTCCCGAGGACTGGAGTTGAGAACCACTGCACTAGAGGGTCAAACACACTTGCCCACAGAGGGGTATAAATATACTCAAAGTGATCTTGCTGTTGCGGGGAATTCCTATAGAGCTGGGATCAGTCGGAGGACAACATTGACTTTCCAATGGCTTCTCAGTACACCACTCAGCGGGATGAAATACAGCATAAAAAAAAGAGGGACACGATCTAAGTGCACACTGCAGATATCCGTATAATTTATTTAAAAAAATACTCACAAGTAAAGGTCTTGTACACAGCATAAAATAAGAAACAGCATGTCTCGAAGAGCGGCAGCTGGTGACGTCATAAAAGGCTCCTCCTCCCGTAAGCATTACGGCAATTACGTGCCTCCGTCAGCGGGGCACTTTAAGGCTGTCAGCAGATCAGCCTCTACAAACTCAGCCGTGGAGAGCAACTCAGCATGTGCAGAGCAGGGTGAAACAATATATTACTGAATTTTAAACAGCATAGACACTTATTTTTAATGTTTTACATAGCTATACCTGCACAAGGGGCCAGCCTGAAGTGATCTAGGAGGACTTCCTATGCTTGACAGCCAAAGAAGCTGCTTCTGTTTGATCTGCAACTGGCATGGTACTGCACATGTAAACAGGTATGACTCCAGCCATGTGATGGTTTGACAGTTTGGTTGAGGACACAAGCAAACGTGACAGCTAGCAATCCCAGCATTCCAGGAATGCAATTCTTTTTTGAAACTGTTAAATCAGGTTTAGTTCCGACTTATGATTTACTGCTGTTCAGAGGCTCTGGCCTTCAGCAAAATTGCAGCCTCCAGCAAGAAGAAACAGAAGCAATGCAATTTACAGCACACACTAATTTTGGTAGCATAATTTTTATGTGGAATTTATGTTCTTTGCTAAAGAACATTATTTTTTTTATCAACTTGTTTTGAGTAAAGTTCCACTTTAAAGTGATTGTAAAGGTTCGTTTTTTTATATATTGTTAAAATAACAAGTATGTCTTACATGTTAAACTAATCTGCTCTGCGCAATGGTTTTGCGCAGAGCAGCCTCGATCCTCCTCTTCTCCTGCCAACACTTCTGGCTCCTCCCCTCCGTTGAGTGCCCCCATAGTAAGCTACTTGCTATGGGGGCACCCATGAGTGCTCGCTCCCAAGCTCTGCTCTGTATGTCCCCCCGATCCCTTGTCACTGGCTCTGATTGACAGCAGTGGGACGCTTTGTATCTGACCTAATGAGGAATGAGAAAACTAGGAAAGCCTTGGATCTTGTGCACATCGCTGGATCGAAATCAGACTTAGGTGTGTATTTAGGGGGGCTGCAGGGGGAGCTACATGCAGAAGGTTTTTTTAGCTTACTGCATAGAATGCAGTAAGGTAAGAAACCTTCTGCACTTACCTTTACAACCAGTTTAATTCCCTTGCTGGAAGTATTTTGATTCTGACGTAATCAACGTTTCAGTAAGTTTTCAGCTATAGCCAAAAACCGGTCATTGGACTTAGCGGTTGACCAGGCAATTCACCCAATATTTAATTTAAGGAGTTTAGATGATGCCACTGAAGAAAGCTGCAGCCTCTCCACTCAAAGCAAGTAAAATAATTCTGATCACACACCTCATTTGCTTTTCTGTTCTAAAGTTTACTGAATAAAAGCTCAGAGTGATATATGAATGTCAGGACACAAGGCACTCCCACGCTTGTTAGTATAAAATGCGCACCACTCTATTGCTGCCCTTACATTAATCTCACTGTGCAGTTTCATGCAGTGAACCTTTAAGCAAGCAACAAATGAGCTAAGCAGTTTTAGTTACTTGACATTGCTGATTCATGGTAATCAAGATCACACAAGCAGCTCAAGGACAAAATATGAATGAAAAATATTTGTTGAGGGTGGGGTCTTCTTTTGACAGAAGTTTAAAGAGCTGTTGAAAAAAAAAAGCTCACCTTCTATGTAAGCAAAATATTAACAACGTAGAGCTGCCAAAAACCTGTAGAGGAAGAATGCCACTACTAGCTCATGTAACCATAGTAACTACCAAATGTAATGAAAACCATGCCTAATGCCGTGACTCATTTTAAAAGATAATTACAGCTAAATTATGAATGTTAAAACATAAAAATAATAAAATGTTCGGTATAGACTTTATGTGTTATATTACTGTATGTTGCACATTATGTTTAGATATTCTACAAATTTAAAACTAAAGGTGTATAAATGGCCAAATGGGAAATTATATATTCATTTCTGTATTGAATTTCAATTATTTCTAGCCTACTTCTATTAACTGCTGCCCACCCAAAGTAGCTGTACTGCAAGCGTGTGGCAGCTCCAGGCTGGACGACATCCCTGTACGTCGCAGCCTTTCTACAGGGTTGGGGTGTGCTTGTGCACGCCCCCTGCCAACCTGTGCTGTGGACACAACATGAGTTTTCCAGCTGATTTCAGCCAATGATATTGGCTGAAGTCACCTGATTAGCTGTGGCCAATCAGAACCCGTGAACTCAAACAGGACTAAGCTTATTAGGGACTTTCTAGAACAGTATAGTCCTCCCTCCCTCTCTTCCTCAGCAACAAAAACCTCGGAAGCCACACTCTCGTCAGAGGAATTTATCACAGGGTTGAAACAGATGGAACCAGGTAAGAGCCCAGGTCCCAATAGACTAACAGTCCAATACTTCAAGTCTTTCTCTGATCTTCTGACCTCACACTTTCTGAAGGCCTTCAACTCTTTTTCTAAATCTAGACCATCCTCTGACACTCTCCTACAAGCCTTTATTACAGTTATCCTTAAGGAAGGCAAAGATTCCACCCTAGTATTCAAATATCGGCACATTTCACTCCTAAACATGGGTTTGAGGAATACTGCGCTACCTAATGGTGTGTGTGGAAGCAGCTGACACGGCAACAGATAAAGTTGAAGGTAATGGGGAACAGAGAGTGCAGCACTAGGTTGGAAATAGTCTTAGGATAAAACAATACATAGGTATACAGCTAAATATACACTAATAGCAGATGCATGCTTTCAATGACCATACAGTAAAGTCCTTTTAATGTTCATATGCAAATGTACAGGATAACTGTAGTGGGTACACAGGAATATAAAGCTGATGCAATGTGTTATTGCAGATTGAACTTGGGTATATAGTGACAGGTGACTTGACAATCAGGTGCTCGATGTGGTGATGATCCAGAAAAGGTGAGTGATTGTACTTACCAGAAGCTGGTAAAGTGCCAGCAAAGAGATGATGATCCCGATGGTCCAAGGAGGATGAAGGAACGTCACAGTGCTCAGTGCTCAAGTGAGTGCTCAGAAAATCGTGACAATCCCACTGTATGTGGGTGTGCTTACCGGAAAATAGTAGTATGAAAGCGGAAGTACAATGGTTTCCTATGGGTGAGTCCTTTCTCGGTCTGTGATGATACCGGGGTTCCTTCGGAGGGTTCCTATGCCTCTTCAGTGGACAGTGATATCACTCCCATGTGGTTTGGTTAGAATGAGAACAAGGAAAAAGCTCCATAGCGTAATTCAATTTCTCACAAAAATGTATTAAATACGGATTAAGAACACTTACATTAAATAAAATAAAGATGAGCTCATCAATAAAAATACGGGCAGCAGTGTGTCGGGGGACAGGACCCAATGCGTTTCGTTTGCTAAAAACGTCTTCAGGGGTGTCCCCCCCGAGACCACTGCTGATATATATACATAAATGCAATAGGAAAGGGACCCTCCCCCTCCACAAGATGGCGGAGAGTCTCCTTTCCAGGAACCAAAATGGCGCCTTGGGCACATATAATAAAACCCTGTGAGGGATAAGGTGAAGGGATTAGAGGATTGAGAGTGTGTGGTGTTGCATAATACATGGCTCAGGGCTGATTGCCAGCTCCTGCCATGTGTATTACAAAAAAAGGGCGCCAAAACTATATAGAGAGGATTCGTGTGGGTGGGGAGGTGTGTCAGTGCCGCTCTGAGGGCATATGTTGCTGACACTAGACCTCCCACAAACCATACTGTGTGGTGATTGAGAGGGGGTTATGAGCCTCCCAATGGAACAACACACTGCACACAAGAGAACAGTCCTCTTCTTTTTTTTTAAAGTTCCTGATGGGAGTGGCCCCTTCCACTGAGCATGGGGCAGAAGGCTGGCTTTTCCTGCAATTCAGGGGGAAATGTGCACACTCCGCTACTCCACCGGCAGTCCCTGAAGTGTGCCTACATTTGCTGTAAAAAAACACTACAGTCCATTAAATGTAACAATGAGGGTCAGGCAATCTCCTCCAACTCTCCCCCTCCCCCCGAATAGAAATAGAAAAGCTCCTCGCGGTCTGGCCTGCTTTGATCACCAAAACACAGTCCCTCTGGATTTCATGGCCAAGAGTCCACTCCTTCTTTAAACTTTGGAATCTTTCCCAGCAGCTGCTCTCCGGTACCCGCAAGTGCTTGGGTATGTGCAGATACTCCCAGGACATATCATTTTCCCACTCCTCCCTGGAGTTCTCTACAATGTCCATGACCTGGGGTGGGACATATGGGTAATCCAGGCCCCACTCCAGAGCAACTTTCCGCTGAACTTCTCTTTGGTACCGGGAAAGCCTAGGCAGACTCTTAATCTTCCCTCTCCCCGGTAGAATTTGGGTGTCTGACGATTTAACCACCATTTGACGGTAGGTTGCTGTCCTGATCTGGGTGGTGGAAGGCCTGTTAAAGAAGGTATGGCTGCTGGTACTAGGGATACCTGCTGCATCACTTGAATTATGTAAGGGTCCCGACATATCCTCTTCTGAGAGGGCATCTACAGTGCAAGAACTCCCCGTCTCCCACTCTTCATCAGGACCCTCACTTGGAGATGACCACTCCACCAGGTGCTCCATGGAGCCAAACTCTGCCAGCAGTCTGGGTGACCCCCCATCTATGGCCCTGTCCTCAACAACCCCAGCTGGCTCCTTCACGGACTCACTTCCCTCCACTGCTAACTCTGGCCCTGCTGGGATGGTTATGGGGTAGGACTCGGCATTTCAGAGACCCCGGACTACTGCATGGTAGTACTTACGATACCTAGGTCCCCGGCCAGGCCGCAGGCCACCACAGCCTCCTCTCTTCCTCCGTCTTCTGCATTCACGGGGGAGCCGCTAGGCCGCAGTTCGACCCCACCTTTGGGTGGTGACACCAGGCCCGATTCAGCCCTACGGGACTACCACGGCTGTGGATGGCATTGCCCTGAGTGCAGATCCACTGTGTAGTATAGCCGTTCCTGCTGCATGGAAACCAACCGGTTCACAGATGAAGTCCCTGTGACATCATCTGTGAATCACCCAGTCCTACCTGAACCACTCCCAGCCCAGAAACAAAAACAATCAGGCCTGCATTTAGTCAGGCCTGACAAAATTTTCCTCACCTCACAAAAAAACCCTCACTAGCTCCCACCCAAGTAGGGGGCGCTACATGTTATGTTGTCCATCCACATTCACCAGAAGCTGGACAGCCTGGCTTCCACCCTGCAAACTGCAATATGTTTTCTTGCCTTTCTGGCCTCCAACTGCGACGCTTTTGGCGGACTTGACTAAAGAAGCAGAAGGCCTAGTGTTTCTGCAAGAGTGAAAAAACTCCTTTCCTGGCCTGTTTGATCAAGCCTCTTAAGCTCTGTCTTGACCTTGGCAAGTAAAGTGGTTATAAAGGCAAAATAGTTTTTTACCAATGTATTCACTGCATTTAGGTAAAAATCCTTTCAAAAGCTGCTGCTCTCAGCTCTCCCTTAAACACATACCTGAGCCCAATCTTGATGAACACAGGTTCACCTTATTTTCTAATAAGCACATTGAAAAGTAAACATTGACTTTGCTAAGTGAACAGCATCTATTTTTTTGGTAAATCCGCCCCATTACCTGGTCTAACCCATAGGCATCTATCCATAACTGAAACACTACTTCTGGGTGGTCAAATGCTGTAATAAATGCCTATAACATTCTGACTGTTTTCTTTTTTGATGTAACTTATTAAATTGAACACTGTATTTAATTTGAATATAACAGAAATGCATTCTTATACTAAATGACTTATTTGGAACTGAAAGACTTGTGAATTGCTGTGTATGAAAAAAAAAAATAGTGGCTTTTGTGTAGGCTGCATCAAGTGCTACATCAAATGATACATTTATTTTTCCATGAGCCCATCTGTTATCATAAAATTGTATCTGTAGTCTGCAGCTGAGTCATCATCACAATGATAATAATAAAGGATCTTAAAAATAGTCACACAAATAATGGACGAATGGTCAGTGTACCAGGGAATGGTCCATTATAAAGGAAAAACAGCAAAGAATAAAATAATATAGCAGTAGCATAGCTCGTTCATACTGAGCTTCTAGGCAAATAAACATTTCATAATTTTATTTAGGGGTAAAATAGCTCAAAGTTTATAAATAATGGTTTGGGTTATGTGATGGTACACCTAGTTTATCAAATCAAAAGTGAGAAAAAGATAAGTATACAGCATATGTGCTTTGAGTGGGGAGGGTATTAAAGAGACTCAGAATCTCACATCCCAGGCCTAATACCAAGGGTAGCAAAGCTCCTAAACAGCTATGTCTACCACTCTATAAATGCTTTCTTGTAATCCAATTTATCAGCATTTCTACAGATATAATGTATTAACTTACTTTTTAATTGTATTTCCTGTACTTACATAGTGCCATGTGTATATACTTTACAGAGTACATGAAACCTGCTCACATTACCTGCCCTCCAAAGGAACTCAGAATCTAAAGTCTTTTTCACATTTCCACATACTCACTAGGGCCAAACTGAGAAGAACCTATATCTTTTTGCATTGTGGGAGGAAACTTGGGCATTAGGTGGCTTCCCACAAGAAGATCATGCAAGCTTCAAATAGTGTCCCCTGTAAAATTCCAACAAAGTACCCAAAATGCAAGGCTAGCGTGCTAATCATTTATTCTTCATGCTCCATTTTTTTAAAGAGTATTTTTCTGTATTTTGGATTTAGAATTACTAGTTTAGAATTACTAGCCATTGCTAGTTTAATCCCTTTCCCTCTGCAATATGTAGGTTTACTTTCCCTTACACGATGCCCAGTTAATCGACATTCTATTGTGCAATGAACAGGGAACATGAGTGTGCATTACGTATACCATGTCATGCTGTCACTGGCAGCTGCCTTGGCAGACTAGTGAATGGATGCCAATTATCATGGCTCCTGATATTATGATCACATGTGACATAGTGATCACGTGTCTGTTTATTAGCAGCTGTCAATGATAATAATAGCTGCCAGAGTATAAGAAACAAATAACAAAAGTATAAAAAAAGTTAAATATTGAAGCCTTATTTCACATTTATTTTTGTTTATTTGTCAGACTGTAATAAGAAATCTGGATATGAGATGTATTAAAACATTATACAAAATTAAATTCTTTTATAAAGAATTTGTACTTTGCAAGGGCATTTTCCCTTAGCTTAGTGAATGTGAGGAGGCTGTACTGACTTCCATCATCCAATCACATGTAAGCAAAAATATATTTTTTTCAAATTTTTTTGCACACGATTGGATATTCTTTGCAAGGAGATTTTTCATCACATTCACTAAGCTAAGGGGAAATGTCATTGCAAATTGCAAATTAACTAGCAAAGTGAACAACTTATTTGCTTTTACTAAATCAACCCCATACGGTTGATGTTAAATTTGGTGAGGACATATGGTCATTAATGACCTCTGGTCAAGGAAGTGTTTATAACTAAAAAATAAAAATATGATCCACGATGTATCTAGTGTTTGTGTATTCGCTTACCGTGCCTTATTCTCCTTTCTCCAGGTTTCCTCTTTCTCCCTCCTCTTTTCTCCCCATTTTACTTTTGTCTTCTTTCCTTTACTTTACTTTCTCAAATGTTCTCTCACAATTTATATTCCAGTGGGAGTACTGAATTTCAACCACTGTGTACTCTCATATGAATGTATGATGGATATGGTAGAAATGCTCTTTTCTTCCGGATGGATTGCCCCATTTCTTATTGTGCGATTGACTGCCAATATTGTGTTATGTGGACATTTCTTGGTCCTTATCTGCTCCTATTATGTCCACTAAGATTCAACTCTTTCAACAAAATAATAAAAAAAAATTAAAAGAAAAAAAAAAT
This sequence comes from Glandirana rugosa, assembly GCA_018402905.1. NCBI lineage: Eukaryota > Metazoa > Chordata > Amphibia > Anura > Ranidae > Glandirana > Glandirana rugosa. The sequence continues at coordinate 596,576 of BLSH010482876.1, read as the reverse complement.
TTAAATATGGGTTATCCTAACCACGCTTATGCCTGAGCTTGAAATGGCAAATTGGGAGCACTCATAGGCTCTTGAGACTTTTGTATTTGAATATTATATTTATTTGGTAAAACTACCGATTGATTGATATATGCCCTTAAAAAATAAAATTAGGGGGCGCATGCGCGAAGCGGCACCGAGCGGTAATGCATAGGTGAAGCTCCGCTCCTTCCCAGCACAAAACCGCCGGCACACATGAAGCAGGAACCCTGAGAGTGTTGCCCACAGACAGCTGAAAGCTCACAGCACACGGGGGTACCACAATTATGGTCCTCGGTTCTTCTAAAGCGAAGATTAAATCGCGGAATATCCGTGACGCCCTATCCCGCCAAGGAGCTAAGATGGCGCCGGCTCCCAGCTCTAAGCCGAACACTCCTCGCTTGCAGAAGCAGACGTCGGGCTTATCGCTCCCACCACCTGACGAGGTCACAGACTCGGCATCTGACTCTGATACAGGTAGCACGGGCACTATAAAAAAGAACGATATGTTCTCTAGGTTTGAGGCCATGTTGCAGAAGGCCCTGAAGCAGACCTCGGATCATATTACTGACAAGCTCACCAAAGAGATCAGAGAACTGGGCATGAGAACCGCTGAGCTTGAGGTCAGAGCGGACGATTTAGAATGCTGTGTTCAAAATAACACTGCTGAGATTGAAAACTTGAAAGAAGAGAACTCTATGTTGCAG
>BLSH010482876.1:573972-584382 GCA_018402905.1 Glandirana rugosa | reverse complement strand
TCATACTGCTATAGGGAGAGGTTCCTGCTGCTGGTGTGAGGGATAGATCATTGTTCTAAAATCATCTAATACTGCTATAGGGAGAGGTTCCTGCTGCTGTGAGGGACAGATTAGTGTTCTAAAATCATCTCATACTGCTATAGGGAGAGGTTCCTGCTGCTGGTGTGAGGGACAGATTGTTGTTCTAAAATCATCTCATACTGCTATAGGGAGAGGTTCCTGCTGCTGCTGTAAAGGGACAGATTAGTGTTCTAAAATCATCTCATACTGCTATAGGGAGATGTTCCTGCTGCTGGTGTGAGGGACAGGTTGGTGTTCTAAAATCATCTCATACTGCTATAGGGAGAGGTTCCTGCTCCTCCTGATTCCTCTTCTGCTGCTGCCTCGGCCTCTTCCTCCACCTCTACAGTGCCAGTGTCACCTGCCACCCAGCAAACAGACGATGTGACAGCAATGCCACCATGTCCGCCACGTCCCCAAGCATTTCCACATGGTCCCATGGAAGCTTACAGCTCTCCACCTCCCAAACACTGGAGAGAAAGAGGAAGTGTCCCCCTACCCACCCGCGATCCCTGGCCCTGAATGCCAGCATTTCAAAATTCCTGGCTTTTGAAATGCTGTCATTCCGTCTGGTGGACATGGACAGTTTTAAAAACCTGATGGTGGTGTCTGTCCCACAGTACGTGGTTCCCAGCCTCCACTACTTATCCAGGTGAGCCATCCCTTCCCTGCACAAACAAGTCGGGGACGAGATCAAGTGTGCACTGCGCATCGCCATCTGTGGCAAGGTCCACATAACCGCTGATACGGGGACCAGTAAGCACGGGCAGGGACGGTATATCTCGCTAACTGCACACTGGTCAAATGTAGTAGCGGGTGGGCCTGAGGTGGCTAGCCGTTTGGCGCATGTCCTTCCCCCACCGAGGATTGCAGGCATTTCTCTTTGCCTCATGTTGCCTCCTCCTCCTACTCCGCTTCCTCCTCCTCTACCACCTCCTCATCCGCTCAGCGTAACACCTTCACCACCAACTTCAGCACATCCAGGGGGAAACGACAGCAGGCTGTTTTAAAACTGATATGTTTGGGGGATAAACCCCACACTGCGCAGCAGCTGTGGACGGGCATTGAACAACAGACCGATGAGTGGTTGTTGCCACTGAGCCTCAAGCCCGGCCTGGTGGTGTGCGATAATGGGCGAAATCTCGTAGCAGCTCTGGGCCTAGCCGGTTTGACGCACATCCCTTGCCTGGCGCATGTGCTGAATTTGGTGGTGCAGAAATTTCTAAAAAACTCCCGGATATGTCAGAGCTGCTGCAGGAAGTGCGTGCCGTCTGTGCACGCTTTCGGCGTTCTCACCCTGCTGCTGCTCGCCTGTCTGCGCTGCAGTGGAAGTTCGGCCTTCCAGCTCACCGCCTCCTATGTGACGTGCCCACAAGGTGAAACTCCACCTTGCACATGCTGGAGAGACTGTGCGAGCAGCAGCAGGCAATAATGGAGTTTCAGCTGCAGCACGCACGGGTCAGTCGCTCTGTGGAAAAGCACCACTTCACCACCAACAAGTGGGCCTCCATGCGAGACCTGTGTACCATATTGCGGTGTTTTGAGTACTCCACCAACATGGCCAGTGCCGATGACGCTGTTCTCAGCGTTACTATCCAACTTCTATGTCTCCTTGAAAAAACACTTCGGGCGATGATGGAAGAGGATGTGGCACAGGAGGAAGAGGAAGAGGTGTCATTTCAACGGTTATCAGGCCAGTCATTCACAAGTGGCTCGGAGGGTGGGTTCCTGCACCAATATAAGCCAGGTAAAAAATTTTCAAGCCAGGGCACAGTTCTGGAGGATGAGGAGGACGAGGATGATGAGGAGGAGGAGAAACCGTGTTCTGGGGGGATACGGAGGACACAGATGATACACCTCCCACAGATGACAGCTTGTCTTTGCCTCTGGGCAGCCTGGCACACATGAGCGACTACATGCTGCAGTGCCTGCTCAACGACAGCCGAGCTGCCCACATTTTAACTTGTGCTGATTACTGTGTGGCCACCCTGCTGGATCCCCGTTACAAGGACAATGTGCCATCCTTAATTCCCTCACTGGAGCATGATCGGAAGATGCACGCTGGTAGACGCGCTGCTGAGGGCATTCCCAAATGACACCGGGGGCTCAATGGAAGCACAAGGCAAAGGAGGAGGAAGAGGTCGCCAATGCAGCTGTGGCACCGCCAGCACCTCAGAAGGCAGGGTTAGCATGGCCGAAATGTGGACAAGCTTTGTCAGCAGCCCGCCACAACAAACAGCACCACCAGCTGATAGGCAACGTCTTAGCAGGAGGCAGCATTTCAGCAACATGGTGGAACAGTATGTGTGCACACGCCTACACGTACTGACTGATGGGTCTGCCCCATTCAACTTCTGGGTCTCCAAATTGGGCACATGGCCTGAGCTTGCCCTTTATGCCTTGGAGGTGCTGGCCTGCCCTGCAGCCAGTGTATTGTCTGAACGTGTGTTTAGCATGGCAGGGGGCGTTATCACAGACAAGCGCAGCCGCCTGTCCACAACCAACGTGGACAAGCTAACGTTTATTAAAATTAACCAGGCATGGATCCCAGAAGACTTGTCTGTACCTTGTGCAGAATAGACATTTAGACCAGCCTCACACAGCCATTGGTATACTTGTTTTTTTTTTAATATGTCTCAATATTTTGGGGGATACCACAATTAGAAAAAAAAAAACAATCTTAAAACAGTGTTGGCTACCTCCTCCACGGCCACTTCCACCTACACCACCACGGTCACCGCCCCCTCAGCCTCTAGGCTCCTACTCCACATCCACCTCCTCCTCCAATTTTTATTTTTTTTTATGTGATTTTAAGTTATTTCCCTATCCACATTTGTTTGCAGGGCACTAGTCCTACTCTTACCCCCATTTTGCTTCCTTTTGCAGCCCTCTAGCCCTTTCCAGGACTTTTTTAGAGCCATTTTTGAGCCCAAAAGTTCAGGTCACCATTGACTTCAATGGGGTTCGGGGTCCGGGGTCAAGTTCGGGTCAAGTTCGGTGCCGAACCCAAACTTTTTTTGCGAAGTTCCGCCGAACCCGCCGAACCCGAACATCCAGGTGTCCGCTCAACTCTACTAAAAAGGTAATTTCTCCTGAAAGGGAGAAATTACAGCAGGATTGGTCAGCAAGGACTGGTCCACAGTCATCTGCGTTATGCTAAACCATGCCCTAGATGCCTGATTATAACATGGCATGAATTCCTGGCTGGGTGCGCAGACAGCAGTTCATTCTGAGAATTGGCAACATCAACCTCTAATAGAATGGGAAAATAACCAGCTTGGATATGTCTGACTCAGGTTTTTGGGAGCGGTTTCATAGCACTTAGCTATTTGTATTCAAAGCCTAGAAAATACATACAAAGTGGTTGCTCTACGGAAACCATGTTACATGTATAGCATACCTCTAAATTTCATGCACTCACCTTATTTTATTGATTCAGATAGAACCTTGATTTTCCTAATAGCCTCTGCAAGCTTGCAAGCTTGCATCAATGTTTCATAAAGGGACCGTCCAGAGGTGTACACACTTTAAAGCATTTTAGGGTTCATGTTGATGGGCATTCTAGTCAAACACTGTGTTTACTATTCAAATGTATGCAGCTACATTCAAATGGATAATGTATATGACAAGAAAAGGTTGTGTTCAACCTGCTTTGCCTGCAGTTTAAATGTACCCTATTAAATCATGCAGTGTCCAAAGAAGTGCAGTGCAATACAACACAATACAAAGCAAGTCAGACACAGCCTCTGTACTGTTTTGTGTACTATTCAAGTAAAGTAAATGGGATTTTGCTGACCTGGGTTTGACATGTGTTTCAAACTGTAGCTGTAATTTTAAGTTTTGAATATATAATCTTAATTTGTAAGACAATATGAATTTTCAAGTGTTAAAAAGAGAAAAAAACATATGTATTTGTCTCTATTTGAACTAAACCATGCATGACAAATGACAGGCTGCAAAGCTATCTGTTCTATGGAGGAGGTGGGGGAGGAAAACAGCTTGATGATGGTAATTACTGAAGATGATAGCACAGTGAATTTGTGTGGGTCTGTAAACCAGACTCAGTTTGCACTGTTGTCTAATCTGTTTGTTCGCCTATACTTACTCATATTTACAGCCATTAAAAGTCATCTTTTATTCAATTTTTTTTTTTTTTTTGCATTTGGAACAGATAGAACTGGAGTATTTGAAAGCCCAGCTAAGTGAAAAAAAAATTACTAATTAATGATAGGTGAATAGTCCGTGACAAACCTGAAAGGAGTATATTATGTGTCTTATTGTAATGGTTGAATACTACCTGGTTTTGGATAGCAATTCAACCATTCATCCTAGGTACAAAACGCTCCCTTGTTGCTGAACTTCACTGTGTATGCCTTAAATTAAACATCACTTTGGGTCTAAAGCAATATCATACATCATACCTAGTGTAGTGCAATAATTGTGAATATGATCAGGTCTCATAGTTGTTTAAGATCTCTGCTTATCCAGTCTTAGAATTTCAGTAAAAATACAGTGCCAAAATCATTACTCCAAAAAGAACAAAGCAATGTATATGGATCATACATTCACAAATTCTTACAGCTTGGGTCAAAATCAAAATCTTGATTGTGGGGATCCAGCTGGTTACGATTAATCTGGTCAAAATATCCTAATTTCCTTAATACACTAATAGTGAGCAGTGACCAACTGTAATCTTCAGCTTTCATTTTCTGCCTATTGAAGGACCTAACGTCCAGGTTATTAAGCCAGTTCCTGCACCTAAAGGGGCCTCGTATTCTCCACAGCTTTTCAGGGACAGCAGGTTGAAGCCTAATGCCAGACCCACCAGTTCCACTGTGCAGTCACTTCACAATTCCACTTCTCAGGCCCTTTGTCTAGACAGAAGTATTTCATACTTTAGGTCAGAAGCCTCTGCTGTTAAATGGTTTACAGCCCCAGATCATGACTCACATCTGAGGCCCATGCCACACATGTGCCCTGGCAATACAGCAGATGCACCATAGTTACATAGTCAGTAAGGTTGAAAAAAGACACAAGTCCATCAAGTCCAACCTATGTGTGTGTTTTTATGTCAGTATTACATTGTATATACCTCAATGTTGTGGTCCCTTAGGTGTGCATCTAATAGTTTTTTTTAAATTATCTATACTCCCAGCAGAAACCACTGTTTGTGGAAGAGAATTCCACAGTCTCACTGCTCGTACCATAAAGAAACCTCTACGCATCTTAAGGCTAAACGGCCTTTCCTCCATTCTCAGTGAATGGCCGCGTGTCTTTGTGTATTCCCTTGCGCTGAATAGTTTTGTCCCTATAGTGGGGCCACCAGTACCCTTTCCAATACCTGTACATCCTTCCTGAGGACTGGTGCCCAGAATTGCATGGCATACTCCAAGTGCGGCCTCACCAGAGACTTGTATAGTGGGAGAATTATTGATTTATCCCTGAAGTTAATCCCTTTCTTGATCCATGCCAACACTTTGTTAGCTTTGCTTGCAGCAGCTTGGCATTGCATGCCACTGCTGAGCCTTCTCTCTACTAGGACCCCTAGGTCTTTTTCCATCCTAGATTCCCCCAGAGGCTCTCCCCCTAGTGAGTAGTTTGCATTCATGTTCTTGGTACCCAAATGCATTATCTCATATTTTTCTACGTTAAATCTCATCTGCCACTTGTCTGCCCACCCCTTTAATTTATTCAGATCTTCTTGCAAGGTTTCCACATCCTGTGGAGAATTTATTGCTCGTATTAGCGTTCAGTTTTTCAAGCCTATTCCTGATTTTATCCTCAGTCAGCCATGAGAAACCAAGATGGTCAGTTAGCAAGATGGTCAGTTGGCAAGAGGCCCATCATAACTGACTACCATCACTCCTATTCTGAACTGGCTGATACTTAGGGGATTCCGCAGGTATTGGCTGAACACCTTTGTTTTGCTGTACACACTTTTTTCTTAGCATATTATAAGGCTTATTACTGTTGTCCAATTGCCTGAAGCTTTTTAGCAGATACACCCACTTTACATGTCACTTTCTATTGCATGCAATTCACAGAGACAGTTGACTTCTGTCTCAAACAACTCTTTATTGAACAATATTCAAAGCAATGGACCACTGGCAAAGTTACACCAGAATTTAACAGAATCAGCTCAATGAACTATTTTTTTTTTACAATTTCACAGGGGGAAACAGTCAAGATTTAAGTTGAAAACTCAATTTACAGTTGGTCCCATGGACAGAGGCCAAGAGGGGGTGCTGAGGTGCTCCATATCACTAACAAGCCATAAATGCTTCCATGTTCCAAGGGCTTATGATTTCTCTGGTACTTAAGGACCCCAAAATAGCTCCTCCCTTCCCATATATATAGGCCAGAGGCAGAACTTCCACGCCAAGTGGGTAGGAGAAGCCCAAGAGGAAAGTAACCCCTTGTTACATGGCCATCAACTGCATATTCTAGATGAGGTCTTACTAATGATTTGTACAGGGACACAATGATATCTCTCTCTGTGGAATCTATACCTCTCTTAATACAAGAAAGGACTCACTTTGGAAACTGCAGTTTGGCATTGCATGCCATTATTAAGCTTATGATTTACCAAAACACCCAGATCCTTCTCCACTATGGATTCCCCCAGTTGTACTCCTCCTAGTATGTAAGATGCATGCATATTCTTAGACCTTAGCCACTTTGTTGCAGTGCACCTGGGCAGATACTCATTCTACAGTATGCAGTGACTTCCAATAGATTTCAATAAGAAATAGACATGTCTATCAATTTTCATTTTACATATTCTTAAATTTTAAGTATGTATTCATGTAGTAGCAGTTCAGCTCCACTGATACTGAAGAATGCAATGATGCAGATCATTAATGTTTGGCACCAATTTTTCAGTGCAGATATGTCTTAGCATGTGACTGTTATGGCACTTATAAGGATTATGGAGTAGGTTAGACATACATTATTGTTTTGGCCTACAATTGCTTTGGTTAAGGGTTAGGTTGAGGTTACAGGTTAGGTATAAAGGACAGGATGCATGGGTGTTGGCAGTGTACGGTATAATTGTTTCGGCATTGCAGTGGAGCACAATGTACTATGAAAACAAATATGACAAGAAATCACTGATTATTACTTCTTTTCAAATAAGCAAAACATATTCATTATTAAAAAAAATATGAATTAACAAGCACAAACTTCAAGCTAAGTTTATAAAGAATACACTATTCATTTATGTTAAAAGTGACACTTGGGACATTCTAGTCAGTCACATATCTTTCTTTTTTACTATTTGTACTAAAAAATGTTCTTTCTACCATGCTTCTACCAGTCTTTTTAAAACCAAGAATTCCATCTGTTGTCATGGTACTGAATCCAGTGAAAAAGAGAAGCATGTTTAGCCTGTCACAGACTAATACTGAATGGCCTCATTGCTATGCAATTGGTTATTCAAGCAGTAATGTTTTCTGCAGCTAACTGCAGTTCAAAAATATTTCTTATGCAATGCTGCCAATCAAAAGAAAGCAGGTTAGCATTATAAAGCTCAAACTATTTTATCATATTTTAAATTCTAACAAAGACAATTCTTAATCAGAGTATCGACAAATATAATTGTATAAACAAATGTATTTAAAATTGAATGCTAATGAGCTAATCATTTTAAGTATTGTGCAATACAGGGGCTACACTCAAAGTTTAACAGCATTTCAAGCTCTTGCACACCTAACAATGCCAGACACCCAAACTTCCATAGACACATACACTATACTGTCAAAAGTATTGGGACACCTGCCTTTACACGCACATGAACTTTAATGGCATCCCTGTCTTAGTCCGTAGGGGTCAATATTGAGTTGGCCCACCCTTTGCAGCTATAAGGGCGCTTTCACACTTTGGATGTTAACGGGGTTAAAAGTGCCCGCTCTCTGCACTTTTGAGGCGGTGTGCAGCCACTTCGGAAGCGCTACCCCATTGTTTTCAATGGGCAGGGGCGGTGGAGGAGCGGTATATTACCGCTCACCGCAGCAATCCAAAGATACGGTTTGCAGGACTTTTTGTAACATCCTGCAAACGCACCGCCCCAGTGTGAAAGCACTCCGGCTTTCACATTGGGGTGGATGGGGAGTGACTTTTGAAGCGCTTTACAGTCGCTATTTTTAGCTAAATAGAGCCTGTAAAGCTCCTCAGTGTGAAAGAAGTCTAACAGCTTAAACTCTTCTGGGAAGGCTGTCCACAAGGTTTAGGAGTGTGTCTATGGGAATGTCTGACCATTCTTCCAGAAACACATTTGTGATGTCTGGCACTGATGTTGGACAAGGAGGCCTGGCTTGCAGTCTCCGCTCTAATTCATCCCAAAGGTGTTCTGTCGGTTTCAGGTCAGGACTCTGTGCAGGCCAGTAAAGTTCCTCCACCCCAAGCTCGCTCATTCATGTCTTTATGAACCTTGCTTTGTGCACTGGTCCAAATCATTTGGTGGAGGGGTATTATGGTGTGGGTGGTTTTTCAGGGGTTTGGCTTGACCCCTTAGTTCCAATGAAGGGAACTCTTTAGGCATCAGCATACATCAGCATAAGATATTTTGAACAATTTCATGCTCCCAACTTTGTGGAAACAGTTTGGGGATGGCTCCTTCCTGTTCCAACATGACTGTGCACCAGTGCACAAAGCAAGGTCCATAAAGACATGGATGAGCGAGTTTGGCATGGAGGAACTTGACTGGCATGCACAGTGTCCTGACCTCAACCCAATAGAACACCTTTGGGATGAATTAGAGGGGAGACTGCAAGCCAGGCCTTCTGATCCAACATCAGTGCCTGACCTCACAAATGCAAGAATGGTCAAACATTCCCATAGACACACCCCTAAACCTTGTGGACAGCCTTCTCAGAAGAGTTGAAGCTGTTATAGCTGCAAAGGGTGGGCCAACTCATTATTGAACCCTACGGACTAAGACTGGGATGCCATTAAAGTTCATGTGCGTGTAAAGGCAGGCGCCCCAATACCTTTGACAATATAGTGTACATAAGACAGATTCAGTGGTAACTGAAATTCTGCAAATAACGAATACACATACAAAACAACACTACAAAGTCCACGTTTATATATCTGGAAGTACAGATTTGATGTAACAATGGGTATGACTATGTATGTATGACTAGGAAATGCAGAGAGGGGGAGAAAATGTTGAAGGATGACCTTGCTATGGAAAACATTGCATGCTGACTGTGAGTAGTAGATGAGCTACAGTGTTCTAACTTTTTTATACCTCCTTTGCCTCTTTCACCATCATTTCTACAGCAGGTGAAAGATAATTCATATCCAAAAAAGGAGAAGTGATGGTGGAAATAGGATCTGCATAAAGTGAAGCTGACAACATTAAAAAATAGATCATCAGACTTGATGTTGTTGGTCCCTGTGCTCCTCTGATAGGATAGGGTGAGGTTTCTTCATTATGTATGCATATTATTATGTATCTTCTCTGTATGAGAACCAAATGTAGCACTGGATGGTCATGGTAAGCCTCTTGTTTTTATACAGTACATCACACGCAATGTTATCCTAAAATATGAGAAATGTTGACACGCTGGAAAAGCTTGCAAAATGCCACCTCTGCTCTTCAAACTCAACTTCTTGTAACAAGAATTTAGGTTTACTGGCAGCAAAAGGGTAAAATTAACAGCTGAGCTGCCCGCTTTTTAAAACATAGCCCCTTTATAAACCCTACTGCCTGGTTATTTCGTTTTTTTGGTAATAAATTGTCAAAGGTCAACTTTTTCTACAACAACCATCCTCAGTCACAGGTACTCTATATTGTCAAAAGTATTGGGGCACCTGCCTTTAACCGCACATGAACTTTAATGGCATCCCAGTCTTAGTCCAAAGGTTTCAATATTGAGTTGGCCCACCCTTTGCAGCTACTGTATAATATTTATATATCTATATATATCCATATATAGTATCTCACAAAAGTGAGTACACCCCTCACATTTTTGTAAATATTTTATTCTATCTTGACACTTTGCTACAATGTAAAGTAGTGAGTGTACAGCTTGTATAACAGTGTGAATTTGCTGTCCCCTCAAAATAACTCAACACACAGCCATTAATGTCTAAACCGCTAGCAACAAAAGTGAGTACACCCCTAAGTAAAAATGTGCAAATTGGGCCCAAAGTGTCAATATTTTGTGTGGCCACCATTATTTTCCAGCACCGCCTTAACTCTCTTGGGCATGGAGTTCACCAGACTTTCACAGTTTGCCACTGGAGTCCTCTTCCACTCCTCCATGAAGACATCACAGAGTTGGTGAATGTTAGAGACCTTGTGCTTCTCCACCTACCGCTTGAGGATGCCCCACAGATGCTCAA
>BLSH010482876.1:548214-573962 GCA_018402905.1 Glandirana rugosa | reverse complement strand
ACTGCCTGGTTATTTCGTTTTTTTGGTAATAAATTGTCAAAGGTCAACTTTTTCTACAACAACCATCCTCAGTCACAGGTACTCTATATTGTCAAAAGTATTGGGGCACCTGCCTTTAACCGCACATGAACTTTAATGGCATCCCAGTCTTAGTCCAAAGGTTTCAATATTGAGTTGGCCCACCCTTTGCAGCTACTGTATAATATTTATATATCTATATATATCCATATATAGTATCTCACAAAAGTGAGTACACCCCTCACATTTTTGTAAATATTTTATTCTATCTTGACACTTTGCTACAATGTAAAGTAGTGAGTGTACAGCTTGTATAACAGTGTGAATTTGCTGTCCCCTCAAAATAACTCAACACACAGCCATTAATGTCTAAACCGCTAGCAACAAAAGTGAGTACACCCCTAAGTGAAAATGTATAAATTGTGCCCAATTGGCCATTTTCCCTCCCCGGTGTCATGTGACTCATTAGTGTTACAAGGTCTCAGGTGTGGATGGGGAGCAGGTGTGTTAAATTTGGTGTTATCTTTCTCATACTGGTCACTGTAAGTTCAACATAGCACCTCATGGCAAAGAACTCTGAGGATCTGAAAAAAATATTTTTATCTCTACATAAAGATGGCCTAGGCTATAAGAAGATTGGCAAGACCCTGAAACTGAGCTGCAGCACGGTGGCCAAGACCATACAGCAGTTTAACAGGACAGGTTCCACTCAGAACAGGCCTCGCCATGGTCAACCAAAGAAGTTGAGTGCACGTGCTCAGCGTCATATCCAGAGGTTGTCTTTGGGAAATAGACGTATGAGTACTGCGAGCATTGCTGCAGAGGTTGAAGGGGTGGAGGGCCAGCCTGTCAGTGCTCAGACCATACGCCGCACACTGCATCAAATTGGTCTGCATGGCTATCGTCCCAGAAGGAAGCCTCTTCTAAAGATGATGCATAAGAAAACCCACAAACAGTTTGGTGAAGACAAGCATACTAAGGACATGGATTAATGGAACCATATCATGTGGTCTGATGAGACCAAGATAAACTTATGTGGTTCAGATGGTGTCAAGCGTGTGTGGCAGCAACCAGGTGATGAGTACAAAGACAAGTGTGTCTTACCTACAGTCAAGCATGGTGGTGGGAGTGTTATGGTCTAGGGATGCATGAGTGCTGTCGGCACTGGGGAGCTACAGTTCATTGAGGGAACCATGAATGCCAACAAGTACTGTAATATACTGAAGCAGAGCATGATCCCCTCCCTTTGGAGACTGGGCCGCAGGGCAGTATTCCAACATAACGACCCCAAACACACCTCCAAGATGACCACTGCCTTGCTAAAGAAGCTGAGGGTAAAGGTGATGGACTGGCCAAGCATGTCTCCAGACCTAAACCCTATTGAGCATCTGTGGGGCATGCTCAAATGGAAGGTGGAGGAACGCAAGGTCTCTAACATCCACCAGCTCTGTGATATTGTCATGGAGGAGTGGAAGAGGACTCCAGTGGCAGCCTGTGAAGCTCTCGTTAACTCCATGCCCAAGAAAGTTAAGGCAATGCTGGAAAATAATGGTGGCCACAGAAAATATTGACACTTTAGGCCCAATTTAGACGTTAATGGCTGTGTGTTGAGTTATTTTGAGGGGACAGCAAATTTACACTGTTATACAAGCTGTACACTCACTACAGTGTAGCAAAGTGTCATTTCTTCAGTGTTGTCACATGAAAAGATATAATAAAACATTTACAAAAATGTGAGGGGTGTACTCACTTTTGTGAGATACTGTGTTAATATATATATATATATATATATATATATATATATACAGTTGTGCTCATAAGTAGAGTTGAGCGGGTTCTGGGTTCTGGTATTTTTTTCCCACTTGTTGAATAGCTGCAGGGCAGCCAATCAACAAGCGTTTCACTGGTTTGCCCTTAGAAGCCATCACAGCCATGCCTACTAATGGCATGGCTGTGATTGGCCAGTGCATCATGTGACCCAGCCGTTGTATGAGCTGGAGTCATGTAGTGCTGCATGTCATATGCTCTCAGGCTAGTGTAGGGAGAGGATGCTGCTGGTGCTATGAGGGACAGATTGCAGATCTAATAACATCTCATCCTGCATTACAGAACGATCTAATTGTGGACTAGGTAGAGATTACTACTACTACTGCTTTTAGGGACAGATTGCAGATCTAATAACATCTCATCCTGCATTACAGAACAATCTGACTGGACTAGTTAGAGTATACTGCTTTGAGGGACAGATTATTGTTCTAAAATCATCTCCTAGTTCTATAGGGTCAGGTTCCTACTGTTGCTATAAGGGACAGATTATTGTTCTAAAATCATCTCCTAGTTCTATAGGGTCAGGTTCCTGTTGTTGCTGTAAGGGACAGATTATTGTTCTAAAATCATCCCCTAGTTCTATAGGGCCAGGTTCCTGCTGACCAGGGTATGTACATTTTTTATCATGGTCATTTGGGTAGTTTCTGTTGTCATTATGATTTATTGATTGATAATAAATGGCTTCAGCCAAACACTAACCATGAGTGAAAGAAATGTTTTTGTGTTATTCTCACATTCTCTGAAAAATGGCAAAGAAATAAATCATAAATGCTGCCAGGGTATGTAAACTTATGAGCACAACTGTATGTGTGTGTATATATATATATATATGTCTTGTTTTTTTTCTAGTTGACATTTGTGCACATCTGAGCAAGACCATGACTATTTGTTCTTTTTTTCAATGCCAAGCAAACTGATGTGTATGGTATTTATGTAGGTGACAGAAATAAGCTTTGAAATGCACACTAGAACCTACAAAGTGGTGATCTATGCCACTGAAATTCGGTTGCCACAGGATGTGGGGTATCTTCGGTAAACAACTTTGTAGGTTCAACAGAGCTAAGGTTGAAAAATATCCCCAACACATACCACAATGCAATGCAAAGCACTTTTGTCGCTGAAGCTCCACATTGGAAGTAGTGGAAATACACTAGGACATACATGTCCATCCTATGGCCCTCCAGCAGTTGCAGAACTACAGGACCCACTAGGCACTGAAATAAAGTCTCATGAAGCACTGCAAGGCTGACAAGTTGCAAGCATGACTCCCAAAGGCAGAGGCATAATGGGACTTGTAGTTCCACAAAAGCTGGAGAACCATGGGTTGGACACCCATGCACTAGGGCATTCTTCAGCACTGACTATTACAAAAGTAAGAATCTGCATGACTGTTGCCTGGGTTTTGTAAGCTCCTCAAGCAGGGACAGATTTTCAAGCATGTCAAAAATTGGTACCTAGCTCATTTCTATCTGACAGTTGTAATGAGAGGTGCACTTTTATTTGTGTGACAGCAAAGGTCACATCACAATAATGTATACAAATTTGCAGTAATTCTTGCCAAACAACAGTTAATTGTTCTTATACTATCTTTCCTGAAAAGCAAGAGCAGATAAGTGTGCCTTAATCACGTGTTTAGGTTTGACTGAGGCACTGCAAGAATAATGTTATTTCCTGGTGCCTAAATGGCAGCATTCTAGTGATAGAACTGCACCCTATCCCTTCCTACAGGACCAGTGAATATCTGTAAAAGTGAGAGTATAGATCCACAAATGAACTCTTTTTTTTTTGTCCTCAGTCTGTAGGCCAGGGTGCACATGTTCCTTTTTTTGTCCTCAGTCTACAGACCTCTAACCTGCAGACCAGGGTACACATGCCCCTCACGTCTGTAGTTGTACAGTGTCCACTTGGGTTCAGCCTCTCCCAGGCTATCCTCCCCTTTGACTGCTAAATGTACCTATAAGGCTGGGGGCCCCTTATGTTGGGACTTTCTGGGCTGCATTTGTGTTCTAACAGGACCTTTTGCTGTCCAGCTTATTTTTTGTGTGCATTTGCTAATAGAAATGGTGGTAAGAAGCTGCGGGTTTTACTGTACATTGTTCCTTTCCTCCCTGAATTTTTTACATTTTCTCTTTACCAGCTACCTTTGCTGCATCTGTCAACTTGTTTCTTTGCATGCAGGTCCCACAAGCTTCAGCCCTCCTCGCCCCTCATATGCCCTCAATGACCAAGGGGCAATACCTTCTGGACCTGTGGTGCCACCCCCTGATAGACAAATCAGTGTGCAGGGAGAATCTAGGGGACCTCTTCAGATACTGGATTTACGAAAACTTTAAAAAGCTTCACTTATCAAGTAGTACTCAGAAATCTGATGGAATTTACGACAGACATGCTAATTCAGTCTAAGTCCCATGCCTCCTCCTGGGCTCCGCACGCTTGCCCAAATGGGTTATGTTAGAGATGCTGGAAGATTCTGGGGAAATCAGTAATTCTCTAGGTGGACAAAAGGTCAGCAGTCTGCTATATCCAAAAGCAAGAGGGAACTTACAACTACACCATCATGAAAGAAGTAGAACCCATTATGGCATGGGCATAAATACATTTCCCAGAATTAAAAGCAGTGTATCTTCTGCCAGCTCACAATATGGGGGCAGATCACTTTCAAGAATGTTTCCAGACCATGAGTAATCCCTTCACCCCCATATTATTGTTCAGAGAACTCATCTGTGAGGCCAATGTCAGACTGGTGTGTCCTCTACTCCAGGAAAGCAAAGACTCCCCTAAGCACTGGGAAAACTGAAAATTGTATCAGTGCTTACTGTAATTTTATTTTGCCAGTACTTATGCAGCACACGATACCTCCCCCCCTCCTTTTTTTGTCTGAACCTGTTAATAAGAAAGTGGGGGGGGGGGGGGGGACTATACTCTCACTTTGATAGATATTCACTAGTCATGTATGAGGGAATATGGGTGGAACTCTATCACCCATATACTGCCACGAATAGGCAACAGGAAAGAAAAATGGCAGTAAACGTTGAAACAATTTTCTGTTTATTATTGCAGATAAAGTATTATGATGGTTTAATTTTTCATGGAGAAAAACTATGCAAATGTAATAAATAGTATAATGTGTGTTATTTTTATTTTGCAGTAACTATTATTTAACATTTTCATTAGAAAATTGCATTATAAATATGTTTATTTAATGGTCTAATAAAAATAATGGTGGTGTATTGGCTTCCACATCAGAGTGAGAAGAATAGTTAATTTCTGGTTAACTTGAGCCTTATGAACTGAAAATGTTCTGAAACAGTTTGTCATATTTGGTGTTTACTCAGTATAGTATTTTAGATTATATTTTACAAAAAATTGGATTATATTATTATTATACAGGATTTATATAGCACCGACAGTTTGCACAGCGCTTTACAATATTAGGGCAGACAGTACAATTACAATACAATGCAATACAGGAGGAATAAGAGGGCCCTGCTCGTTAGAGCTTACAATCTAAGAGTTTATATTGTGTTTTTGTGTGCTAACTTTATTGTGCTTAACTTTATTGTTTTCTTTACTGAAAATATAGGTTTCGTAAACAGTTATGCAAAGACTGTGACATAAAAATGTGCAACTACCTTTTTTTATTTTACAGGTCCTCTGCTTTCAGAAAATATATAATATTTTGAGGATTTTAAGTAATTTTCTGTTTAAAAAAATGTAATTTTAGCTTGTTTATGACGAAAATAAAAAGTGGTCCCACCGCAAAAAAAATATTCCAAGAAGAAATCTGATTGGTTATTAGAATAACTACACTTATATAGACTTTTCTTCAACTGAGACAAGGTAAAAAAAAGCAGAGTAATGTCCTTTCTACTCACATTCCTGTGTCATGGCAAATGAGTCGTTGTACCAGTTTTCAGTATGTGACGCACACAAGCTTTAACAAGGTGTGTGCAAATTACTAAAACATAGTAAGGTATCGTTATCAGGAAAACTATTGTATTATGATATCTTTATAGAAGTTAATTATATTATTTGGTATATGAGTTATTTCTATATTTATTCATTTTCTCCACAGACCACTCTGTCCAGCAATAAAAGTGACAGTGACCAGAAAAAGCTATAACACTGTCAGCAGTGCTTCAACATAAAACAAATGCATGAAAATATAGGTACTGACAGTTCATAAAAAACATTGTCACTGTCTTTGTGCTGGACAGCCATGTTGTTTTTTTATGTAATTGCGGATAAAAATATAAAGCATGGAAAAATAATACGAAATGAATTAATATACTGAATGCTGTCGTTACATGTATCAACTGCATACAGTTGTCACAATACAATGTTTTTTTTTAGACATGCAGAACAAACTGCTCAACAGAAGTGATAATGACAGGGGTTGGGACAAAATAATAATACTGTCACCACCTTTTATTCTATTGGTTTAACATTTAAAATGCATGTCAAGCCATTTTTTTCTAGTTTTGGACAGAGTGGGGAAGCATTATAAATCTTGTTGGGATTCTTTAGAGCAGTGGCCTCCAAACTGCGGCCCACGGGCCAGATGTGGTCCTTTACTTTGCTTTATCTGGCCCTTGTGGCACTATTCCTTTCACTGATGTATTCCTATTCATCCCGCTGACACCAACGATGAGGCACCATTCCTTCCACTGACACCAACAGTGGGGCATAATTCCTCCCATGGAATGCTGCCTCTCCAGCTCCAGTTGACAGTCGGATAATCTCCAAACCAATGTTCAGGTCTCAGACAGACCCCATAAGGATCTTTTTCCAACTATATTCAATTAGCAGCCCTGAGGAAAGGGGAGTACTATGTCCCCTCGAAACACGTTGGCTTTATTCTATCATCTGTATTCTCAATAAAGCGTTTTTTATTCACACCAACTGTACATCAGGCGCTCCTTTACATTCACCTCCTTTGATCACTACGGGAGTGACCACCAGGCAACCCAGACCCACAACTGGGCTCGCCATCTCCTTAACCACTTCAGCCCCAGAGCCTTTTTTGACACTTGTTGTTTACGTTAAAATCAGTATTTCTTGCTAGAAAATTACTTAGAACCCCAAAACATTATATTTTTTTTCTAACACCCTAGAGAATAAAATGGCAGTCGTTGCAATACTTTTTGTCACACCATATAAGCGCCATTTTGTTTCTCAAAGGTCGTCCTTTGAGAAAGACGTGATGACGAAAAGCGTAAGTGAGTGACTACTGGGCTCACATACAAACTGTCAGCAACCTGCATCTCATCCCGGGAGAGGAATCAACGTAGCGGTGAGAGGTAGCAGTGTAGCAGAGCAGAATAAGCCATGGATTTATGTAATGTGTAATGTCTAAAGAAATTGTGATGTAAGCGCATTTTAAAGGGAGAGGGTTTTTTTTCATAATAAAGCAGTTTTACACTATGTAGTGTCCCCGTTATCCTTTACATGTCCTAACCATTGTGGTGAGAGCATTCCACTGAGAACGAGAGGAGAGTGATGAAGGAAGCCTAAGCGAGATTACAAAGACCATCCTGGAGACCCCAGACTGAATAAGCACTGGCAATATTGAAAAGGCGACATTAAAGACACCTTCTGCTGAATGCATTAACTTAAGGGTGAAAAGCTCAGGCGGTGGAGAGGTGAAGGAATTTACCAGAAATTCCCTAATTACCAAAAATGACCTATCTTTTTTCACTGAACACTTGCTTGGACCCTGAATGAACTTACACTGAACACACACCTGAGTGTCAGTGAGGATTGAAATGAGGAACAATTTAGAAGCGATGTTAAATCCCTTTGCGCGAGCCGTCGTACAGCTACGCCGATTCGCACAGGAGAGCTGGTTCGGCTGGCCGGCAAGCGGTTATAAAACAAGTTTCCATGGAATGGGGCACGATTCCTCCAATTAATATCAATAATAGGGTAATATTCCTCCTAATGACACCAAGGATGGAACGCCATTCCTCCCACCAATATCAATTATGGGACACTGTTTCTCCTCCTACTGGCCACAGTCGCTATGTAACTTTTTAACGCCCACTGACGGCCAAGCCTGAGACATGATTTACATTGACACTGGGGCATTTTCTACCCCAGATGGCCACAGTCCGGCCCCCCTAATGTCTGAAGGACAGTAAGCTGGCCCTTTGTTTAGAAAGTTTGGAGATCCTTGCTTTAGAGTGATTTCTCCATCCTTCTTGTCCTGCTGACATGTTTCACCACAAAGGATGTGATGGAAAATATACAGTATCTCACAAAAGTGAGTACACCCCTCACATTTTTGTAAATATTTTATTCTATCTTTTCATGTGACAACACTGAAGAAATTACACTTTTCTATAATGTAAAGTAGTGAGTGTACAGCAGTGTAAATTTGCTGCCCCCTCAAAATAACTCAACACACAGCCATTAATGTCTAAACCGCTGGCAACAAAAGTGAGTACACTCCTAAGTGAAAATGTCCAAATTGGGCCCAAAGTGTCAATATTTTGTGTGGCCACCATTATTTTCCAGCACTGCCTTAACCCTCTTGGACATGGAGTTCACCAGAGCTTCACAGGTTGCCACTGGAGTCCTCTTCCACTCCTTCATGACAACCTCACGGTGCTGGTAGATGTTAGAGACCTTGCTCTCCTCCACCTTCCATTTAAGGAAACCCCACAGTTGCTCAATAGGGTTTGGGTCTGGAGACATGTTTGGCCAGTCCATCACCTTTACCCTCAGCTTCTTTAGCAAGGCAGTGGTCGTCTTGGAGTTGTGTTTGGGGTCGTTATCATGTTGGAATGCTGCCCTCTGAAGGGGGTGGATCATGCTCTGCTTCAGTATGTCACAGTACATGTTGGCACTCATGTCTCCCTCCCAGACCATGACACTCCCACCACCATGCTTGACTGTAGGCAAGACACACTTGTCTTTGTACTCCTCACCTGGTTGCCACCACACACGCTTGACACCTTCTGAACCAAATACGTTTATTCTGGTCTCATCAGACCACAGGACATGGTTCCTGTAATCTATGTCCTTAGTCTGCTTGTCTTCAGCAAACTGTTTGTGGGCTTTCTTGTGCATCATCTTTAGAAGAGGCTTCCTTCTGGGATGAAAGCCATGCAGAACAATTTTATGCAGTGTGCAGCGTATGGTCGGAGCACTGGCAGGCTGACCCCCCCCCCCCCCACTCCTTCAACCTGTGCAGCAATGTTGGCAGCACTAATACGTCTATATCCCAAAGACAACCTCTGGATATGACGCTGAGCACGTGCACTCAACTCTTTTGGTCGACCATCGCAAGGCCTGATCTGAGTCCTGTTAAACCGCTGAATGGTCTTGGCCACTGTGCTGCAGCTCAGTTTCAGGGTCCTGGCAATTTTCTTATGGCCTAGGCCCTCTTTATGTAGAGCAACAATTCTTATTTTCAGATCCTCAGAGAGTTCTTCACCATGAGGTGCCATTTTGAACTTCCAGTGACCGGTATGAGAGAGTGAAAGCGATAACACCAAATTTAACACACCTGCTCCACATTCACACCTGAGACCTTGTAACACTAAGGAGTCACATGACACCGGGGAGGAAACATGGCTAATTGGGCCCAATTTGGACATTTTCACTTAGGGGTGTACTCACTTTTGTTTCCAGTGGTTTAGACATTAACCACTTCCCGCCTGGCCTATTAACAAATGACGGCCGGGTGGGGGTGGGGGGATTAGTTATCCTGACTGGACGTCATATGACGTCTTTAGGATAACCCGAGATCGCGCGCCACAGGGTGTGTGCATCGCGGCGATCGGTTGTGCCGTGGGTCAGACCCACCGCATTACCGACCGAGGTAAAAGGCTTCCATCGGAAGCCTTTTACCATGTGATCAACCGTGACCAATCATGGCTGATCACAGTGTAAATAGGAAGAGCCGATTATCGGCTTTTCCTCTGCTCAGGTCTGCAGACCTGAGCAGTGGAGAGCCGATCGGCTGCTCTCCTGATGGGGGGGGCGCTGCCCCCCTCAGGATCACCCCACTGGACCACCAGGGAGCCGACCAGGACCACCAGGGACTGCTCCCGGGACACCATGAGGAGGCCACCCAGGACTACCAGGGAGCCCCCACTAGACCACCAGGTAAGGGCAATACAGTGCACTGTAGAGATGGCACTGTGCCCATATATGATGCCTGCCAGTGCCATCCCTAACAGTGCTATATACACCAGTGCCTACCAGTGCCACCTATCAGTGCCCACCTGTGCCACCTATCAGTGCCCACCTGTGTCACTTATCAGTGCCCATCTACGCCACCTATCAGTGCCCAGCAGTGCCACCTATCAGTGCCCAGTGCCACCTATCAGTGCCGCCTATGAGTGCCCATCAGTGCCGCATATCAGTGCCCGTCAGTGTTGCTTATCAGTGCCGCCCATCTGTGCCCATCGGTGCTGCATATATGTGCCCCATCATCAGTGCAACTTTATCATTGCCACCTCATCAGTGCCAGTCTGTACTGCCTCATCAGTGCCCATCAGTGTAGCCTCATCAGTGCCGGTCAGTGTAGCCTCATCAGTGCCTGTCAGTGATAGAGAAAATGTACTTATACAAAGTTTTGTGACAAAAACATTTTCGGTCTTTTTTTATTTGTAGCGCAAAAAATAAAAACCACAGGGGTGATCAAATACCACCTAAAGTAAGCTCTATTTGTGGGAACAAAATGATACTAATTTTGTTTGGGTACAGCATCGCGCAATTCTCATTCAGAGCGCAACAGCACTGAAAGCTCAAAATTGGTCTGGGCGGGGAGTGTTCCAAGTGCCTGGTATTGAAGTGGTTAATGGCTGTGTGTTGAGTTATTATGAGAGGACAGCAAATTTGCACTGTTATACAAGCTGTACACTCACTACTTTACATTGTAGCAAGGTGTCATTTATTCAGTGTTGTCACATGAAAAGATAGAATAAAATATTTACAAAAATATGAGGGGTGTACTCACTTTTGTGAGATACTGTATATAACTAGAACACGGATGGGGGGTGCTAGAATTGGAGCACACACAAATCTGGTGCAGAACAAGCTGAAGTTGGAAGCTGAATGGTTGCTATGCTCAGCTGCACCCAATTCTGTATGCTCCAGTGTTGTTAATAAATCCCCCCCCAGACAGAACAAAATATCTGACAGGGGTTCAGGTGTTCCACTACCTTTTAAAAGAATTAATATTTTTCTGCCTGTCTTGCTGTTAAGTGAGTTCTCTTCACCTCCTCTGTGGTAATAGGTTGTCAGCAGGACAGGAAGTGAGGAAAATAGCAATAAAAACCTGACAGGGTTTCAGTCCTTCCTCACTCTATCCAAATCTAAAGCTGGCTACACACCGACTGAACAAGAGATATTACCTGATGCCCTCATTCATGCTATTCTGATTGGTGTTTGGCAAAGAATTTCCTGCCCAAGTCATTTGAAAAGTCCTCTTTTGTTGATCCAGGGCCACCCACTGAACAAATATCAGCTGATTCCTGTTACATGTGATTTGTATATGGCCAGCTGAAGGGCTCATTCACACAGATGCTCGTCCCCATGCAGAGAGGTTTGTTTACCTTCATGCAGGCAGCCTATAGAAAGTAAATGGGAGTGAGTTGGCTGTATGGACTCACCCGCCTCTGCATGCCTGTGAAACTCGGCTGTGCAGGTGAGTCCGTAGAACTATTGCACTCCCATTTATTTTTTATGAGTTGCCTGCACGCAGCTGTGCGAATGAGCCCTTAAGCCGACCATACACAAATCAAATTTCATCTGATTCTTGCCAAATCGGCTCAAATTTTGCTCTGGCGGCTCCACTGGGCTGAGCATATGTATGAATGAGCCCTAAGAAAAAACATTTTCACTGGAGATACATTCAACCCCTTCCTGCCCTAACGCCCCTTTAAAAAAGTTCTGAAAGCCTAGAAGGATAGTTAAGCCTCATACACCCGATGCGATAGTTGTACGACCGCACGTCCACCTTTTCTCAAAATTGGCTGTCCGTGATTTTGTCTAGCGTACTGACTTGGGTCAAGTTATCGTCCGACAAATGCGAACGTAGTGACGTGTTACGGGCGTATAAAGAAGAAGTTCAGGGGAATGTGAATTGTGAATTACGGGCGCAGGTTTACACGACCGAACACTTCCTGGATTCCGAGCATGCGTGTTTGCACTTCCAACTTTTGTTTGGCCAACTTCTGTACACACGAGCCGAAAATTGAGGCCTTGTTGGCAGACAAAAGTTTTCTAGTCTTCTCATAAAACTTCTGTTGGACGATAATTGAAAATTGGCTAATCGGGAGCCGGTTCCGCCAGCTACCGATCGTTAGTGGAGACCGGGAGCTGACTTTGACGGCTCGGGCTCTGTGCTGGGAGCGTGCAGTGAGCACAGAAACATCAGCCGCACAGTGACACATATGCCTTTTGCTGCCGAAAAAGAACAGCCACACCATAGCAAAACTGGTATAGCACCTCTGGCACCAGTATATCTTTCCCCATTACCTCACCTTTGATGGACAGCTTGATCCTTCTGTAAGACTACTTTCACACTGCAGCGGTAAAGCGCCACTTGTTTAGCGGCACTTTATCGGCTCTGTAGCGCCGCTTTTGAGACAGGAGCAGGGTACTTTTAACCCCTCCTAGGGGGTTAAAAAGGGGTTAAAAGCGCCAGTGTAGCGCCGCTGCTGAAACGATTTGCTGGTGCTTCAGCAGCGGTGCCCATTCGTTCCAATTGGCAGGGCGGTTTAGGAGCGGTTCCCATACCGCCCCAAAAAAGCTGCTTGAAGGAATGCACCGCCCCAGTGTGAAGAGTCACACTGAGAAGAATAGACAGGAGATTTGAGGTGGTTTTCAGACGTTGTTTAGAGGCAATTTCTAGCGCTAAAACACCTGAAAATTGCCTCAGTGTGAAAGTGACCTTAGGGATTATTCACATCAGCCTGCATTCTAATATGGGAGGATCAGCGGGATGCATTGTTACAATGCATCACACACATTTACATTTTTTTTTACTTTACGGAAGTGTCACAAAGTTACACTTCATTCAAGTCTGTGTTGTGACATATGGAGTGGTGAATTGCGCTGTGTAAAAATGTAGCATGTTTGTGCAGGCAGCCTATGTTAGTCAATGGAGGTGCAATGACTGTACAGCAGTGTTGCCAACCGTCAGTATTTTTACTGACAGCCAGTAAAAAAACGGACACTTCTCTCCTGCCAGTAAATGCCAGTGACAGGAAAAGGTTGCCAGTAAAAAAATATGGCTATGACGCTTGGCTCTGTGCATGTGCAGTTCCAGTCCGGAGGCCGAGGCTACTCGAGTGCCTCCTACAATGTGCTCGGGCGGCACCGGTGGGGGGGGGGGGGCAGGACTGGCGGAGGCGATGCTTGAGCATTTTCGTGTGATGTCATGGGGCAAGGGAGCTGAGCCGAGTGGCCGGGTCTGCGGGACGGGAGCAAGGCTTGGAGAGAGACTGTAACTCAGGAGGGGACGTGTCGTGTCGGTGAGATGTCATCTTCATCTGTGCTGCTGCACACTGCTGTTAGTGTCAGGGCTTGTTTACACTTGCTTCAAAACAGGGTGTCAGACAGGCCTTGTTAACGCTCCCTTAACGCCAGTCAAAGCTCCTGTCACTAAATAAAATGGTTAGCATACAGTCCTGTTTACACCTTGCGTTGGCTTAGCTGCGCTTCAGATTTGCGTCAGAAATTATACCCCATGTAGCTTTAGCCATGCTTCAAAGCCTCTCCAACACCTCCATAGAAGTCTATGACAAAGCTTGTTTGAAGCTTGTTCGAAGCATCTGCGGCTTTTCAGAGGCTGTAATTCAGCTTTAGCTTTGCTTTGTTTCTGAGAAATTGCATGTGTGAGATATCAACAAACACGCAGGGCATCTGCCAAGCATCAACAAAGCTTCAAAAGTGCATCACTGAAGCCTCGTCGAAGCCTTGTTGAAGCCTCACTGAAGCCTCTTCGAAGCACTGCCGAAGCCTCAAAAACACATCATAAAATCTTGTTGAAGCTGTATGAGCTTTAATGAGTGTTGAAGCCGCAGCAAGTGTAAACTAGCCCTCACTGTGGGGCCTCATACACACGGGCGTATTAAAAAAAATAAGCAAAATGTCAGGGAAAAATCTGCGTTTTTTTCAACGTTTTTCATCGGCGTTAATGAGCGTTAATGTGCGTTAGTGAGCGCCAGCATCAATGGGCGTTATTTTTTAAAAAAAAAAACATTCCTCTGCTATTTTTTAACCTGAAAATGCCGGTCAATGTCGGTACGGCGTTAGTGAGCGCTTTGCCAGCTCAGCGTCAAAAACGCTACAACGCTACAGCCTCGTTCTATTTACAGCTCACTAACGCCGACGCCCTCTACAGCTCAAAGATGTCAGCATTTTTATGGGGCCATTGAATAACATGGAGAGCTGCAAAAACCGATAAAAAAAAGTGGCTGTACAAAACGCCCATGTGTATGAGGCCTTAGAGTCAATTTCATGTGTAATTTAATTGCCCTCCTGAGTCCTGTCCCTGAGCTACTTACTATATCAAAAATAAAATAATAAATATGCTTTTAGTCTTAATATATACCTTAAATCACATCGCTAATACATATTGTACTTGTTTGTAGCCTAAATACTTAAATTTGTGCTTAAAACTTTCATTTTGTAACTTTTGAAAATGCCAATAAAAACTTGGCTGTGCCAGTAAATTTTGTGTGCTGTGTCAGTAAATTTCAATCTGGTAGGTTGGCAACACCGGTAGCAGACATGCAAGTCGGACACTAATGGCCCGTACACACGATCCGAATATCGGAAGAACAAACCCCGCTTTCGAAGAAATCGTGCAATAATCGGATCGTTAGTACAGAGCTTTCGAGAGCCGATCATGACAGTTTGGACAAACACGAAAATTTTTCTCTTACGATACCAGATTGGACGATTTTCGTTTGATCAGTACAGTTGTCATCTGAAAATACAATACAAATACACTACAACACATTACATCAGAGAATTTTCGTGACTTTAGTACACTCTTGCCATTCAATCTGAGATTACCATGCAAAAAAAAAACTGGACGATCTGTCGTTTTCGGAACGTGTGTGCAGGGCATTAGACAGGGATGAGGGCACGGCCACAAAGACAGCAGAGAGTCAAAACTCAGATGAATGGGTGAGTCAGTGAAGTCAGTGCTTCTCCATTGACTAAGGGCCCATTCACACATTAACAGCCATCCATAGCACAGCAGATTGCCGTGGTTTATTTTCCGGCAGCTGTTCTTTCTAGCTGCAGTGAGCGGTAGGGGCGGTGTACAGTAGTGCACAATTCAGCGCATTACACAGCTCCCTTTTTTACATTTTTTTTTGGAAATGCAGAAAAGTGACACTTCCTTCATGTCACTGTACAGCAGTGAGGTGCGCTGCGCTGCTGTAGGACATGTGATCCAGCACGGAATGCTGTCATAATATGCAGCATCAGTGTTGCCAACCTCCCGCAGCGTTTTTTACTGGCAACCTGAAAAATAACTGAACTCCTATTAAAAACTAAGACAATTGATATTTAAACACCACATGGAAACACTGACAATACCCATATAAAGTAGTTTGCCCGGTTTACACTTAAAAAGTCAGCACAGCATGACAAATTATCAGACCCTGATATTTATAGACAGTTCTAAAAATCACTGATTTTTACAAACTGTCAGTAAATTTACTGGGGGTTGGCAACACTGTGCAGCATGTCTGCGTTTTATCGCAGATCAATGCAGCACAGTTCCGGGAAATAGTTTTCTGTGTCCTAGCAGTGACTGGTGTTCTTCCGCGTGGAAAAACCATGGTCAGCGTACTAAAGTAGCCCATAGATGATACTGTTTTTTTTTTCTTTTTTCAGTTAACCGGTTCCTGACTGACTCGCGCACATCTACTGCTGCAGAGTGGCAGCGCAGCGTGAATCGCCGTCTCTAAACGGCGATCCGTGCACGCGCAGCTAGGGGGCGAGCGCTCTCGTGCCCGCCACACGTTGCCTGACTCGATATCCGCCGGAGACCCGCAATCATCTGTTAGAGAAGAAAAGCGGGGAACCGCCAATGTAAACACGCCGGTTGCCCACTGTGTCTGGCGGCATGACAGAGATCTACTGATCCCTGTACTCGGGGTCAGTTAGATCTCTTATGCCCCTAACAGCCCAGCCACCACACAGTTAGAACACGCCTAGGGAACACAGTTAACCCCTTGAATGCCCCTGCAGGTTAACCCCTTCCCTGCCAGTGACATTTATACAGTAATCAGTGGGGTTTTTTTTAGATCTATTCGCTGTATAAATGTCATTGGTCCCAAAAAAGTGTCAAAAATGTCCGATCTGTCCGCTGCAATATCGTTGTCCCGATAAAAATCGCAGATTGCCGCCATTACTACTAAAAAAAAAAAAATAATAGTAAAAACACCATAAATTATTTCTCATGGTTTGTAAACGTGGCAACTTTTGCGCAAACCAATCAATTAATGCAGATTGTGATTTTTCTTACCACAAATATGTAGAAGTAGATATATCGGCCTAATCTGATGAATACATTTTTTTTGGATATTTATTATAGCAAAAAGTAACAAATATTGTTTTTTTTTCAAAATTGTCTCTCTTTTTTTGTTTATAGCGGTGATCAGAAGTGACACAGAGGTGTTAAAATTCCACCAAAAGAAAGCTCTATTTGTGGGAAAAAAAGGACGACAATTTTGTTTGGGTACAGCGCCGGACAACCGCGCAATTGTAAGTTAAAGCGATGCAGTGCCGAATCGCAAAAAGTGCTCTGGTCCTAATGTGGGAAATCCTTCCGGGGCTGAAGTGGTTAAGGTGGAGTTCCACCCAAAAGTGGAACTTCCGCTTTAAGGCCTCCTCCTGTTTGTGAAACAGAGCTTTTGGGGAGGAGTAGTTACCCGAATTTGACAGGTACCTACTCCCACTTCCGTTCTGGTCGCTTAGGCGCCTAGAAGACTTCGGGGATGGTCGCAGACTGCTCGCACATGCGCAGGGGGCACCCGGTTGTGAAGCCACAAGCTGTCACAGCCGGGTGCCCATAGTAAAGATGCTGGAATCGCTGAGGGAGGACACGGCTGGACTGTGGGACAGGTGAGCGGCTGATTATTAAGTCAGCAGCTACGCTTTTTGTAGCTTTTGTAGCTGCTGACTTTTAATAGATAAACAAATGACTGGAACTCGACTTTAACCAGTTTTTTTTTTATAAACTGACTTGATTCTCCCATCCACACACTCAATGCGGATGGGGGAGTCCTCCCCATTGAGTTTCTCTATTCTGACAGCAGGGGGACTTCTCCGCCTTCAAAATACGCTGATCAGCATTGCAGGCTATAGCCTGCAGCACTGATCTAGCAGGGAAACCCTAACAGAGCAGTTGTACAGAAGTCAGTTAGTAAATAGACTTCTGTACAACCTCCCTGCCCATACATGGAATGAAATTCAGCAGTCCTGCAGGGAATTTCTAACCATGCATGACTTAAAGCAGTGTTAAACCCATTTATTATAGTGCAGCTTATCAGTTCTTAGACCTGATGGCTGTATTAGAAGTATTTCTTAAGCTTTCTTTCTTCTATTTTTATCTGGTAATCCAGCCAGCAAATCTGTTGTTTTTCCAGCAAAAAACTCTCCAGCAGAATGTATCAGTTTACATGAATGAGACAAACCACTTAGCACTGGCAGGGTTGATTAAAATGATCAGATTTTATTTATTAAAGTATGACTAAGGACACATTTTTTTTTCTTTAGTTTTTGACAGAGTGGAGAGGGATTAGAACACCTGTCCATTTGTATTGCTGTCGGTGCCCCCATTAGATACATTCACTCTCTCTATTTGTCATATTTACAATAAACAGTGAGGACTGGTTCACACCACAAAAATGCACTCCAGATCCGTTCCGGATGCGTTTCTGCATATTCGTTTTTGGCACGCTCCAGCGCTTTTTTGATGTGTTCCTGGATGCATTCTGATGCATTTTTGATGCGTTTTACTGCATTCCAGTACAGTCCAGTGCAGGAAAAATGCAACATGTTCTACTTTTTTTTTTCTGGAACTGGAAAGCCCTGGAACTGACTGCACTGGTGTGAACAATGCCATTGGAAACCAGATAACCTACTTTCCATGCGTTTTTGATGCAGAGAAAAAATATGCACTGGACTGCATGTGGTGTGAACTGGCCCTGAAAATGAAAGTAAAAGAGATTCCAAAATTTTGGGTAGTCCCCCGAAAAATAATAGATGGGAAATCTTCCAATGGGAACTCTAGTTGTGATGACCTGGGGATCCCCAAGGGATTCCCCTAATTTGCAGGGGTTTCTTCTCACTTCATGGTTTGGCTATGGGAGAGGAAGTGAAGGTAAATCTTCTCAATGGGGCACAGATGGCAAAAAATAAACCAACAGGGGCTATAACCCACCCATATTTTATCCAAAATGAAAAGAAACGTTTTTTCTATAGTTCTACTTTAATGCAACACCGTTATCCCAAAAGGGGAAAAACTGTTTGCTGTAACTGCTTATAAAGTATGAGCTGGAGTTTGGCTTTAAGTTGTTAGTGGTTCTAAATTTACTAATACATTTAACACCCCCCCTTCCAGACTGACAATGCTGCTGCATGCTGTGCCTCCTCTGACCATTCCTCCAGAGTTGCACAGGAGGTGTGTTACTGGCCAGATCATCAGGTAAAAACAGAGGGGGGAAAAGCCAAAGAAAAGAAAACCAAAGCAGCCACCACATGTAATGATTGGTAAGCTTTTTTGGTTTTGGGTTTAATATCCCTTTAGTGCAGTATCAAATATATACAAAAATGTCTCCGGGTTTGTGTGAATGAGCCCCTTAATGGGTACATGGAAAACCATTATTTTCGATGTGCCCTAGGGTTCAGTTTGCATTGATCTGTAAAGATCAACACAGATAATGTGAACGGGACTTACTAAACCCAGGACCCTGCATTCACTATATCTGGTCTCCCACAGTACACAAAACATGGAAATGCAATTATTTTAGTAAATATAAAGTGCTAAATACATTTTCTCATCAGCAGTATATAGCAGTCTTATGATTTATATCAGTGTCTGGTTAAAACTTGTAGAAGAAGATTTCTTTCTACCCTGATTGTCCCATGAGGTTGCAGGACCCCTGACCCTCTGTCTGGACAGTGCTGATTGGTACTGTGCTGAACACATGCACCCTCTAAGACCCCTTTCACACCAGAACATTTTTCAGGCGCTTTTGTGCTAAAAATAGCGACTGAAAAGCCCCTGAAAAACTCCCCCCAATACACCCCAGTGTTAAAGCCCGAGTGCTTTCACACTGGGGCGGTGCGCTTGCGGGATGGTAAAAAAAGTCCTGCAAGCCGCATCGCCCCTGCCCATTGAAAACAATGGGGCAGTGCTCCAAAAGCACCTGAACACCGATTCGGAGGCGTCGCTAACGGCACATTTAACGCCTTGTGGGGGGTTAAAAGCACACTGCTGCCGCCCGAACAGCAGTATCAAAGCGCCGCTATAACAGGCAGTAAAGCACTGTAAATTAGCTGTGTTTTACCGCTAACGTTCGGGCAGCCCTGGTGTGAAAGGGGTCTAAAGAAAAGAAAAAAAAAACTCTCTAGCAATATACACCAAACTGAGCATGTGCAGAGTGCCCCCAAGGCTCTGTACAGATGGATTGAAGACAGTGAAAAAAGGGGAGGATCAGAGAAGACAGGATCAAACAGCCTTTTTACACAATGCAGATGATTAACCCCTTACGTTCCACAGTGAGTATAACAAGCATGCTATGCTGCACATACAGACTGATTTTACTGTTGTGGGTTTAGTAACACTTTAAAGAGTAACTCCACTTTTGTAGATATTATTGCTGTCTGCCCACCCATTAAGGAGATTCTCCCTCTCTATTAGTCCTGTTTACCATTTTCATTGACAGTGTCACTATTTTTGGTAAGAAATTCCCTTAATTTGCGGGCATTTCCTGTCACTTCCTGTTCGGTTATGGGACAGGAAGTGAAGGGAAATCTTCACAATGGGACACAGATGGTGAAGAAAATCTGACACGGGTTACAACCCTCCCTTTTTCGATTCAAAATAAAGAAAAAAAATTGCCTATAAGTCTACTTTAAGTACAGTAGTATGGCGCCATTCCACGGACGCGTGCAATTTTAAAGCATGGTTATCTATTTACTTTACGTAACATCAACTTTCATATCATACAAAAAAAAAGATTATATATTTGTTCTTGTTTATTTTTAACTCATTAAGACTGGGTTCACACTAGTGCGCTCACAGACATCGCATGTAATTCACACCGCTTTGCTGTGCACATCACATGCGATGTCTGTGCGATCCAAATTCAGCCATAAATCGCATTTGCACCAAAATGGTGCAGGACCAGTGTTGCCAATCTATCAGATTGAAATTTACTGACATGACGCCCAAAATTTACTGGCACAGCCAAGTTTTTGCTGGCATTTCCAAAAGTCACAAAATTACAGCTAGAAGTGCATGTTTCAGTATTTAGGCTACAAACAAGTACAATATGCAAATAACAATATCATCTAGGGCCAGTACACACCACATGCAGTCCAGTGCAGCAAAAACGCATGGAAAGTAGGTTATATGGTTTTTAATGGCTTAGTTCACACCAATGCAGTCAGTTCCAGAAAAAAAAAGTAGAACATGCTGCATTTTTTCTGCACTAAACTGTAACGCAGTAAAAGGCATCAAAAACGCACTGGAACGCACCTAAATGCACCAAAAACGCACTGGAACTCACATGTCCTTATTTTAGGTTAAGAAAAAAAAGAGGGGAAAACACACTGGACTGCACCAAAAAAAGCGTCAAAAAAGCGCATGCAGAAAAGCATCCGGAACGCATCTGGACTACGTTTCTATGGTGTGAACTGACCCTTAAGGTAGATATTAGGGCACAAAAAGATATTTCTTCTTTTATTTTCAGTATAGTAAGTAAGTAGCTCAGGGACAGGACTCAGGAGGGCGAGAAATTAGAATGGATGCACACACACATGAAATTGACTCTCACAGTGACACTGACAGCAGTGTGCAGCAGCACAGATCACCGCTATGACACGTCACCTCCTGAGTCACAGTGACCGTCTCTCTCTATTCCCTACACTCCACTCCAGACCACACAGCACTGACAGCCCCGCCCCCGGCTTGCCGGCTTCTCCTATCGGCTTCCTTGCCCAGGACATCACAGACACGCTCAAGCACTGCCTTTGCCAGACCCGCACTCAGATGGTCTCGGCTGACTCTGGACCAGAACTGCGCATGCATAGTTCCAAGCTGAGTGTCACAGTCATATTTTTTACTGGGGATTTTTTCCTCTCACTGACATTTACTAGCATGAGAAAAGTGCCCGCTTTTTACTGGCTGCCAGTAAAAATACTGTGGGTTGGCAACACTGCGCAGGACCCTTTTTCTTTTGGTTCTCACTGGAATCAGATCACATGGGTGTTCACATCCCTGCCATTCGATTCCTGCACCATTTCATAGTTCGCACTGCGATCTGCAAACCAATTTGGGGGTGTCATTAACCACTTGCCGACCGGCATCTGACAGTGGCAAAGTGGCTTGATATCGCTAACCACCGTCATATGACGGCGGCTGCGATACCACTCACTGTGAGCGCGCGCTTGCTCACTGTGTTCGGGGGGGGGGGGGGGCCAGGGAGAGGGTAGGGCGGACTCGATCGCCGCCGGCTACCCGCGATGCCCCCCCCCAGGTGAAAGAACGGAGGTCCGTGTAAGTAAACACGGATCTCGGTTCTGTTAGAGGGGGAAGGGTGATCACAGGCTTCCTCTATATGGAAGCCATGATCACCTCCTTCCCCCAGACAGGGCAGCCCACACACAGAACACACCCAGGGAACACTGTTAACCCTTAGAGCGCCCCCTGCAGGTTAACCCCTTCACTGCCAATGGCATTCACACAGTAATCAGTGCATTTTTATAGCACTGATCGCTGTATAAATTAAAATGGTCCCAAAAAAGTGTCAAAATGTTCCGACATGTCCGCCGCAATATCGCAGTACCGCTAAAAATCGCAGATCACCGCCATTATTAGTAAAAAATAAAAAATAAAATAAAAACCCCAGAAATGAATTCTCATCATCCGTAAACGCGGCAATTTTTTTTACCAAAAAATGTGAGGAAGAATATAAATCGGCCAAAACCGATGGAAAAAATATTTTTTTTATATTTTTTTTTTTGGGTTTTTATTTTAGCAAAAAGTAAGAAATTTGGGCTTTTTTGCAAAATTATCGCTCTTCTTTTGTTTATAGCGGCGATCAGAAATGAAAGCTCTATTTGTGGGAAAAAAAGGAAGCAAATTTTGTTTTTGTACAACGCCGCACGAGTTGTCAGTTAAAGCGACGCAGTGCCGAATTGCAAAGAGCGCTCTGGTCCTAAAGTGTGAAATCCTTCCGGGGCTGAGGTGGTTAAAGTGGAAGCAAACTCTGTGGGTTTTTTTTTCTTCCCTGTAAAGTAAAGGCATAATGTGCTAGTATGCATCACATTGACATCATTATTGCAGTATACAGTAAATATCTCCTAAACGGCACACATTTAGGAGATATTTACAGTACCTAATAGGTTAGCCTTATTCTAGGCTTACCTATAGGTAAAATTACACAGGGAGGTTTACAACCTCTTTAACTTTACATTGACACCCTCAGCAGTTTGCAGATGTCAGTGTGAACCAGTGTGCGATTCAGGTGCGATGCAGGAAACCCACACAAGAATCACATGGTTTCCTACATCGCACCAGTGTGACTTGGGACCAAGGCTCGGTTCACACTGCAGCGATGCGGGAACCCTGCAAATCCACTGCGGGTTCCCGCATCGTTTGCCTCCCGGCGGCAGTTCACACTGCGCTGTGTGAACTGAAGGGAGGTGTCAGTACATTGTTATTGACACTCCCTTTTCAATTCGCATATCGCAGTGCAAACTGCAAACTCGCACAGGAATCAGATCCAATTCTGACCCTGCGATAAAAAAGGGTCCCTGTGCAAGTTTGATCCCATTGCGATTCAAATTCAGCCATGCAATCTCTATGGCTGAATTTGCATCGCACAGAGATCGCATGTGACTCACACTGCAGTGCGGTGTGAATCATATGCGATCTCTAAGATCGAAGCAGTGTGAACCGAGCCTTAGATTCACACTGCAGTGCGGTGCGAATTATATGCGATCTCTAAGATCGAAGCAGTGTGAACCGAGCCTTAGATTCACACTGCAGTGCGGTGCGAATTATAGGCGATCTCTAAGATCGAAGCAGTGTGAACCGAGCCTTAGATTCCCACTGCAGTGCGGTGCGAATTATATGCGATCTCTAAGATCGAAGCAATGTGAACCGAGCCTTAGATTCACACTGCAGTGCGGTGCGAATTATATGCGATCTCTAAGATCGAAGCAGTGTGAACCGAGCCTTAGATTCACACTGCAGTGCGGTGTGAATTATAGGCGATCTCTAACATCGAAGCAGTGTGAACCGAGCCTTAGATTCACACTGCAGTGCGGTGCGAATTATATGCGATCTCTAAGATTGGAGCAGTGTGAACTGAGCCTATCTGTTACTAAATAATAGTATTACATGAGAAGTCTAACCTTTTGTGTCATTTTCTCTTCTAAGGTGTTTTATTCAGGCTCCATTTTTCCCATTTCCGGTTGTCCTGTTAGCTGGGTGACCCATGTATTGCTGATCTCATAGTGTCACCCATGCGTGCTCACACCTATGTGACTACAGCCCTGCGTAGGAACGCTGGTTGCGCCCACACTCACTGTGCCCCCGGGCACAGAGGACGCTGTAGCTCTGCCTCCCATGTGCTTTGACACTATGAGATCGGCAATACACGGGTCACCCAGCAAACAGGACAACCGCAAATGGGAAAAACAGAGCCTGAATAAAACAACTTAGAAGGGAAAATGACACAAAAGGTCAGACTTCTCATGTAATGCTATTATTTAGTAAGAAATATAGGCGAAAAAACGTGAGCGTTTAGCATCACTTTAAGTGTATTTGTTCCCCAAAACATTGTGTTTGAAAAATCGCTGAGCAAAAACCGTGTGACATAAAAAAAGGCCTCTGATAATATATATATATATAGAGTTGTGCTCATAAGTTTGCATACCCTTGCAGAATTTATTATTTCTTGGCCATTTTTCAGAGAATACAAAAGCATTTCTTTCACTCGTGCTTATTATTTGGCTGTAGCCATTTATTATCAATCAACTGTGTTTACTGTTTTTAAATCCTAATGACAACAGAAACGAAGTCATTTTATAGCAAATAAAAAAGATTTGAACATATATGAGAGAAGTGTGAGAATTGCTCGGTAAGCAGGTAATGTAGACAATAAAAGATCAAAGTTTAGAAATAATGAATATATTGAATACTCAGATTAGATCTATGACCTGCATGGCATTACAGGCTGATCTATAATTATAAGACACATATATATATATATAATGATGAATGCCCTGTGTGGGTAGAGGAGGGGGGTTTGCATGTAAAGTGGCAGCTGCCCAGCTCTAAGGATAATCTGTAGGCAGGCAGCAGGGTCCTTCCAGGTGATGAGTTCTGCCTCCTCTACTGAATCCTCACCTTCCCTCTCCTCTCCAGGGTTCCCTTCCCCTAAAATCTGCAGCTCAGAAAAGAAGCTTCAAAGGTGAACCAATCGGGTGCGGGGGGTGTGTCCTCCCGGGCAGAATTAACCCTGTGTTGTGCGTAGAGGTCTGCTGTGGCTGAGAGGCAGCTCGTGCCTGGGGTGGCCGTGTTGCTTGCTGGGTGCTGCTGTTCTCGCACATAGGGATCAGAGCAGGGAGGCACAGAGAAAGGAAGAGCTGGCCATGGAGCATTAAGCTGCACGTTGCTAAGGAATCTATCAGTGCTCTGGATCTACATTGCAATAGCCATCAGCTCTATTCACCCCCCCAGAGACATGGAGATGTTAAATGTGCGCTGCCTCCTGGCTTGCCTTCAGCTCCTCTTCATCTGTCAAATGGGTAAGTGATGTGAGAAGAAATGAGGCTCCCTTTAACAAAGAAGGGTCCCCTGTTCTAGGCTGTAGGGTCTGTTATAGGGTCAGTGCTATGTGTGATGTGATGAGAATGTCACCAGGAGGATGGCCATGGACAGGTTTGTCCGGCTTCTCACCAGTACAGTAATCTTTTGATGGCAGCCAGCGAGGTCAAAGGCGACGTGCCATTGTCGTGTCATAATTGATTGCGTTCATGATACAATAGCTGTGTGTTTTATTGGCTGATCAATTATTCCTGTATTCCTTCCTTCTACGTGATGTATAAACCCCCCATGGCCCTGGTGTGGACGGTTCGTTCTTTGTACGGATGGTTAAACAAGAGAGCATCGTCCGCAATAAAACCTTGCCTGGCGCAGGAGTCGTGATCCTGTTTCATAGAACGCAATTGAATTCATTCCACACTTGGCTGAGTTCTATTGTGCCGCACGCTGCGCCTGTCTCTAGGGTTTCATCTGCGCACAACTCGTTTACAAGTCTACATTTTATTTGGGGAAAACTGCACAGCAGCCTGTAGGCTCCCAGTGGGCTGCCAGTTATGTTCCATCCATGGGTTATCTATCTGTGTCCATCCATGGGTTGTCTATCTGTGTCCATCCATGGGATGTCTATCTGTGTCCATCCATGGGTTATCTATCTGTGTCCATCCATGGGTTGTCTATCTGTATCCATCCATGGGTTGTCTATCTGTGTCCATCCATGGGTTGCCTATCTGTGTCCATCCATGGGTTGTCTATCTGTGTCCATCCATGGGTTGTCTATCTGTGTCCATCCATGGGTTGTCTATCTGTGTCCATCCATGGGTCCGTTGGGTACCTACCTGTGTCTATCTGTTGGGTACCTACC
>BLSH010482876.1:511487-536155 GCA_018402905.1 Glandirana rugosa | reverse complement strand
AATGCAAAACGCCACTTGACGCCGATGCAAAACGTCGCTTAGATAACGTTTTTTAACGCCGATATAAATGAAGCCTTTTGACGCCGACGCTTACTAATGCTTTTTAACGCTCGCTAACGCCGATGCAAAACGCCGCATAAAACGCCGATTTTTTAAAAAACGTCGGACCTGGCGTTTTGCTTATTTATTTTAAAACGCCCGTGTGTATGAGGCCTTAAGAGTAAAATGTATTTATAAAACAAATGGGTGTTAGGGATGACAATCCCATGGAGCCACTTCTCTATTTTATTATTTTGTGGCCCTGACATTCTGTTAAACCACCCATACTGTTAAAATACTATTCAACATGTATGGCAAATAGTATGTCTCCCCTGCTGGTCACCGTGGTTCCTCCTGC
Source organism: Glandirana rugosa (assembly GCA_018402905.1). Classification (NCBI taxonomy): domain Eukaryota; kingdom Metazoa; phylum Chordata; class Amphibia; order Anura; family Ranidae; genus Glandirana; species Glandirana rugosa. The sequence goes on along the minus strand of BLSH010482876.1, from coordinate 535,758 downwards.
CAACTCCTGTATCACTGCAGGGCACACTCGCGATGTAGGGTTTGATGGGAAGAGCTTGTAGAGATGGTCACAAAAATATACAACATGGTTGGTATTTGTTATCCAACAGCAATAAAAATATTTTAAGGCTGGTCACTTTTCAAGAAAACACATTTTTGGGTGGTAGCTCCTTCAAAAGCTGGAAATGGTCCCTATCACCAGTTTCACCTCTTATTCTAAAATTATTAACTAATAGATCCCAAAGGTGACCATTCCTAATAGCTTCTGTCCATATCTACAGTATCTCACAAAAGTGAGTACACCCCTCACATTTTTGTAAATATTTTATTCTATCTTTTCATGTGACAACACTGAAGAAATGACACTTTGCTACAATGTAAAGTAGTGAGTGTACAGCTTGTATAACAGTGTAAATTTGCTGTCCCCTCAAAATAACTCAACACACAGCCATTGATGTCTAAACTGTGTCAGCAGCATAGGTGTGCTCACATAGGGTGGCAGGTGTGCCTGGGCACACCCCAATCACCGTGTACTGTGCAGATTTCCCCTGCTGCCTGGTTGAAGAGAAAGGGACATGGGAATCTCTGTCCTCAGTCCCTTTCTCTGCCCCAAAAGTGAGACATCAAAGGTCTGTTTAGACCCCTGATACTTCACCAAAGCCCCACAGCAGGGCTCCTAAATAAAATTGTAAAAAAAAAAAAATAAAATATAATATTGTAAAAAATTATAAAAAAAACAAAATTGTAAAAAAATAAATAAAATAAAAATAAACTACTGACACCGATCTACCCTTCTGACATATATAAACACACACTCATGTGTGTTTGCGCTTTGTGGTGCACACCCTAATGCAGTAGGCTGCACACACCTATGGTCAGCAGGACCTCCGGACCGCCCATTACATGCAAGGGCCATGGGCCCTCGGATTGTAAGACCACAGGTCCTCAGGGTGTAACTAAGTACAATTGTGCTAGCCAGGTCCTGGTGGACTACTGCTCCAGCCCATCATCTTCCAGGCTACTCTGGCTTACCTCACTGTCCATGACACTCCTTCCCCTGACTGGCTCCTCCAACTTCCACAGACTGTCCACTGTCTCCTCCCAGCCTGCTCCAGCCTCTCTGTCCAGCTCCCAGCGTCTCTGTCCAGCTCCCAGGGTCTGTCACTCACTGACACCAGTGGATCCTTTAAAGAGTCTTACAGTAGCCGTTCTGTTGTTCTCCTGCTCCCTTGTGCTGCTCCAGGATCCAACTCCACTCCTCCCTGCATTGCTTGTGGTGCGCGAGTCACCAGGCCTCAAGGTCACCCCCCCCCCAGACTGGGGGTTCCCAGGCGATGCCTCCACAACCTTAGCTACATCTCCACTCTTCCACTCGACACTCTCCTCCCCCAGCTGGCCAGAGCACAGTATTTAAAGAGACCTGCCCCCTGCCAATCCAGGTTGGGAATTGATCAGGGCATCCTCCACCTCCTCATCCATCCCCCTTTCCGGAGCCTTCTGGAAACAAAGGGAAGGAGTAACCAAGGAGTGTTCCTTCCTGCAATCTCCAGCTCTCCCGGGGCCACTCCCCTGCCCAGATCAAAACATTCAGGACTGCGCTTATTGCCAGACCTGACTAAATTTGCCTCTCCTAACAAAAATCTACTACAAAAAGCACCCATTACTATGGGGGCACTACACCCAGATACCCAGATGGATGTAAATCCTCAGATGATACACAGAGATGAAACAAATCCTCCTAGATACGTTGCACTTGTATATCTGCTGTCTCCAGTTTTATATACTGTTTAGAAAGTGCAAATCATGTTAGAATTTTCACTTCCTCATTCTGCACTGTAAGAGAAGTCTTGAATTACACTGGGAGACAGCTGATTGGAGGAAAGACCCCCCCCCCCCCCATAGGCAGAGACATTCAGAGCTGTCCTGTGTGTAAAGCAGCTTTCTGCTAATCTATTTATAGCACCCACCCTAACACAAAATTCAGGCTGGTTTTATCACGTGTCGGAGAACTAGTCAGAGTTATGCTGATAACAGAGGAGCGGAGCAGGAGAAAGCTACGGGACTTCGTGCTTTGAAGGGAGATAGTAAAACACTGCAGATATATGTACCCAGCTCAAATTTCATGAATCGGGTTTACATCCACTTTAAGCCATACTCTGAAAATTAAATTAAATTCCTCTTAAAAAAAAACAGCAGTGCTCTTGTTTTGTCTAGGCACTCCTGTGCTTTGAGTCTCATAGCTGTATACTGTATCTGCAGAATGGGATTATTTTAGGCACTGCTCTCTCTGAGTCTTTACAGATTTTCGTGATGTCACTGTTGTGCTGCTCACCTTTTTTCTTGCTGGAGGGAAAGCTGTACTTAGGGACCTAAAGTGCAAAAATCAGCTGCAGGGAGACCACAATGTTAGTTACTAGTCATTTGTCATTTGCTTGACTTTGTGGACACATCTTTCACAGTCCTCTTAAAGTAATTCAAAAGCTTGAGAACTTAAAATAAATATCTACCTTGAATGAACTGACATTATATAAGTCTATACAATGTATTCATTTATCTTTATTTAATTACACGTGGGTAATAAATATCCTTAATAAACCTGCAGAGGAGACTATCAAATAGATATAACAGTAAAGAACTATATCTTGAAAAATGGATTTAAAACATTCAGTATTGAAACTCTATATGAAATTCAGTTACCCATATAGACCTTTCTTTCAGTTGGTTCACATCAGGATTGGCCAGACTGTCTAATTTATTGTAGGCAGCTTGTTTTTTTACATGAGGTTTATTAAAACAAATGAGTATATTCAGTAAGTCTAGGTTCACATTTGTGCATTGTAGGAATGCACGGAATATTGCTTATATGCCTACAACGCACAAAAAAGTGCATCCTTTTTGCATGCGCACAGTGGTGCCAATAATTCTTAATGGCAATCCAACGCACTTTTACTAATGCTAACCTTGTTAACTAAGCACTATGCGTTTTGGTGCTGCACAATCTTATAAAATGGTCATGCACTCTTTTTGTGCAATTCCTGTTCCCTATATTGAAAGAAATGGGCTGCCCTAAACGTGGTGTACGAAATTGAGCAAAAATATGCATACGCTGTTGCATCTGCATTGGTGTGAACAGAGCCTAAAGCTGTGCTAAGATCTATAATATGGAAAATACAGTAGCCATTTTAAACCAGGCAGCATCCATCTGTCACTGCTCAACCTATAGTAAATTGTAATCTGATATCTACATGTTGTGGTGTGCCTGTAAAAGTTTTTGTTTAGCTCAGCGTTTCAAGGTACATAGTTGCGAAAAGACCATTTTCTAGTCCTAATATTCTGTTTGTATCTTATTGCGGTAAAGTAGAAAATGTTGTCATAGTCTGCAAGTGGTCAGCACTCCAATCAAAAGATTCACAATAGTCTTTTTTTTCATGAAAGACCCCCTTTTGTAGGTTCACCTTTCTACCTAGAACATATAGGGGTTGATTTACTAAAGCTGGGGAGTGCAAAATTTGGTGTAGCTGTGTACGGTAGCCAATCAGCCTCTAACTTCAGCTTGTTCAATTAAGGTTTGACAATAAAACCTGAAAGCTGATTGGTTTATATGCAGAGCTGCACCAGATTTTGCACTCTCCAGCTTTAGTAAATCCACCCCCATAGTAATCAGAGCTGCCAGTATATGGAGTAAGGAGCACATATTGGCTATTCAGACAGGCGCAGTTTATCCCCAGTATCATCCTTCACCTCCTTCAGAATAACAATATAACTGGAATATTATTGAAATATTTATGCAACTTGGTACCTGCCAGGGCCATTACAAGGCCTTGCTGCTCATGTTGGATTTCCTACTTATTTTGCATTATGAAGCATGTAGTTGGAGGAATAATACTTCCCTGAGGTAGCAAGAAGGATCTATGGCAGGGGAAGGCAAACTTAAAGAGGTGGAGATCTACCTGAACAATATGGGAGAAGTCAAAGATCACTGGGAACAGTGTTGCCTCCTCACACCTGATTTAAACCTCTAATTGCCGTACTACCGTGCTGCAATTGCGTGCATTGAATGGCAATCATGGGTTTAAATCAGGTGGTGAGGAGGCAACATATCGCTTCCTCACCACCTGCCAAACACTCTTGGATCGCTTTTCAGAGGAGCAACATTGCCCTTAGTGCATTTGGCAGTGGCACCTTTAGGGCTTGTTCACACAAAGTTGGGGGGTGGCTTTACCGCCCCCAATCACTACTATCCTTAGCTGCTGAGGCAGCAGCCATAGGTTTATACATACTGTAGCAGGCATTAAGCCCCCAATTGCTTTTGGTGGGTGCTACTGCCTGCCAACTGCTACCCTTTTAAAGTAAATAGGGCCACTCTGTCCCGCCACTGCATTCTTCTGTGGGGTCCAAGGGGTTAAAGCAGGTGGTTAGAAAGCAACACAATGCTGCCTGCTTTAACTCCTTGTTTGCTGTACTGCACAGGGTTGCAGGGCACTTGCAGAGTAGCCTCATTCACTTGAATGGGTCATGCGTGGCAGGTGTTACACCCTCCAACCATGACACGGTATATAACTCCTGCTGTACATTCCTGGCCACTGCAGCTAAAGGGGGTGCGGTTGGGTCAGGGGTGATGAAACATGTCTTACCTATGGGGTTTTAACCCCCCAAACTGCAAATGTAAATTAACCTTTACTGTTCCGAGCCCCCTATAAGGCTGCTTTCTCACTGATGTGCTCCAGTTTACCTGCACCATGGGTGCAACACAGTGCATCTGCAACTTTCCTGGGAAGATCTATTCTTTTCTGCTGGGGTAAGAGGTGGAGTGCAATTGGCATCACTCCGCATGGGACCAGGAGCCAGCACTACAGAGGAGGCATCGGCTTATGCGGCTCTTGCTCCCTACTACAGCTCCAACTTTACAAGCAGTCCCTTTGCATTGCACTCTGTTTGATGCTCTGGGATGTTGGGTCAGCAAGCCCAGACCGCGATCTACCAGTCACCTGTCCACGATCTACAGGTTGCTGGCCCCTGATCTACGGGCTTGGTCACACCATGTACAGTGAGCTATTTATTTTCTGTGCACCAACGCACATGTATGGTGTGAACAGGGCTCATAAAAAAACTATTATTTTCTATATGCACCCAGTCCCTTAATATGGGGGCAACTGAGCTTGGAGCAAATTAGTGTGTTAACATAAACGTTCCCTGTTACCTGTAGTTGACATCTGTCATTTCTGAGTCCAGTGTTCAAAATAAAAGTAGTGTTCTTATTGGTTGGTATGGGTATCAAAAAAGTTTTCGTTTGCATTTCATACATAAGACCTTAAAGTAGAAGTCCTAACTAAACCTCTCATCTTTAATCTGTTTCCAAACCCTTCTAACTTCTAACTCCTATACTAACTACTCTGTAGAAGAAGGTGTCTATACTTACCTATTCTCAAGGCTCTCCGGTCCGGTCATGTGATCTCCCCAGCAGCTGGCTTCAGGGTAGAGGAGAGAGCAGCAATAATGGCTGTAACGCTTTGGCAGTGACGTCACCCATAGACTTACTATGGGGCATCCGTTATCAGCTGTCCTTCCTCTCCCCTGAAGCCGCCGCTGGGAGCTGATCACGTGGCCTGACTGGAGCGCTCTGAGAATAGATATATAAGCATCTTCCTTTTACAGGGTAGCTAGAATAGGAGTTAAAATGGGGATGAGAGTGGATTTAAAATTAGATACGTTTAGCCCAGACTTCCATTTTAATGCCTCGTACACACGGTGGGACCGTTGTATGACTGCACGTTCAACTTTTTCCAAAATCGGCTGTTGGCGGTTGTGTCTAGCGCACTGACATGAGTCAAGTAATCGGCCAACAAAGCCGAACATAGTGACGTGTTACGAGCGTATAACGAGGAAGTTCAGGTGAATGTGATTTGTGAATTAGGAACACAGATTACACGACCGAACACTTCCTGGATTCCGAGCATGCGTGTTTGCAATTCCAAATTTTGTTGGGCTAACTTCTGTACCCACGAGTCAACAGTCATACGACGCCTTGTTGGCCAACAAAAGTTTTCTAGTTTTCTCAGCCAACTTCTGTTGTACCATTGTCAAACGTCAGCTGTTGTAAACGCGCGTACTAATGGTCGAATTATCGCACAACAAGCTGTTGTACAACTGTTGTTGTATGACAATCATACCGTGTGTATGGGGCATAAGACATATAAGTAGCTAGCAAGTCATTCAGCCAACCATTGTTGCCCCTTAAGCTGGCCATAGATGAATCAAAGTTTGGACGGTGCAGCAGGGACCACCCTGAATTGTGATCCATCTATTGCCATTCCCACTCTACAGAAGTCGATCAAACTATTGACTTCTCTTGAACAGGAGTGTTGGAAAACTCTCATCCGTTCAGCACCAGCAGCCAATCAGCTGAAGTGCTGATTGGCGTATTCTGACAGCAGAGGATTCCCCGCTGTCAGAAATCAATTGTGCAGCGAGGAGAATTCCTCTATCAACCTCATTTTGGAATCCATACATTTTTTTTTTTGATCAGCCCTAAATCTATCCATCTATGGCCAGTCTAAAGTATTTGTTTAGGGTAAACTGAACTTTTAGGGTAGGGTGACCAGACGTCCCCGGTTTCAGGGGACAGTCCCCAGATTGAGAACACTGTCCCCGGACCAAGTATGTCCCCGATTTTGTCCCTTGATTGGACCAAGCCATTTCAAAGACAGTCAGTGCAGAATTTAAAACAAATTCTGAATTACACACCCTCACTCTGCTGCTCCTACTAGGGGGAGGGGTGTAATTCCCGCTCGCATGTTCTACTGCCTTGCCTCAAGTCCCAGCCAGCCATTTGCCAGCCTATCTCCTTGCCTTCCCCAGCGGAGTAATCTTCCTCTGCTCAGCTCCGCTCCCCACCCAGTAGTAGCAGGGGCCTGAAGAGAGGATATGAGGCGGGCAGTGGTGGTGATAGGCAGAGAAAGGCAGCTGAGCTCAGCCGATAGTGTCCAGCAGCAAGCACAGAGGGGAAGCGGATCTGATTGTGGGGCTGTCAGTGCCTTCAAGGCTGCAACACCGGTGTGTTTTAGGGGTGTCTGTAAATAGACTACATTGCACTGTGTCTGTCTCTCTGGCATAATGGATGGTATCATAACTCACCGGCAGCAGTCATTCTATCATGGCTCTGGCTGGCATTGCACTGCCACAGTGTGTCACATAACATGGCTGCTGGGTCAGGGATCTGTGCCCTCCCTTAGTAAACGCAACCTCCCCCACAGTGAGAAAACACTTGTTAGGCACACATTTAACCCTTTGATTGCCCTAGATGTTAACCCCTTCCCAGCCAGTGTCATTAGTACAGTGACTGTGTATATTTTTAGCACTGATTATTTTATTAGTGTCACTGGTTCCCACAAAGTGTCACTTAGTGTCCGATTTGTCCGCCGCAATATCGCAGTCCTACTATAAGTTGCCGATTGTCGCCATTACTAGTAAAAATCAAATATGTCCCCGGATTTCATTTTAAATATCTGGTCACCTTATTTTAGGGTTAGGCGTATAGCCCAAAATCAAAGTAAGAAAACCAGTTTTAAATGGAATTATTTACTTGAGCTGGTAAAATTAATATTTTTCTGTGTCCTGGATGCGTTTGTTTTATCTCCTGTTTTGTTCTTATAGTTTTTTGTCACACGGTGAGCTATTTTCCGAAACATTTCAATGGAACGAAAATGTTCAGAGAAATAAAGCAAACATCAATGAGTGCAGCAAACAAAATGACTTTTTACAAACATTCCTGAAGGTACACCTGCCCTGTTGTACAGACAATACAGCTTCAAACAGGCTTGAGGCATTAGGAAATGAGAAAGAGCTTACTAGCAGTCCTTCACAAAAGTCAGTCACGAAAGTCTCTGTAATAAACCACAATTCAAACAATAACCTGCCCACAGCAGGCCTGAAACTTCAAATATGCTATAGAAAAGTATCTAAGACATATCTACGCCAATAACCAGCATCTCCCACCTTTACATGTATGTGCTACACAAAGCTATTCAGTCTTTTACCTTTCATGCAAGAATCATACAGAAATCATTGCTGTGTGATTCTTGTGCGTTCCCCAGTGGTGAATTTGGAAGCATTCATTTGAATGGGCTGCAAATTGCACCAGAATGCACAAAAAGTTGAAAAACAAGGCACTGTGCCACGCCAAATCACATGGCACTGTGGTACCATGCAGTCTGGTTGGCTGCAAACACACTGCATGTGGGGTGCCATTACCAATGTATTGGCTATTGCAGCAGATTACAGAGGCAGTGCGATTTGAACGCGGTGCAGGAAATGCGCATGTAATGTGCCTTTCCCGCACCGCTTTCTAGTGTGAACCCACTTTTAGGATGCATTCACACTGCGAATACACCATGCTGGCAAATACATGTGGGAACCCCAGTTCCCGCAATTAGCTACTTGAAGGAAATGGGAGGATGCCACGCACACTTGCATGTAAATAGTCATAAATTCAAAAGAATTTTGACCTGAGTATGCCAGTGGGCGTTGGTGGTCTGTTCAGCTGCTTAGGAGACTCTGGGAGGCATTTGTGTGCTGGTGGACTATTTATTTAACCACTTAAGGACTGGAAAGAATTCCCACTGTAGGACCAGAGCACTTTTTGCAATTCGGCACTGCGTCGCTTTAACTGACAATTGTGCGGTCGTGCGACGTTGTACCCAAACGAAATTGGCACCCTTTTTTCCCACAAATAAAGCTTTCTTTTGGGGGTATTTGATCCCCTCTGCCTCATTTCTGATCACCACTATTAACAAAGAAAGAGCGACAATTTTGAAAAAAAAACAATGTTTTACTTTTTGCTATTATACATATCCAAAGAAAAAAAAATATATAAAAAAACAAATGTATTCATCAGTTTTGGCTGATTTATATTCTTCCTCATATTTGTGGTAAAGAAAAATTGCGATTGGCGTTTATTGATTGGTTTGCGCAAAAGTTGCCGCATTTACAAACCATGAGAATTAATTTATAGCGTTTTTACTATTTTTTTGTTTTTACTGGTAACGGCGGCGATCTGCGATTTTTATCGGGACTGTGATATTGCAGCGGACATGTCGGACATTTTTGACACTTTTTTGGGACCAATGATATTTATACAGCGATCAGAAATGTAAATATCCACTGATTACTGTATAAATGTCATTGGCAGCAAAGGGGTTAACCTGCAGGGGGCGATCTAGGAGTTAACTGTGTTCCCTAGGCGTGTTCTAACTGTGAGGGGGCTGGGCTGTCAGGGGCACCAGAGATCTAACTGATCCCAGTGACAGGGATCAGTAGATCTCTTACAAGCTGAGAAAAAATTGTGACAGGGGAGGGATCTTCAGCTGATTGACAGCCTCAGCTCTGTTCCTGTGTGCTGTATGAAGAGGGGTGTGTCTCTTCCCTCCAATCAGCTCTCAGAGCTCTCCTCACTGATGTAACTTCAGCTCCCCACCACCTGCTATTCAGAGCTGAGAGATCCTGTGTAAATTCTGCACTTTGAATGGATGTAGGGGGAAGAGTGCTGCAGAAAAAAGTACAACTCGTGTAAACTCGTGTAAGAGGATTTGCTTCATCTCTGTATATCACATGAGGCCAGTCGCTAGTACTCATTGGGTACATGCAGGGCTGCTGTTAGCAATCACGGGGCCCCATACAGTCTACCTGGCAGGGCCCCCCAATATATCAAAACAATATTTTCACTAAAAATGCACTAAAATCATTATTTGCGGACACTAACATAACAGAGAACCTGTGTGAATAAGACCTTCTTTGATTATTTTTTTTTTAATGTATAATTTTAAAAAATGTTTACATTTTTAAAATTATTTTATTTTACAATGTTTAAAAAATATTTATTACAAGGTTTTAAAATGTTTTTTTTTTTTACATTTTTTTTATTTTACATGGCAGGGAAGCTGGCAATGCCATGGGAGTGGGCCCAGCACAGTGACAGGGGGGCACATGGGGGGAATCAGAAGTAGGCAGAAACAGGGTAGGGGATCAGTGTGGGGGAATCAATTACAGGAATGATGCCCTGTGTCTGTGTATCTCCCTGCAGCAGCTGAAAGCTGGCAGCAGGGAGAGAAACCAGTTTTTCAGCTGCTGTAGAGAGCCGCACAGGGCATCTTTCTGTAATTGCCCCTCCGCCCATTCCTCCCGCTGTTCGGGCCCCCCTGTGTGCCTGGGCCCCCTACAGGAGGACTGGTGGTCCAACCCTATCAGCGGCCCTGGGTATATGTGAGGGTTTACAACCACTTTAATGCACATTCGATAAAGTGCTCTTTTGCAGGCATTACCATATGTTGCACGGCTCTTTAACCATGTGATCGGTCACATGTAAACAAGGAAGTGCCGGTAATCTGCGCTCCTCGCCTCACATTGACAGAGAGTGTGGTGAGGAGAGCCGATCAGCAGCATCTCCTCACACAGAGGACGTGTAGGGATTTAATCAGGGCACTGATGATCAGTGCCCTGATTACAGTGCCAGCACTAAGTGCCAACCAGTGCCAGCAGTCAGTGCCCACCAGTGCCAGTGCCAGCGGTAGTGGCACCAATCAGTGCCCATTAGTGATGCCAGTCAGTGCTGGCTATTAGCGCCGCCTATCAGTGCTGAACATCAATGCCCATCAGTGCCACCCATCAATGCCCATAAGGGCCACCCATCAATGCCCATCAGTGCCACCTATTAGTGCCCACCAGGGCCACCTATTAGTGCCCGCCAGTGCCACCAATCGGTGCCTGCCAGTGCCACCCATCAGTGCCCGCCAGTGCCATCCATCAGTGCCTTCCAGTGCCACCTATCAGTGCCCACCAGTGCCACCCATCAGTGGCACCTATCAGTGCCCATAAGTGTGGCATATTAGTGCCTCCTCATCAGTGCCACCTAATCAGTGCCCATAAGTGCAGTCTCATCAGTAAAAATAAAAAACCCAGCAGTGATGAAATAGCACCAAAAGAAAGCTCTATTTGTGTGAAGAAAATGATAACAATTTCACATGGTTACAGTGTATGATGACTGCACAATTGTCATTCAAAGTGTGACAGCGCTGAAAGCTGAAAAATGGCCTGGGCAGGAAGGGGGTGAAGGTGCTTGGTATTGAGGTGGTTAAGATAGCAAATTCAAATGAGAAAAAAATTCAGAAATGCACCATTTTTGCAGCATAGTGCATCAAAATGCAGAGTAGTCTTAGAATGCACTATATATAACACATATGCATTCCCGGCAGGGTGCCATTGAAAATGAATATCACCAAACAATTCATAAAGACTGGTGCAGGCAGATTTTGCAAAAGTGTCTCTCTAAAGGTGGCAAAGAATGTGCCAAATTCATATACCTATCTAGAAAATGTACTTGAGTTTGGCTCATGCTGTGCCACTTTTAGAATGCAAAGAGACACTTTCGCAAACTCTGAGCCAGTTTTTCTCTCTGTACGCCAAAAGAGAATTGGTCTTAATTAGCTTTTACTTTTACTTTTGGAGCATTCCATGCAATACAATGTAAAAGTGGCACATTTTAGATCTACCTGAACTTGGTGCACCAGTTGCTAGTCAGAACCAGAAGTGTCGCAAATACTTCATGAATTTGGCAATACATTAACAAGAAGGATTAACACCAGAAAAGTGGCACAGCAGCTTCCCCCCAATGCATATTGCGTAAAAGCGTGCATTACCTCAGCGCAACATTGTGGCCCTTAGGGCACTTTCACACTGGGGCTGGGGGGGCGGCAGCGGTAAATCGCCGCTACTTTCAGGCTATGCAGGCAGGAGCAGGGCGCTTTTAACCCCCCACAACGCGTTAAAAGGGGGTTAAAAGTGGCGGAGTGTGGTGCTACGGAAGCAGTGTTCAGCCGCTTCGGAAGCGATGCCCATTGATTTCAATGGCAAGACCAGTGTATACACCTCTCACCGCACTGCCCCAAATATGCTGCTTACAGGACTTTTCCTAATGTCCTGCAAGCGCACAGTCCCAGTGTGAAAGCACTTAGGCTTTCACCCAGGGGTGCATTGGGATGAGGTTTGTAGGCACTTTACTATTTTTAACGCAAAAACGTCTCAGTGTGAAAGTGGCCTCAGGCTGCATTCACACAGGGGCCACCCGACTTCAGCACGACTTTGCTAGGTGATTTCAGAGCGACTTTCAGCACGACTTCAGGCGACTTACAACGCGACTTCATGCCAGGTGACTATGCCTGTGGCCAATCAGAGCAGGGAGGGAGGGGATTGCCCTGTTTTGTTTTAACTGTAAGTTAGACTTGGAGGTGACTTCTATTCAATTCTTTGGGCACAAGTTGGATCGACGTCGCATAGAAGTAGTAAATGAACCTTTCCTGTAGTCGCTCTGACTTCAGTAGTGTACATTAAGGCGACTCTCATTCATTTCAATGGGATTTCAAATGTCAAGCAACTTGGGACTCAAGTCGGAGCGCAAGTCGCCCCAGTGTGAACGGGCACTGATACTTACGAATTGGCTGAACCAGTATTAGCTGCATCTAATGAGCATTATGGGTGCCACATGATGAATACCTCATCATGAATCCAGGGAAGGGTTACTATAACAATGCTTCTGCTAGGTAAAAATATCAAATCCTTGCCCCAAATTAATTCTTCAATATTCAACTGAAATTGAGTAGAAAAAAAAAAAAACGTTACATTCCCTTGCATTATATTTCAGGATTGCTCTGTCAGCAAACGGTATTCGATAAGACAACGTTTCATGTCAGACTCTGATAGCAGATACTGGGATGGTAATGTTTTTATTGTGAGGGGAAGGTTTCCAAGAGGTCACCAACAATGGCATGATGAATGCTGCTCTCAGGCCTTGTCCTTTGTTCCTCTCACACTACTGTGTGCCTTTTCAGTGGAAGGCTCTATTGATAAATAAGTGGCATTATTCTTTTCTCTGGCATCATTGGGGACAGATGCAATGACTGTGTGTGCTTGGCCCTATGCTATGGATTGTAGTACAGCATGTTTTATATAGATGGTGATCCAGAGAGTTCAATATTTATTACTAAATTAAAGGAAAGCTGTCATGAGACAAATAGAGAAGCTGCCGTTGCTGACCTCCTTCTGAAAACGATAGTTGTGTGACTGAAGTTACGATGCTAAGGCCCCTTTCACACGGATGCTCCATTCAGGTCCGTCTGTCCATTTTTTCAGGTGGACCTGAACGGAGCCTCCATGCAGCCCTATGGAGCGACGGATGTCAGGGGTGACATGTCTGCTGACACCCTTCATTCTCCGATCCGCTCCACTCCAGACCTGTAAAGTCTGACAGAGGAAAACCTTATTTTTTCCTCCGTCTGCGGATCGGATGACAACAGACAGATGTATCCGTTGTCATCCGATTTCCCATAGGGGAGAGCAGGGGCTCTGACGGATCCGCCTCTGCACAGAGAGCGGAGATGGATCCGTCATCCGTGGGCTCAGCGGAGCGATCCCCTCTGAGACCACGGAGTCCGTATACAGAGACGGATCTGTCATCCGTGGGCTCAGTGGAGCGATCCCCTCTGAGACCACGGAGTCCGTATACAGAGACGGATCTGTGATCCGTGTGCTCAGCGGAACGTTCCCCTCTGAAACCACGGAGTCCGTATACAGAGACAGATCTGTCATCCGTGGGCTCAGCGGAGCGATCCCCTCTGAAACCACGGAATCCGTATACGGAGACGGCCGTGTGAAACCGGCCTTAGACTTCAGGGCTTTGAATCTCTCCAGCAGAACACATATACAGATCAGGAGTTCTAACCTTACCATGACTTCACCTGCTGCATGTTTTATCCAGGTCAGTGACTCAGAACATAATAAAACCAGAAGATCTGCATAACAACTAGCAGCTAGTATCCTTCAAAGAAGGTCAGCTGTAGCAAACTATGTATTTTCCTCATGAGAAGTTTAAAGCTAAACTCCAGTTCAATATAGAAATTATGTAGCTCTATTCACATATACACCATAACTTTATGACCCCTTACCTAATATTGAATAGGTCCCCCTTTTGCCCCAAAACAGCCCTGACCTATTGAGGAATGGACTCCACTAGATCTCTGAAGGTATGCTGTGGTATCTGGCACCAAGCCATCAGTAACATATCCTTTAAGGCTCGATTCACACAGGGGTGATCTACTTCGGCGCGACTTTCCTAGGCAATTGCAGCACGACTTTGGGCACAATTTCAGGCGACTTACAACATGACTTATGCCAGGCGACTTTGCCTGTGGACAATCAGAGAAGGGAGGGAAGGGGTTGCCCCAAATAAAATTCTATTCTTTTCACTGTAAAGTTGCTTGCATTAAAATAGGGATCCAACTTGGAGGCGACTTCCATTGACTTCTATGGGCACAAGTTGGATAGAAGTCGCCTTGGAGTCGTGCAGGAACCTTTTCTTGAAGTCGGAGCCACTCAGTAGCGTACATTAAGACGGCTCCCATTCATTTCAATGGGATTTGACATGTCAAGGGACTTGGGGCGACTTGAGGCGACTCAAGTCTAAGCGCAAATTGCCCCTGTGAGAATAGGCTGTTAGTCCTGTAAGTTGCAAGGTGGGGCCTCCATGGATCAGGCTTGTTTTTCCAGCACATCCCACAGATGCTCAATTAGATTGAGATCTGGAGAATTTGTAGGCCAAGTCAACACCTCAGACTCACTGCTGTGTTCTTTAACCAGTTCCACACTGCCTACCGTCTATTTACGGCCGCAGTGTGGACGCTGGCCGCGAATCGCCGTAAAAAGACGGCAATCTGCGAATGGCCGCTAGGGGGCGCACGCACCGCACTCCTCAGGAGTGTGCCCGCGGCTCGGGCGGACCCGATGTCCGCCGACGAGCCGCGATTAGTGGCCACAGGCAAAGAATGGGGAGCCGCCGATGTTCCCCATTCTGACAGTGTGGGCATGGGTGATCTACTGATCCCTGTCACTGGGATCAGTTAGATCTCTCATGCCCATGGAGGCCCAACCCCCCCCCACAGTTAGAACACACCCAGGGAACACAGTTAACCCCTTCACTACACCCTGCAGGTTAACCCCTTCACTGCCAATGACGTTTATACAGTAATCAGTGGACATTTAAATTTCTGATCGCTGTATAAATGTCAATGGTCCCAAAAAAGTGTCAAAAATGTCCGACATGTCTGCTGCAATATAGCAGTACCGCTAAAAATCGCAGATCGCCGCCATTACTAGTAAAAAAAAATAAATAAATAAAAACCCCAGAAATTAATTCTCACCATCGTAAACACGGCCACTTTTGCGCAAACCAATCAATAAACGCCGATTGCGATTTTTTTTTATCACAAATATGAGGAAGAATATAAATCGGCCAAAATCGGTGAAAAAAAATGCTTTTTTATATATTTTTTTGAATTTGTATTTTAGCAAAAAGTAAGAAACTTGGGTTTTTTTGCAAAATGGTCACTCTTCTTTTGTTTATAGCGGTGATCAGAAATGACGCAGAGGGGATCAAATACCACCAAAAGAAAGCTCTATTTGTGGGAAAAAAAGGACGCAAATTTCATTTGGGTACAACACCGCACGACTGCTCAATTGTCAGTTAAAGCGACGCAGTACCGAATCGCAAAAAGGGCTCTGGTCCTAAACTAGAAAATTCTTCCGGGGGTGAAGTGGTTGAACCATTTTTGGCAATGTGGCAGAACGCATTATCGTGCTGAAAGAGGCCACTGCCAACAGGGAATACTGTGTACTTGGTTAGCAATAGCGTTTAAGTAGGTGGTACATGTCAAAGTAACATCCACATGAATGGCAGGACCCAGCTGGACATTGCCCAAAGCATCACACTGCCTCCACTGGCTTGCTTTCTTCCCATATTGTATCCTGGTGCCATCTCTTCCCCAGGTAAGTGACACACAGGTACCTGGCCAGCCACATGATATAAAAGAAAACGTGATTTATCAGACCGGGCCTCCTCCTTCCGCGGTCCAGTTCTGATGCTTACGTCTCCATTGTAAGTAGTCTTGGTCATGGACACGCTTCAGCATGAGCACCCTGACCAGTCTGCAGCTACACAGCCTTGTACACAACAAACTGTGATGCCCATTTTTCATTAACTTCAGGGACAACATGATCACTTGCTGGCAAGTATATCCCACTGACTTTCAGATGCCCAAGATAATCAATGCTAGTTACTTAATCTGTCGGTATTGATAAGGTATGGCCGGTTAGTGTACATCATTAATTATATTTTTTTCAATAAATGCTAGCAATATAGGTACTTAAACTTTGTATCAGCCTTTTGTTGGCCCTGTAAAGCAAATCTCAGACCAGGAAATATAGAAGCTGTACCGGGAGCAAATCAGTTGTGCTCATATGCTGACAAGGAGCATGCTGATAGGAGATGAGAGCCAAGTGACAGAGAGATGAACTCATCAGTTTGCTGCTTTTTCTTTAACTGTACAGCAGTGGTTCTCAACTCCGGTCCTCAGGACCCACCAACAGGCCAGATTTTAAGTATTACCTTGGGGAGATGCAGACTAGAATACTGCAATCACTGAGCAGCAAATGAAATCACCTGTGATGCATTTCAGTTATCCTGCAAACCTGGCCTGTTAGGGGGCCCTCGAGGATAGGAGTTGAGAACCACTGCTGTACAGTCAAAGACTAGGGGCAGGGCAACACCTATCAGTGTTACTTAAATGCAGCAGTAAAAAATAAGGCCTCCTGCTCTGCCATACAGGGTTATGCTGTGTGACAGAGCATGTCATTCTCAGAACTGGGTGGACAGAAATACCAATGCTTTGGCAGATAAAACACCTACCTTTTATGTATTCCATCTGTGCATTTCACTGATTTCCTGGAGTTCAGCTTTAAGGCTCAATTCGCACTTGCACGACTCCAAAGTTGCTCCGTCTTTGGAATGCAACTTTAGTGCAACTTTGGATGGGTGCAACTTAGAAATGACTTTGGCTTTGACCAGTGATAATGGACAACTGTTGCATTGTATAACATTTAGGTACGAATATCATGCATCTTTTGAGGGTTAACATTGCAGTCTATGGCCCTCAAATTGCACGAAAGTCGTACGTAAGTAGTGCATGAACTACTTTGAAGTCACTGCAACTTTAAGTTGCACATATATGAATGATTATCATTGGAAAACATGGGGAAGGACTTTTATGTCCAAGGTTGCATGACAATTTGCACAAATGTGAATGCAGCCTTAAAGGCCCTTTTCACACGTGTGCGACAAGAGTGAAAGGGGCCAAAGGGGTTGTAAAAGTTGTTGTTTTTTTTTCTTAAAATAACAAACATGTTATGCTTACCTCCTCTGTGCAGCAGTTTTGCACAGAGTGGTCCCGATCCTCCTTTTCTGGGGTCCCCCAGCGGTGCTCCTGGCTCCTCCTCTTCTTGAGTGCCCCCTCAGAGAAGCGCTTTACCTGGGGGCACTCCTGCGGGCGTGCTTCCGTGTCCTGTTGCTGCATCCATTGACACAGACAGTAAGACTCGGCCCCGCCCCCAGCTCCCGCGTTACTGGACTTGATTGACAGCCGCGGGAGCCAATTGGGGACCCGAGACAGAGGCTGGAGCTGCTGTGCTGGTCCCCATCCCTGGAACAATCGGGCTTAGGTAAGTAAAAGGGGGGCTCTGGGGGGCTGGTGCACTAAAGAAGGTTTTTCACCATGCATTAAGGCGAAAAACCTTGAGGGTTTACAACCCCTTTAAGGAGATGTGAAAGATTTTAAGATGACAATGCAGTTTAGAGTGCATATGAATTCATTGTGTGAATGCATCAATGCAGTGCATGTTATCTCAGCTTGCAGAGCTTGGATTCATTGAATGAGTTTACCACAAATGTAAATATTGCAGAATATACAGCCTCATGCTACATAAGTAAGCTCCATTTCATGCTGAATAGACTAAATTATTAATGTATCTTAAATATAAAACTTTCTTTAAATTTTTACTCCAAAAGCATTTTATTAAAATACATTTGAAAAAAATCTGATTTAAATAAAAAAACATATTTTTTTGATTTTATTAAAAAAAATCATTGATTTTTATCCACCCTGTCTTCCTGTCACATGGGCTTCGATTGTAGACTACAATGGGCATTAACAAACATTGTATAGACATGGTCCACTGTTGTCACCATAAGCACACCACTTTGAGGAAAAATATGTGGCCATCACTGAAGTGCATGCATATAGACAGGAAATGGTTGAAAAGAGGCTGCGGGCAATCAGCAACACTGCGATACAACAAAGGATAGAAAAAAATGTAAAAGCAAGTTATTATAATACACAGTGCTCATCGAACTAAATATCATTAGGGCCCTTTTCACACCATTCTGATCAGCAGGGGATCTGTGAGCTAAACCCCGCTAATCAGAGCAGAGTGGGCGGATGACACATTCATGTCTGCTCAGTTTATGCAGAGCAGACACAGAGATATTCCACTCTGCTTTATGGGCGACTCTGCTGTCTGTTTTTCACCTGGTTACCTCTGATCCGGCCCGCCAGAATGGAAGTCTGTTCACAAACATTTCATTCCAATTTAAGATACATGTACACGTGAATGGGCCTGTAAGTTCCCCAAACCAACAAACCTGTCTTTATTTCAGACAGCCTGTCAAGTTTAGTGAATTGGCATAGCTATCCTATACTATATAATATAAAGCAGAACTGCAATCAGAGCTAATAATCCCCTTAACTTTAAGGCCGGTTCTCACTACAATTTCTGTGTTTGATGCCTTTCTGCATGCGTATTTTTGATGCATTCCAGTGAGTTTTTTATGCGTTTCGGCCCGTTTTCCCCTCCTTTTTCTTCATCTCAATTAAGGATATGTGCTATTTGGTGCATTACGATGTATTTTTTATGGGTTTAGCTATGTTTCAGATGCATTTCCTACAGAAAAAATGCAACATGTTCTACTTTTGTTGAATGCACTGAAATACACTGCACTGGTATGATCTAGGGCCATTGGAATCGACGTTAAACATGGTCTATGCATTTTTGATGCAGAATAAAGACGTACTGGACTGCATCTGGTGTGAACCAGCCCTTACTGAATCTGTCATGATCTTTTCAGTTAGCGCAGCAGCCTTTGAACAAATGCCCGTCATAATTGTGCTCCACAGAGTTACCCTTCTACAGTACCCAGTTTATAGGACTGGTTGCCAGCACACTCTTTCCTTGAGTTGAGCAACATCTACTTTTGAAGTTCTTGTAGAGCAGTGTCAGTGTCCTTTTTTTATCAGCACTGCCTGCAGTGGTAGGACCTAGTCTGGTGAGACCCTCAGTCTTTCCCCACCCATCCATGCTTCCACTGGTAGGACCCAGTCTGGTGAGACACTCAGTCTTTCCCAACCCATATATGCTTCCAATGGCTGGACCCAGTCTGGTGAAACCCTCAGTCTTTCTCCACCCATCCATGCTTCCAGTAGTAAGACCCAGTCTGGTGAGATCCTCAGTCTTTCCCCACCCATCCATGCTTCCAATATTAGGACCCGGTCTGGTGAGACCCTCTGTCTTTCAGCACCCATATATGCTTCCAGTGGCAGGACCCAGTCTGGTGAGACCCTCAGCCTTTCTCCACCCATATATGCTTCCAGTGGCAGGACCCAGTCTGGTGAGACCCTCAGTCTTTCCCCACTCATCCATGCTTCCAGTGGTAGGACCCAGTCTGGAGAGACCCTCAGTCTTTCCCCACCCATCCATGCTTCCAATATTAGGACCCAGTCTGGTGAGACCCTCTGTCTTTCTCTACCCATCCATGCCTGCAGTAATAGGACCTGGTTTGGTGAGACCCTCAATCTTTCTCCACCCATCCATGCTTCCAGTAGTAAGACCCAGTCTGGTGAGATCCTCGGTCTTTCCCCACCCATCCATGCTTCCAATATTAGGACCCGGTCTGGTGAGACCCTCTGTCTTTCCCCACCCATATATGCTTCCAGTGGCAGGACCCAGTCTGGTGAGACCCTCAGCCTTTCCCCACCCATATATGGTTCCATTGGCAGGACCCAGTCTGGTGAGACCCTCAGTCTTTCCCCACCCATCCATGCTTCCAATATTAGGACCCGGTCTGGTGAGACCCTCTGTCTTTCCCCACCCATCCATGCCTGCAGTAATAGGACCTGGTCTGGTGAGACCCTCTGTCTTTCCCCACCCAGCTATGCTTCTAGTGGTAGGACCCAGTCGGGGGGGGGGGGTAGACAATGGAATCAACACAAGGGACACATTCTACTGATGGTAAGTCGTGTCCTATAGGCTGATTTTTCAGTTTTGTTTTGTTTTTTGGGGTTCATCTAGGCTTTAAAGAGGAAATAATGTTTTCACTATAATTTCTAAAAAAGTAATTTCTCTACTTTTTACAATAAATATACAGGAGACACTTTGAGTGGCTAACAATATATTCGAGCAGCAAGTTATTAAGAATACTTGTATCATATATAAAGCCAAAATGTTTTTTTCCAGTTTTGGGGAGAGTGGGGTTGTGGTAGAATCTGTTAGGTCATTATTGCCATATGTGTCCCTGCTGGAGGGATTCACCCTCTCAATTTGTCCCAGTGATCATTAACACCAGGACAGTAAGTGATGGGAAATCCCCAATTTGACATTGATCACAATATTTTTTCTTACTTGCTTTTGGGTTTCAAGGATCAGGAAGTAAGGACAGATCTTCTGACTCTTTCCAAGCCCCAAAAGACTTGGTCTTTAGATATTCCATTCTCTTTATCAGGCATAATAGCCACGATACAGAGAAATAAGCATTCTGAAAAGCTTGTCACACATATACAGTTAGTTAACCAATAAAAGGCATCATCTATATTTTTATTCCAGATGCAGTCTAGGGCTAACACTATAGTACATATAATTGAAGTTTGCAATCTCAGTGTGTGCTTCCTGCATACTGTTTAATTCAAGTCTGCAGAAGCAATACCAGATTTCTGTTTGTCACGTTAGTTAGCCATTGTGCTAAGGGGAAATCATTTAATCCAACGCTCCTTTGTAAAGTTCCATACTAATCCTCTGCCTATCCCGTAACATAAAGCCACCAAAACAAATGGTAATGTAGTGAAGAAATTATTACATTTTAGCACAGAGCCTTTCTTCACACTCTTTGTGCCTGAAGATTAAACTGTATGTTTTTTTTCTGTTATAAATAGAGAATACTAACTGATAAAATAAAATACTGTATTTTACTTGTAGGAGTGCATTAAAGAGATGGTAAAAAAAAAAACCCAAAAAAACCTGCAAGACAAAGGCATTGAATACTAGCTCATTACGAAATACTTTACAATAAATATAGTGCAGCGCTAAATAAATCCAAAACATTGATCATAAATAAATAAATAAACATCCATCAATGAAGTCCACAAATCCCAAAGTGAATTAGTATCAAAATTCATATTTGTACATGTGATAAACAAAAACATATGAAGTTCATTCAATAATGTCCAGAGAATAAATGGTGAAGTAAAGTTGTTCCCACGTGATGAAAATAATGAAAACAAAAGAGATATGAAAGACAATAAGAGTCCCAACGTTTAACGCACGGTTAAAATTAACCAGGCCATTTTTTTCATATTATCGGGTCGTCTGCAATACTTTGGCTGGACATGGGTTGGAGTTCTATCTTCTGATGAAGACAGTGGTAATGAGGTAACCCAACTTCTGACCCAATATCTAACCATGAGGAGCATTTTATGTTGCCAGATGGATCAACCTTTGCAGGTCTTACACAGCCCTTTTGCAACTTTTTCAATGCAAGGTCTATGGGGTAACATTTCCAGGCAAGGTATTGGAGAAAACCTGATAATATGAAAAAAATGGCCTAGTTATTTTGAACCGTCCGGAAAAATGTTGGGGCCCTTATTGTCTTTCATCTCTCTTTCTTCCATATTGAAAAAAAACATCTCTATACGAATTGAGGACCTGTTATGACCAGAGACGCCAGGACTGCTGTTTAATATGCTTGAGAAAGGTTTCCCTACAGCGCTCACGACTTTCCATTCGCTTGGAATCCAATTATCTCTGGTAAGCTGCTATCTTCATCTTTTGGTGGCGGTTGCACTGAAGGTTCCTGTGGGTGTGGGGATCTCTCCAGCTTGTTGTGAATGAATGAACTTCATATGTTTTTGTTTATCACATGTACATATATACATTTTGATACTAATTCACTTTGGGATTTATGGACTTCATTGATGGGTGTTTATTTATTTTATTTATTATGATCAATCTCTTGGATTTATTTAGCGCTGCACTATATTTATTATATTGTATTATAGTAATTTATCTATTTGCCTGGGCTAGCAGCTATTATATAATTTATGAAATTATCTTTTTTCACTTTATCTAGTGCAGATTTTTTGATTGTACTGTTCATTATGAAATACTTACCTTAGAACGATGCCCTGAATCGGTGCCGGTACAGCGCTGGCAGGGCCGACATCTTTCCCGGAGTTACTTCCAGGTTTGCGGGCTCCGGCGCTGTGATTGGCCTGAGCCGCGATGACTTCAATCCTGAGCACGCGTGCGGGAGCCGCCAGTCACGGCATGGACCCTGAAGAAATGGCACAAGCAGGCTGTTCCTTCAGTGCGCATGTGCCGATGACTTCGGCAGCAGTGTATATAGTGAATATCTCCTAAACGGTGCAGGTTTAGGAGATATTTACAGTACCTACAGGTAAGCCTTATTATAGGCTTACCTGTAGGTACAATTAAAGAGGAAGACTTTACTTCCTCTTTAATGATATTAAATAGATTTTAGATATTCACAGTAACATGTAACAAAAATAATAATATGACCCTTTGTCCTTTGTCATGCATACCATCACTAGGAGTAACTTTCCTTCAAAGTATTAAAAAGCTTATGAAATGTATAGCAAAGGCGTTTTAAAGCATTGTTTAAATACCTGCAGTTAATTTGTATGTAAACACCATCAATAAACGTATTTTCTTATTAGTCGCTGACTTACTACTCATTAGCTAACTTTTAGTCTGTTAAATATATAGTTGGAAGTGTTTTGTTATGTCCAATAAGTGCAAAAAAAACCCCTGTTGATCATGTTAGAAATTCAGAGTTGTCCTGTTTTCTGTGCACGCTTTCTGTATTAGCTGAAGTAGGGTTATTAGTCATCGTAGGTCTTATCTTGGACTAATTAGTATCTATATTGTAGGAAAACGAGTGCCTGTGTTGTGGAGATTAGGACAGTGGAAAGGTTTGAATGGTTTAGCAAATGATAACTGGGCAGGGCTGACACCACTCTGTCCAAAAAGAATGCTGTGTACTGTCAGCCCATAACACAGGCATCCAGCCTTCCTCTGGATCAACTGTGGGTATAGGATTGTGTATATAGGATTGTATATTTTTGTAATTCCCCTTCTGTTGGTTGAACAGGATAGACTTTTGTCTTTTTTCAACCAAACTAACTATGTAACAGGACTAAGGAGCTTTAAGAAGCTGAGAGCATTTCTAGAAGGCCAACATGTATTTGTCTGTACTTGCAGAGTCTTTAAACAAACAGGTTAGGTCTCTGTGCAGGCCAGTCAAGTTCCTCCACCCCAAACTCGCTCATCCATGTCTTTATGGATCTTGCTCTGTACACTGGTGCGCAGTCATGTTGGAACCGGAAGGAGCCATCCCCAAACTGTTCCCACAAAGTTGGGAGCATGAAATTGTCCAAAATGTCTTGGTATGCTGACACCTTAAGAGTTCCCTTCAGTG
This sequence comes from Glandirana rugosa, assembly GCA_018402905.1. NCBI lineage: Eukaryota > Metazoa > Chordata > Amphibia > Anura > Ranidae > Glandirana > Glandirana rugosa. The sequence goes on along the minus strand of BLSH010482876.1, from coordinate 512,064 downwards.
TAACTAGGGGGCCAAGCTTATCCCCTGCAAAACAACCCCACACCATAATACCCCCTCCATCAAATGATTTGGACCAGTGCTCAAAGCAAGGTTCATAAAGACATGGATGAGCGAGTTTGGGGTGTAAGAACTTAACTTTCCTGCATAGAGTCCTGACCTCAACTCAATAGAACATGTTTGGAATGAATTAGAGTGAATACTGCGAGCCAGACCTTCTTGTCCAGCATCAATGCCTGACCTCACAAATGCGCTTCTGGAAGAATGGTCAAACATTCCCATAGACACACTCCTAACCTTGTGGACAGCCTTCCCAGAATAGATGAAGCTGTTATAGCTGCAAACGGTGGGCCAACTCAATATTGTACCCTACAGATTAAGACTGGGCCAAACCTTTAATTTTAGGTTTGAAGGATGTGTGAAAATGTAAAGTCCAACATTTTACAGTGGTATGAGGGGAAACTTTCCAATGGAAACACCTGTTTTCTTCTCACTTTGGACAGAGTTAGTCTAAGTTCCTGCTGGGTCTCTGAGACAGGTAGAGAGGGGAAATTACTCGTGACCAGGTTTAGTAAACTAC
>BLSH010482876.1:501377-511477 GCA_018402905.1 Glandirana rugosa | reverse complement strand
AACCCCCCCCCCCCCCCCAAAAAAAAAAAAAAACTGGTAACAATCAGGAGTGTTTACTGTTCCCTACTTCAGAAGTAGGGAAGCCCGTTATAAAGTTTACAGAATGACCGCCAATCACTCAGCTAAAGAAGAGCTAGAGGTATAATCCTAGGCTAAAAACAATACCAAAACACAAAACTGTGCCTCCCCACCCTGTCCCCATGCTAGAAATAGTTCGGAATATCCTCAAAACTCTATATATCTTGGGATAAAGTCCTTGCAAGTATGTCTGCACATGCAGCAGGTCTACATGAAACAATGCGGCAATGACATCTTCAAATAGCTTCCTACCCATGCCAGATCTCTCTATCAGACGCAAATAAAACTCACCCAGGGCCCTCTGTGCTGTGGTATGTTAAGGCACATAAGTAGTCTTCAGAATGCCATTTTTCACAATTTAAAGTGAAAAGATATAGAAACACAGTAATTGCTTATAATATAGTTGCTCTGCCTGAATATTTCATTAGCTGTCCTTGAACTGCTTTATGATAAATGGTATAGTTCATAACCTACATCTTTATCTCCGAATATAGATTCAGGAATAATAATCAGAAAACAAATCCCTTTTTGTATAAATAAAACGTCTTATCAAATTTCTGGCACTGGTTTCTCATAATTTCCAGTACTTCCATAGAAACTGTGCATCTGCTTTCTGCGTCTTTTCCAATGCAGTGTCTAGGCAACCCAGATGGAATCCTTGTACAATGTGCCCTACAACTTCTTTATTGGTTCTTTATGGGAGGAATAGTAAATCAGACAAGAAGCTCTCTCTGTGGACTGAGTGCCCATTTGTGTTTGTGAAAAATGATGCCATAGAGCGTGCATTAAGGGACAACATTCATTTATGGATGGCATTATCATTAAAGAAGATATGGAAATAAATGAGTCTGAAATGCTTTGTATGGTTTGGATAATATCTGGGGACATAACATGTTATGTTTTATTTAATACTGATCACTAAAAATGTTTGTATTCTTCTTCTGATTAGCTGTATGCTGGGAAACAAAAATATTCAGTATAAAGTAGGGTAGATTTAAAAAAGGAATAAGGCCCATTTCACCCTGAAGGCAGTTTTCAGGCGTTTTAGGGCTAGAAATAGGGCCTGTAAGGCGCCAGAAACCTGCCTCCCATGCCTCCCGAGTGTGAAAGGCTAAGTGTTTTCACACTGGGGTAGTGCGCTTGCGGGATGATAGGAAAAGTCCCGCAAGCAGCATCTTTGGGGCGGGTTGGGGGTGCTCCCAAAACGTCCCTGCCCTTTGCAATGAATGGGCAGCACTTCCGAAGCGCCTGAAAAGCCCCGCAACATGGGCGTATTTAACACCTTCTTTGGGGTTAAAAGCGCCCCACTAGCAGCCGAAAAGCACTGATTAAACAGCTGTAAATCACCGCTAAAATGAGCAGCGTTTTACCGCAGATGTGGCTGCAGCCCCAGTGTGAAAGGGGTCTTAATCATGTGCACTTCGTAACATGTCTGTTCATTTAGGTTAGTGATTTGACTGACATTGGGGTTGATTTACTAAAGGCAAATCCACTGTGCACTACAAGTGCACTTGGAAGTGCAGTTGCTGTAGATCTGAGGGGATCTGCTGACTTCTATCATCCATTCACATGCAAGCAAAAATGGTGTTTATTTTCCTTGCATGACACCCTCCGATCTACAGTGAGTGCACTTCCAAGTGCATTTGCAGTGCACTTGTAGTGCACAGTAGATTTGCCTTTAGTAAATAAGCCCCTATGTGTCCACTTCACTCATCCGATCATGTGCAAATTGCATTGCAAAAGATTGGATATTCATAGTTCATGCAGACGCAGTATCACCCTTTTTACTAAAATGTGAACATTCACTTTACTAACTGAAGAGCTCCTAATTGCTCAGTAAATCAACCTCAGCAAGTAATCTAAAGCCCGACTTCAAACAAAAAGGTTTTCCCATGCATCAGGGCTGTGCCTGCACTGCACAGGTTATCTGTTTGTTTTTGTCTAGGGGATTGGAGAACAGAGATATACTTACCTAATCATCTGATCCTTTCTGCACAAGACTGATCCCCTGCAGCTCCAGCCCCCCCCCCCCTTCAATCTACCAGTCTTGTGCAGTGGACTGTTCCTGATGTCATCATGCCCATAAACTTGCCCTGGATGTGAGGACGTCAGGAACAGTTAACCGCTGGATGGTGGGGGAGCACCGCTTGCTGGGGAGTAGAGGATCGGGTGAGTATACAGCTTTCTCCTCTCCCCTGTACAAAACGAATAGCTACCCCAGGCAGTATGGGCACAGCCCCATTGCACAGGAACACTTTTTTTGATGCACTGTAGCCTCCTTGACGGTATTCCCGAGTGTGGCTCGGAGTGAGTTTTCACTGCAAATAGCGGTAACCCCGAGCCACACTCGGGATTGCATTACTGGAGCCAGGCTGGGTTACTCACCTTGTCCCCTGGATCCAGCGATGTCCCCCGCCGTGTCTGTGGGCTGTGTCCTCCACCTGATGCCTGTGTGATGCCGGGCTCTGTTCCCTGTGAGCGCCGCATCGCACTGGGGCGGAGCCTGGCGGGAAATTCAAAAAGTGAAACACACAGTAAATATACAGTACACTGTAATCTTATAGATTACATTGCTGTATGAAATCATTTCACATCCCTTTTGTCCCTAGTGGTTTGCCCAGTGCCCTGCATGCTTTTATATTATATATGTTATATTTTCTGCCTCGAAACTTGAGAACGTCCATGGCATAAAAAAGCGTCCCCTTTACGTCAAAAGCGATTTTTGATCAGCTAGAAAACACCGATAGTAAATACGAATCATTTGCAGAATTGAGTGATACTGATTTTTGGGGAAATTTATCCCTGAAAGTGACGACAGCGACAATTCTGCAACTGAGCAAATTTCAGTGCTTTTGACTAGATTACATTATTGAATACATTTTATTATTATATTATCATCTTTGATAATGATTTATAGTTATTATATTATAATTTTTTTTTTCATATATAATATAATTTATGATTTTATGTTTCAAACTTTTTCATACCCGGGATGTCTACTAGACTCTTGTTTGGACAGATTTAAGTGAGTTATTCCTAAGAATTACAGGCCTACAATATAAAACGCCAAATTTCTATGCAAAATAATGGTACTGCTTTCAGCACCAAAAATCTGAAATAATCATACCTCCAGGGAGGTTAAATTATCTTTACTTGCCAAAAGGGGAAAGAGGGGGGTAACAAAAAGAGTAGAGGGAAGAATAGAATGTCAACATAATATGTAGAAAACATGTTAACGGGACAAATCCTGGTCAGGAAGCCTCAGTAAAAGCATAAGTAATCCAACAAAACTAGATAAATTATCACAACTACAGCATTAATTGTTTTCAGAGGATAAAAAGTCTATCCATACTCCTCTGATGTAAATCTTTTCTCGCTGTTGATCTTCCTTGTTTCTTCAATAAAAATTTATATTGGAAAAAAAAAGTCTATCCATAAGGCCCAGCAGTTATAGAATTTTGGGTAAATATTGGCTCACTGATGTCTCCACTCCTCCATAATGTCTTGTACCCTCAGTAGCCATTCTTTAATTGTGGGGCTGATTGGTACTTCCAGTGGATGGGAATGAAACATTTACCAACATTATGGAGGTGAGACATCAGGCACAGTTTGTAAGACCCTACCGACTTCATGGTGTCATGGAAGAACATGGGTAAAGGGTCGTCAGCAATCTGATGGTTTGTCACCCTAATAATTAGATTGCAGACATCAATCCAAAAAAAAGATGAATAACAGGGCATTCCCACCACAATTCACTGGGTGATCTGCCCAGTAACAGACCTCCTGCATTGGAATGCCTACACTCTGGACGAAGGAGCACAAGGGCACCTTTGGACATCAGCAATGTCAATCTGGGGGAAGGGGAGCGTTAGATGTACTAGCAGATTTAGATACAGTGACACATTGAAGCTGAACTCTAGTTAACCCTTAAGTTAAGCAGTTACAACAACAGTCTTTTTCTTTTGGTATAAAGGATTTTACATGAATAAATAAAAGCTAATCATTGTAAGCACCCCTAGTGGTGTTAAAATGGTGTGCCTCAACCCTGTTACTACTGCAGGAGAGCTTGTTCTGTTGAAAAACAGCAGACTTACTGGCCAGATCACCAGGTGAAAATAAAGGAAAGAAAGACTCAAAAAGAAAATGAATGCAGCCACATCTAAGAATTGGTAAACTGTAATATTATAAATGTTTGTTTTGGAATTAATACCACTTTAAGCATTTGAAGCTGAACTCCAAGCAGATAAAAAATAGCCACATGTAATATGGTTATGTATTCATTCACTCAAGGTAACTGTATTTTGGATACAGCTATCATAAGTACTTAAATAAATCTGTCTTAACATCAGCCTACTGTAATAATCTGCACAGCAGCACTCAGACTAATAGCACTGAGCAAAGTAGCAGAGCTCTGATTGATGTACTTACAGGAGGAAATGGATGCTGTTCCTTCGGTGCTCAAGCACAGCTAGACAGAGCAGAATTGCTTAAAATCACACAGTATGCAAAGGGATCCAGGGCCTGGCTGTGCAGTCTGGCAGGGGTAATCTGATCACAAGACTGGCTGAGCAGAATTACCAATCCTTTAGCAGGTAAAACAAATCATGTATGTTTCAGCTGTTTATTTAGCTGTTTGCCTGTTAAGCTTTAATTATGTGGTTTGGTGCACTACAGCTATGCCTGGATGAAAAACAGATGCCATGGGCAGTAATATGTATTGGGCTGTGTCTTTTATATGGATTTCAAGCATTCTTTTGCAGGAAATGTACCTTTAGGGGAATGCATCTTTTTGTTTTAATTACCTTTTCATTCAATTGGTTTCTTAGAAGCACGTTGGTTTGTTAAGCTGCATTAATACATTTTGTCAGAATTGTTTTTTTTTTGCTAATATTATTCCATATTTTGATTTGAAAGGATTTGAAAACCTATTTTTGTCCTCCTGCATTATTTATGTGTTAATTTAGAAAAGGGAACCAGGCAAAAGAACAAGACTTAAACTTATTTATTTTCAAACTAAATTCCAAGGATGTGATGCTGCTAAAACACACCTCCGGGCGAGCCAAGTTTAGGCTTGTTGTTAAGACGTTGGTTCCCCACTAAGCTCTGATATTTAGAATTTAGAAAATGTTTCTTTTTTACACATAAGCCAGCAAGTATTTAAATGAACAAAACAGAATATTCTACACCATCCTTTAAGTGAAGCCAATTACAGTTTTACGGAATTATTTCTTTAATGTTGCGGGAATTACTTGTGTGAGATTGTCAGTGTTAAAGCTTTCCACTAGCTTTTCTTTAGATTAGTTATAAATGTAATATTTAATATACGAATCTCAATTACATCATACTTCATAGTTCAAGGGAAATGATTCTTCAAAATCTCTCATTTCTGCTTCAAAGAGAAGATTGAAATTACTTGGTTCAACTTCCATGTATTCATTTTTAAAGCTTTATATCAGCCGTTCTCAACCATGGTTCCGTGGAACCCTGGGGTTCCTCCAGAGGTTGCTAGGGGTTCCTTTGTGCACCACCTATTTGATGATGCCTACAGAGTTCAAGGTTCAACACCACTTGTGAACAACCCAGGGGAGATAAAAGAACTCCCGTGCAGGCCTATATGAACGTGAGGGATATCTATGGGTGACCACCCAAATAGTCCCCCCGTAGTGGCTTCAACACCACTTGGCAGAGCCAGCAGCATGACACCAAATATTTTTTGAGCTATGTTTAAGGGTGGCATTCTGAGCACCACTTTAAGGGGGCCATTCTTCCTATTGACCACCAATATAAGGGGCATTGTTCCTATTGAGCCCTGATGAACTGGTTTTAGTAAGGGTTCCTCGAGACATGAAAATTATTTTTGGGGTTCCTCTAGGGTTAAAAGGTTGAGAAAGCCTGCTTTATATGCTATTTGCAATACCCAGTTACATTAACTGAAGTATTACCCATGAAAAAACAGAGTAGGGCTCAGCCTTTCGATTGATGTATGACCATGAATACAATGCATGTGCTTATTCCAAGTGTTATGCTGGCCATACACACAGCGGGTTTCTATCAGTCTGAAACACGTACAACCAGCTTTCAATTGTGAAAGCAATTGAACAGATCATAGCAGCCTTCCACCAACCATGTATATACCTGTATATTTATATTCAGATGATTGGCATGTAGCTAAGTTGCCTTGACCTATTTTTTATGAAAGCTGAGAAATTGCTTTCAGTGTTTATTTACTAGATTGACCACTTCAATACTGGGCCTATTTTTGGACTTGGTTTTTACAAGTTAAAATCATTTTTTTTTTTGCTATAAAATTACTTAAAACCCCCAAACATATTTTTTTTCTAACACCCTAGAGAATAAAATGGCGGTCGTTGCAATATATATACGTATTTGCGCAGCAGTCGTACAAGTGCAATTTTTTTGGAAAAAAATCAATTTTCTGCGCTAAAGAATAAGACAACGGTAAAGTTAGCCCATTTTTTTACATATTGTGAAAGATAATGGTTTGTCGAGTAAATTGATACCCAACATGTCATGATTCAAAATTGCAAAATCTCCATCGGCGACATTTAAACATTTCTACAGGTTATCAGTTTTGAGTTACAGAGGAGTTCTAGAACTAAAATGATTGCTCTCACTCTAACGATCATGGAGATATCTCACATGTGTGGTTTGAACACCGTTTTCATATGCGGGCGAGACTTACGTATGCGTTCGCTTCTGCGCGCGAGCTTGCGGGACAGGGTGCTTTCATTTTTTTTTTTCTTATTTATTTTACTTTATATTTTTTATTTTTACACCATTCTTTAAAAAAAATGTGATCACTTTCATTCCTATTACAAGAAATGTAAACATTCCTTGTAATAGATAAAAGCATGGGCCTCTTAAATATGAGATCTGGGGTGAAAAAAGACCCCAGATCTCATATTTACAGTTAAATGCAAAAAAAAAAAACAAATTGGAAAAAAAATGGCAGTTAAAAAAAAAAAGTCTCCTTTTAGAGCTATGGGCGGAAGTGACTTGTGACGTTGCTGCATCTTCCGCTCACTTGGCTCAGAGATACTGGGAGGAATGGACCCGATGATCTCTGCCGCTACCTGCAGGTCCGGTAAGCTGCGGAGATGACGGAAAAGTGGCGGGAGGGGGGCGCCTCTCCTGCCACCGATAAAAGTGATCTTGCAGCGAATCTGCTGCAGAGACCACTTTTATCTGACACAGAATCGCCGGCAAAAAAACCCATCTGAATGGTGTCTGTAGCTACAGGCACCATTCAGATATCACCACTCAAATTCCGGGACGTCAATAGATGTCCTTGGGCTGGAAGTGGTTAAAAAGGTTCCTCAGGCCCTCCCCCTATAGAAAATGAAAAGTCAGTAGTTACAAATACTGCAGTTGCTGACTTTTAATAAAAGATCACTTACCTCTCCACGGATTCAGTGCTGTCCTCACCCGGGCCAGTCATCAGGTCCCCAACGCTGCTATGCTAACCGTGGGAATCCGGCTGTGACTCCTTGGGGCTTCACAGCTGGCTCCCCACTACGTATGCATGAGCCAAGCTGGTCCCTGTGAATGGTCCTCCAGCCCCCTCTGGGACCTGTGACGAGTCCCAAGAAGCTGCAGGCAAAGGGGGAGGGGGCAGCTTCTGCTCAAATCGCCTTGGCGATTTAGGTGGAAGAAGGAGCAGGTACCTGTCCTTGCTGTATGAACTGGTACAAATCATTTGGTGGAGGGGGGTTATGTTGTGGGGTTGTTTTGCAGGGGATAAGCTTGGCCCCTTAGTTCCAGTGAATGGAACTCTTAAGGCGTCAGCATACCAAGACATTTTGGACAATTTTATGCTCCCAAATTTATGGGAACAGTTTGGGGATGGCCCCTTCCTGTTCCAACATAACTTTACACCAGTGCATACAGCAAGGTCCAATGAGCGTGTTTGGGGTGGAGGAACTTGACTGGCCTGCACAGAGTCCTGACCTCACAAATGCGCTTCTGGAACAATGTTCAAACATTCCCATAGACGCACTCCTAAACCATGTGGACAGCCTTCCCTGAAGAGTTATAGAAGCTGATATAGCTGCAAAGGGGGGACCAACTCAACATTGAACCCTACGGATTAAGACTGGGGTGCCATTAAATTTCATGTGCGTGTAAAGGCAGGTGTCCCAATACCTTTGACAATACAGTGTGTGTGTGTGTATGTATATATATATATATATATATATATATATGTATTACCATAAAATAATGGATAAAGTTGTGAACCAGGCATATAACACTGTTTCTATATAATGCTTAGCTTTGTAAAATGGGCGAATTGTGAAGCATTAATTGTAAATTAGCATCATTTAAAAATCTGTCTGTACATTGTTAGCATCAATTATACTGTAATTGTAATGATATGTGGTGAGAATTACACAGATAACAATTTGTATGTCTCTTGTGCTCCATTAAAGCTTCAGTTGCCCTGGCATATCTGTGCATTCTCCCCTCACCACCACCTCCCCCTTTTAACTCATTATTGTGCCAGCCCTGCAAGCATTTGTCATCCTCACATGAATAGCAGCAGCTTACCACCATTACTGTACTGTAGCCACAGTTTGATCAGTTTCCAAAGCCTTAGGCTTCATTACCCTAGCAGCTCCTGGCAGCTCTTAAACTTGAGTTCAACCTTCAACCTCTGCAGCAATGCTGGCGGCACTCATACGTCTATTTCCCAAAGACAACCTCTGGATATGACACTGAGCACGTGCACTTGTTTGGTGAGGCCTGTTCTGAGTGGAACCTGTCCTGTTAAACCTCTGTATGGTCTTGGTCACCATGCTGCAGCTCAGTTTCAGAGTCTTGGCAATCTTCTTATAGCCTAGCCCATCTTTATGTAGAGCTAAAAACATTTTTTTCAGATCCTTAGAGAGTTCTTTGCCATGAGGTGCCGTGTTGAACTTCCAGTGACCAGTATGAGAGAGTGAGAGCGATAACACCAAATTTAACACACCTGCTCCCCATTCGCACCTGAGACCTTGTAACACTAACGAGTCACATGACACCAGGGAGGGAAAATGGCTAATTGGGCCCAATTTCTACATTTTCACTTAGGGGTGTACTCACTTTTGTTGACAGTGGTTTAGACATTAATGGCTGTGTGTTGAGTTATTTTGAGGGGACAGCAAATTTACACTGTTATACAAGCTGTTCACTCACTACTTTACATTGTAGCAAAGTGTCATTTCTTCAGTGTTGTCACATGAAAAGATAGAATAAAATATTTACAAAAATGTGAGCGGTGTACTCACTTTTGTGAGATACTATATATATATATATATACTGTATCTTACCATGCATTTTTTATTAAGTCCTATTTGAGTACATAAAGCCAGGCCCGCAGTATCTTTGTGTGTGGCCATCATAAGTGATTAAGAAATTTAAGAATGGGATAGTTCATTGAAGAGATCTACTAAATGACACTGCAGGGAGTCTCACCAATACGACAGAATAGAACAGCTTGCAATTAGATTATATACACAGACAGACGTCTTAATTCTTGTCAGCTTACTGAAACTATCAAATCCAGGTTTGCTTAATATTTTTAGCTTGAAAACATTTTAGATTCTATTTATTGTTTTTTGTTACATATGTTTTTATATATTGAAAACACACATGAATTATTCAGATGATAAAATGTATTTTTATTTCAAATCTGTATATCTGACCCTAAGAATAGTTGATGTATGTATGATCCTAATAAACATTCCTATACAGTATAGTGTAGTATATTTTCTTTCACATTCTCCATTTTTTTTTTGGCAGACCTCTTTATAGTAAAATAAAGTAGATACCTCTATCACATAGTTCTCGCCACTCCTGGGCCTACATGCCTATATTTTTTCTGATAGGATTGGACAGCTTTTCTCAACCCTTTTACCCCTGGGGAGCCTATAATAATTTAAAGTCTCCTGATAATGCCAATTATTTGGAAACTGGTGGTCGGAGGGGGGGGGGGTGGAAGGGTGGGGGGGGGGGGGGGGGGGGGG
>BLSH010482876.1:484833-501367 GCA_018402905.1 Glandirana rugosa | reverse complement strand
GGGGCTCCCCTCACAGTGATGGTCAGAATTCCAACCTTTCAGAAAAAGATCCCTAGTGTTACTGACTCTGGCCCATGAACTAAGCAGACACCATTGGATAGGAAGTAAATCAGCCACAGCTCAAGGAGTCCCTAGCAGCCTCAGAAGGCATCGTAGGGTTCCACAGAACCCTAGTTGAGAATGACTGGAATATAAGGACTGACATTTTATCATTCCTACAGTGATTACAACACCTAAACATGTATTACCTTAATGCATTCACTGTTGTCCATACTACCAAAGTATACTATTACAGATTGGCTCACAAATAAGCCAGTCTGTGGGTAATACAAGTGACTCATTTACATTACACATAAAAAACAAAAGCAATTTTTTATGGAATTTTTAATGTGCCAACCAGCCAACGACAATGCATAAATATGTAAAATGAAGCACTTCTATTAGACACTTCCGTAAAATCAGTCCACAAGATAAAATCATCAGAAAATCATACAAATATATTTCATGATTTCTGTAATTCATGTGATATTTTAGTAAATGCCATAGAGAAAGTTGCCAGATGTAGTTACCTTGACATGTTTTGCATTAAAAATGGATTCCTCAGGAGAATACACCACAACATTCTGGCTGCATCAGAAATCTAAACAAAGAGATAAAAAAATATATATATAATGAATACATACAATGCAACAAATATTACAAAAATATGATAATTGGAGTTTGATGAAAAGCATCTCACCATAATAACTATATAGCGGAATATGAAGGGATAATAAAAGAATCATCTGATCTACACAGCTACCCCAGCGCCCAGCAAGTTCTAGGTGGTATATGCAGGCCACAATAGGACAAACCCATATAAAGACAAAAAAAGTACATATGAGTAAAAAACTCCAACCTCTCAAAGGGCAAATGATATAGTTTGGACAATTGTGTTGGGGTACCTTTAATGTAGCAAAATAAGAAGTATAAAGGGGACTTCAGATTAAAGCAACTTTAGTCATGTCACTCGCAAAAACCCGGATGGAAACTACTGATGCCCCATAAATATAAATTAAAAAAAGAAAGGATAAAGAAAAAAGCATTGGTTAACAATCACTTTAGAGGGGAGGTGCATACGGTTCACGGCTCCCGAATTAACCCAATAAATCAACTTACATACCATTTTGGAAGGAACTTGTGAGGGTAAGTGCATGCGCCAGCAAAATGGCCTCCAGTGCATGCGCCTTATGTACTCCTCCCTCCCCGCCTGTTTTGACATCACGGTGGATATATGTGGGCGTCAACTTCGTATGCACGGCTCCTATCAGCACCTCCATGTTATGACACAAGTGTTCCAGCGCCGCCCATCTCCCCACACTATCCCTGGCGATTAACGCTGGAGTTGAGGGAGGAGGGAAGGCAACAGTAAGAACACCAAGTATCACCTAGCAGGACATGATGTATGGACACTGGATAGAGGTTTCCTGCAACCAATCCAGCAAGAAAGAGCACCCACGCAGATAGAGAAAAGGGGGTCACGAAGGGTAGAGAATGGATATATTTTGTCTGATTTTATGGCAGGGTCTAAAAAAATTGCTTAGTTTTACACATTTATTCATTTTGGTTGGATAGCACCCTAAAAATTCCATAAAAAAAACGACTTTTGTTTTTTCTGTGTTATCCTATTTTGGATGTGGTGCCCCTGGTTCCTCTCTTGTGCACAATATTCCTTGACTCATTTACATTGTTTTTATATAATTGCATAAGGTCTTTTGCAAGAAGCCATTTGTTTGTAGGACTGCCAGTATTTTTTTGCTAATTTTAGTTTGCTGTCACCCAACTTGTCCATCTACTTTTTTGTGTACTGAAGAAAAACTTGAGAAAGGCAGTAAGGACCCTGCAGGTATTGTATCAGCTTGTGCAGAGATTATACACTTACACCAGAGTTTAGATTGTAGTATTGGTTGTAGATTAGGTGAATATTAGCGCTGAAGATCTTCTTTATTTTAAGGAAGCAGGAATGTGTATTTTTTTTAACCAACAGAGCTTACAATTCAATGTTCCTTCCAGCATGACACAAGCACACCCACACATTCCAGGACAATTTAAGCTTAAGCCATTTACCCTGCCAGTACATTTTTGGGAGGTAACCACAGTGCCTGGAAGGGGCTCCTGTTATTACAGGTAAATATATGAAAAACATGGAGGAAATGAATACAGAAGTGCTGCAAGGCATCAATATTTAGCATGTAGGATTAAAAACACTGCCTAAAAGTTTTAAGTACTTAATTTAAAATGACTAATGTAACATAGTAAAGGAAGTTATTTACTAGCATAGACCAGACAAAGAGCATTCTTCTTTCATTGCCCTAATGTGAAAGTAAATGGCGAGGTGCCACACACATTCACACATTATGTTAATAACCATCAATCTGCAACACGGCGTTTCCTATAAATTTTCCTATAGGTCAATTCACACCTGCACAGCGTGTTACCGTTTTACCGCACGCTTGTGTTGCGTCAGCATAGGGCAGTCCATTCACATGAATAGGCTGCCCTACGCATGAAAAATGTGCCAAAGTAGCTCCTGCACCTTTCTTTTGCAGTGAGCCCATGCGTTATTGTAATGCAAGTTTTGGCACACTTTTGTTGCATTTTTACACACGACAAATTGTGCAACTGCTACCTGCGTTTGGGAAGCCATTAAAAATTAAAGTGATTGTAAACTTTCTTTTTAATTTTTTTTTTGCAAAATAACAAACATGTTATACTTACAGTACCTACTTTGTACCCCAGATCTCCTCCTCTTGCTGACGCTCCTGTCTCCTCCTCTTCTCTGTGTGCCACCATATAAAGCTGCTTCCCATTTTGGCAAACCTGTGGCTTGATCCCAAGCCATGCTGCTTGCATCTATAGATATAGACAGCCCTGCCCCCTGCTCCCTCGTCACAGGATTTAACTGACAGCAGTGGGAGCCAATGGCTCTCATTGCTCTCAGCCAAGCCTATGAGAAGCGCTAGATTGAGGGAGGGCTCATGTAAGTATAAGGAAGGGGGTGGAGGGTGAGGGGGCATACTGCTACCTCAGTATGAAAACATTAAGGTAAAAAATGTTTAGGTTTTACAACCATGTTAATGACACCTCAATTGTGATGTGCATTTTTTGTATGTTTTCAGGAAAATGTGCAGAAACGTGCTCCAACACTCCCGGAGTGCGAAGGTGTGAATGGGGCCTAAGAGACAGCGGTATTTCACAAATAAGCATTAATAGTATAGAAAATGATTAGACGTGTAGTTTAATTAATGTAGAGCTGAGCTCGGTAACTAACTCTCATCCATTTAATTAAAATACTTAAGGCGTGAACAGATCTCTGCTGAAGTCGAAGGTAACGTTTCAATGTAGCCACCTGCCCACAAAGTAGTATCTCATTTTGAAAGGCTCTGTACTCCTTTAGGCCTCACGCCGCTTTCATGCCTATGGAGAAGCTCTGTATATACATGCACGGATAAATGCCAATGCAGAAGTCATGTAAGTTTACCCAAGCTGCAGCATATGTGGTTGCCTGGGCACTAGAAAGTGCCAGGGATTTTACGCCACAGAACACAGGAGCTGCTAAGCATCTATGTGCATGAGGCCTTAAGCTGTTCCCCCAATACCCAGGTCAGCACATAGGAAAAGATGTTAAAGCTGAATCTAGGCACATATAAATGACACAAATTAGTAAAACCATGTAACCATTAATACTTAAAGTGTTACTAAACCCAGGACCCTGAATTCACTATATCTGATCTCCCACAGTACACAGAACATGGAAATGCAATTATTTTAGAAAATATAAACTGCTAAATACCTTTTCTCATCAGCAGTATATAGCAGTCTTGTGACTTCCATCAGTGCCTGGTTAAAGCTTGTAGGAGGAGTTTTCATATTGCACTGGCTGTCCTATCAGGATGAAGGACTCCTGACCCCATGTCTGAACAGTGCTGATTGGCCCTGTGCTTATCGCATGCACTCTCCCAAGAAAAAAATAACTTTCCAACAAAACACACCAAACTGAGCATGTGCAGCCTGACTCCAGTAACTCTGTCTTATCCAGACATGTTTTGGAGACAAAGCAAGAAGGGGGGATCAGAGAAGACAGGATCAAACAGCCTTATTACACAATGCAGAGGATTAACCCCTTAGTTTGCACAGTGAGTGTAACAAATATGCTTTATGGCATATACAGATGGATTTTACTGTTGTCAGTTTAGTAACATTGTAAATGTATTTCATAAATGTAAGCAGTATAAGTACCTGGATCTGTCCTGGTATCAGTCTCTGTACAGCAGAGGAAGAAGCAGTATCAGGAGCAAATCGGTTCATGTGCTGCTAAGAATATGCTGATAAGAGGAGAGAACAGACTGGCAGTGGCATGTATGAGCTCATCATTGCACTGCTTCTCCTCACTATCAGGTCACAGGCTGGGGCTGGTCCAGGACAACCTGGACTAGAGGAAGTGAGTCGAATGATGCTGGCGGAAATTGCTAGATTGAAGGTGAATAATGCAGCAAAAGGTTTTACTATTTTATTTTAAATGGGCTATTAATGTTATCTTATTATTTTTTTTTTTTGCTGGAGTTCTGCTTTAATAACTGGGCCTGGGAATTCCACAGGAGTAAAAAATTCCAGTGGTCTGCAGCTCGGGTGCCATTGCATATCGAAATGTGAGTGGGGTGGGTGGGGGTGCAGGGTTGATTTGGTGTAGTGCGTGTGTCTTACCCATATTAAAAGTGTTACCATTCATGCTTATAAAAGATACATTTGCTGGATACTGCACTAAAGATGTAGCAAGCTGAGTTTTTCTTTTAAACATGTGGCACACTGAAATGCATAACTGTTCTTTAAATATGATACAAAATATAATTTCTATTGAGATTTTTCAGTGTATTTTCATTTTTAAGGTTACACAGTAACTTTTTTTCAACACACATCTGTTTACATGAGACAAAAGCTGAATCCAGTGCTTTATGGCCTTCTATTCTAAATAGAGATTAGTGGGCATTAGTGAAGTGGAGATGAGAATATACTTAACATGGGAATTATTTCTCCATTGATGTTAAGGTAGGCTATAAAGCATTTAGCATTTTACTATGCCCTACATATTTTTAAAGGGGAACATAGACCAAATGAATCATTTTGCATTTAATTTATCTTATTATGATGAAGTAGCGATATGAGTTAAGCCTAGTATACACTATTAGAAAATCGGGCCAACGAGCATTCACATTTTTCTGTGTCCTTGGCCCCTGTTGAAAACGAGAACGCCTAAAATGGTGCAAAAATTCTCGACAGAGGACAACTTCCCATGTACATAGCTATGCTCTATGTCTTGTCTATGGTCGTACTTTGTTTTTAATTATGCACAGACTT
This sequence comes from Glandirana rugosa, assembly GCA_018402905.1. Taxonomy (NCBI): domain Eukaryota; kingdom Metazoa; phylum Chordata; class Amphibia; order Anura; family Ranidae; genus Glandirana; species Glandirana rugosa. The sequence continues at coordinate 495,973 of BLSH010482876.1, read as the reverse complement.
GAAAATCGGACATTATGATAACTAATGAAAAACGTTTTCCAACATGTCCCTTCGGAAATTTTCATCTGAACAGTTCACATCGGCTCTCTAAGGCTGGGTTCACACCAGGAAACCGCATCCAATTCGCAATAGCAGGCTCCCTATGGAGCTGGTTCACATATCTCCGGTGCGAATTTGCACTGGAGCCCTGTGCATCTTTTGGTCCATTTTAGGTCTGAATTCAGCCCAAAATTCTGGTTGAAATCGGACCTGAAACAGTGAACCAGGACGCACCGGACCCCTGCTGTGCGTCGGATCTGTTTCCAGTGTGAACCCAGCCTCAAGCAGTATACTAACAAAAAGAAAATCTTTCCAAATCAGATATTCTAATAGTATCATGTACTATGCTTTAGTAAATGAACACTTCAATCAAAAAGGAAACTCTTCTTTCATTTTTTTTTTTTTACCTAACACAAAAAACATGATATAATTACCTGCATTACCTCATTGTATTGCACAGCCTGTGCCCGAAACTCCTCTTCTGGGGTCTCCCGCCAGCACTCTGCTAAAAAAAACCCACAACATATTACAGCGCACACATACAAGAATGACATTTACTCCTGCAAGGCTATTTAAAAGCATCTAAACATATAAAGCAAATATACAAGCATATGGGGATTTGGTCACATATTATGGCCATAGAGTGCTTAAGCCCACTACTGCATCAAAGTACCCCATTGTCAGTGGGTCCTACACTAACCATAGAATGAAAGATCCTGTCTTTAAACCATGGGAGCAATACACTCCTCTTTATGGGAGAACCAAAGGACTCTTCCTAAAGCTCAGGTGGATACTGATTAGATGTAATGAGGAAGGATGGGGTTCTCAAGCCCAAGAGATCTGGTCCAGCACCACTATAACATACAAACAAATATTTGGGGGGGAACACCCTACAATGCATGGTGCTGCTGTAAGACCACACAAACAAAAACACACATTACAGCACATACAAGAATTACATTTACTCCTGCAAGGCTTTTTCAAAGCATCTAAACATATAAAGCAAATATGCAAAAAATATGGGGATTTGGTCACACTATATGGCCATAGAGTGCTTAAGCCCACTACTGCGTCAAAGCACTCTCTGCTACTCTTCTGTGTCTGCCCCCATAGAAAGCGGCTGGCTATGAGGGCAGCTGTGTGGGCTCATTCCCAAGCCAGGCTGTGTGAGTCCATAGACACAGCACAGCGCAACTCAGCCCCATCCCCCACTCTTTGCTCACAGGATTTGACTGACAGCAACAGGAGCCAATGGTTTCTGCTGCTGCCTTTGTGTCCTGTGAATGCAAGTAGAGGGAGAAGAGCCCATGCAGACGGGCACAACCCTGTATTAAGTAAGGTAAGTATTTGAGAGGGGGTAGCTGCTACTGAGACATTTTTACCTCAAAGCAAGGAATGCATTAAGGTAATAATGTTATGACTTTTGAACCACTTTAACGGTGGTAGGGAAGTGGTTAAACAACAATGCCAGAGAAGAAGTAAATCCATTTCAAGAACAGGTAATATTCTTCTTGAAATGCTGCAACCATGCTAAACTAAGTATGTTTACTCTGCCTTTAATCTCAGCAAGTCAAGATTTCTCTGCAAACAACCACAGCCCTAGTGTACAGGGTTGTTGATGGGAAAGTGTTACTTAAGGTTTTTGCTGTGTAACATCCTGTCTTTCAACTTTGAGAGTCATCAGTCACATTCGGATTTCCATGGTAACAAACACTTTGACACATAAGCCTTTCTGTAGGTGAAGGACAGTAAAGAGAATATTCTGGGCATGTTTAGGCATTCTCTGTTCCCAGATCACCAGTGTCAACCATATAGACAGTATACACTACAGCAGTGCATGGATGAAAAATGGATGTGCTGAGCAGGTAGACTGTTTTCCTTGTATGTACTTAAAGTGATTCTAAAGGTAAAAATAAGAACAAACATGTTATGCTTACCTGCTGTCTGGTCTGCAATGTATTTGCACAGAGCAGCCTTCGTCCTCTTCTTCTTGGGTCCCCTGCCAGTGCCCCTGGCTCCTCCAACCCCCACCGAGATGTTCCCATAGCAAGCCACTTGCTATAGGGGCACTCATGCGTGCTAGCTCCTGAGCTTGCTATGTGGTCCATATATCTGGTATATAAAGGGGGAAGGTTGGTGATACCCTCAGAGGACTTCCGGGGCTAGGTAACTAGTGTGCGACGTCCCAAAATTAGTTATCAAAAGTCATTGAGAAACAGAATGGACTTTGGCACTTACAATGTATATAAAAAAAGATTCTTTATTTTTGTTCATATTAAAAACTCATATCAAAAAACATTAATACTAACACAATTATAAAATATAACAGTGCAATTGGTTTCCCCTGGAATACCCAATGATCAAGGTATAGCAACGATAAGGACGTATGGTTCCAAATGTTACTCACCCAGGGGTTCCAGTTCACTGCTGAGTGCAAAAAGTGCTTAACATGTTTCGCAACCTCTCGGTCGCTTCCTCAGGAGCATATGTTCTATATTAAAAGATCTACATGGATTATTCATAAAGAGAAAAACACATTTGTATAATCCTAAACATTGTCGCTGCAAATGCAAGGGCTGAATATCGTCTGATATCGGCTGGTTCAACAGAGACTAATATTCGGTCAGTGTGAACAATAGCCTGTCTGACAGAATCCAGCCAAACATTCAGCTTCTGTTGAAGGGGTATTTAGGTGGGGCTGGAGGGGAGCTGCTTGAAGAAGGTTTTTTACCTTTAAAACCACTGAAGCCTATGAGCTCCAGTCAGGTTACATTAAAATTTACCTTTTAGCCCATTTGCTATAGCTTTACCAGTTCACTAACTGGTTTTACTTTTTGCCTGAAATCATTCTTTACTATTAATTGTATCGCTATTTTGCATTGTAAAACTTTGATTAATATGGTTGAACACAGTAGTTACTTTGCTGGTGTATTCCAGTTTTTAAAGTTTGAATGTGTCCTTGTAGCAGGGTATTAGTCATGTAATGGTTCTCTTTTGTTCTATCAAGTGGGAGCCAGGTATGGCACCAGTGTGCCCTCTGCCATTGATTCTGCACATCATCTTGGGGGGAGCCTTTGCCTGATTGGATATAGGCTCTCCTGAGATTTGGGCAGCCGCCTGGTTTTGTGGGGAGCACGGTAGTGTAGGTAGTGTGAGATAGGGACAGAGATACACTGGCTAGGAATATAGAGATACAGTATAGACACAGTGGCTATAGATAGGCCTAGTGCAGGGAAAGGTTCCAGAGGAGCAGGCCTAGTGCAGGGAAAGGATCCAGAGGAGAAGGCCTAGTGCAGAGAAAGGTTCCTGAGGAGCAGGCCTAGTGCAGGGAAAGGTTCCAGAGGAGAAGGCCTAGTGCAGGGAAAGGTTCCAGTGGAGAAGGCCTAGTGCAGGGAAGGGTTCCATAGGAGAAGGCCTAGTGCAGGGAAAGGTTTCAGAGGAGAAGGCCTAGTGCTGGGAAAGGTTCCAGAGGAGAAGGCCTAGTGCAGGGAAAGGTTCCAGAGGAGAAGGCCTAGTGCAGGGAAAGGTTCCTGAGGAGCAGGGACAGAATAGGGGCAGCCCAGATTACCCCTGGAGACTGTGAGTTTGACGAAGGACCCTGTTTCCCAGCCTGGATTTGCAGTAGTGCGTTCTTGTGCCCTACAGTACCAGCACAGCACCCTATTGTGAGGGTGCTTTATTCCAGTCAAAGGGACCTGCTTAAAGTACAACTAAAGGCAAAACATGTTTTCTTTGTTTTGGATTGTGTTCAAGAGGAATTAGAACATCTGTCAGGTTTTTATTTTTTGTGTGTGTCTTTGTTAGAGAGATATATCCTCTCTATTTGTCCCATTTACCTTTCTCACCAAGAGTAAAAGTGAAAAAAAATCCCTAATTTTGGGTTGTCCTCAAAACAGGAATATAAGGGAAATCTTTCAATGAGGATACTAGGTCTGGTGATAACCAGGTATTTCCTCACTTTGGAGGGATTTCTTCTAACTTCCTGTTTTGACTATTGGATAGTAAGTGAAGGGAAATCTCCTCAAAGAGACACAGATGGAATACAACTGACACGGCTTATAACCTTCCATTACTGTATCTAAAATGAAAAAAAAAATAAAATTTGCTTAGAGTTCTGTGTTAAGGTGCACTCCCCAAGCACACTTCCATCTGTAAGTTCTGCATATGTGTATTGCCTTGCTATGGAACTGTAAATTGCATTATTGTACATGCAGATACTTGTGACTATTACCACTTTGCTGCTTTTTTTATTATTTATTATATAAAAGCAGAAAATTGCTAGAAGACATAATCGTACCCGGTCCTTTATAATTACCGTTTCCCCACCCACATGCTTAAAGGGATTATTTCACAAGAAAAGGCTAACAGGACATTTTGTAATAACATAGTCAAGTTCCATTTTTCATTGGCATTTAACAGTCAGCATAGTGAACAATGATTAACTTGATTTTGGATAGCATGTTGCTTCTGGTCTGTTCCTAAATGAGTAGCAAAAGGTTGGGATAATAGATATTTTGCAGATTGAATATAGCTGTTTAATTCAGGCTTTCACTACCTTATCTCACCTTGTATGTATTGCGTAATGCACAATGATTTAAAAGTGAATGTGCAGCTAAAGGGTACATTTTCCTTTCAGAAAGCAGAGCCATGGAACAGTTTGTTCCTAAAATGAACTCCTAAATATGGTAAAGTGTGGAAGATAGACACAAATATAGAGAGAACCACGTTATAACTCTGCAGGATGCTTTCTTGGCAACCTTACAATGACAGAGACTTTTGTATAGGGAACACGGTCTTGTACAATTACAATGAAGGCAGCAACGGAAAAAGAAATAATATAACCCAGTAATGTGGCCATGGTCTTTGCAGCATAATATACAGAATACAACATGGGCAGCAAGAAGTTCTACCAAAGCAGATCTTGGAGGAATATAACAGGTGGTGTGTGGCCTCCTTGCATCTGCTCGTCCTGCTTGTGGGAAAGGTTTGTCTTCCTGATTTGTGGAAAAACCCAGGGACACCCATGTTTCCTCAATATAATTTACCTACATTATTCACCACTGGGTCGGATATGCATGATTCCCCTGGGCATCTTGTCACTCCCACTCCTCTATGCAGAGGCATAACTAGAGCCTTCAGGGCCCCGGTGCAAGCAATTATGAAGGGCCCCCTGACCCCTGGCCAGGGCCCTTCCCTCTTCCCACTGATCCTGGGGCTTTTTACTCCTATTGCGGATCACTTTATTATGGTCCCACAGCGGGGCCCTTTCACAAGTCCTGCAGAAGGCCCCCTTTCTGCTATCTTCAGGCCTTTCCATGGTGGTGAAATGCCAGGGCCCGGTCACAATTGCAACCTTTGCAATCCTGATAGTTCCCTCACTGGTGTCAGTAGTTTTTAATTTTTATTTTTATTTATTTTATTTTTTTTACCATTTCATTTTATTTCTATTACAGTTTTATTTTTACAATATTTTTTAGGAGCTCTGTTGGGGGGCTTTGATGAGATATCAGGGGTCTAAACAAAGCTCAGCTCTCAATTTCCAACTGTGTAGCCTCAGCTGCACAGGATGAATGGACAGGAATAGCTGTGCACAGAGCCTCCCATTCATTCAGAAACTGAAGTATAGTAAAAACAGTTTACTATGCTTCAGTTATGAATGAACCAATTGGTACCAATCACTGACTCTGTCCATTCAGAAAAGGAAGGAGTTAGTAAATGACAAATTTACCAACCCGTTCCCATCTCTCTATTATGACACATCTTCTACATCAGCTGGCAGGAGAGAGGATAGGGTAAGACAGCAGCTTTGTGAGGGGACACAGGGGACCCTGGGGACAGCGGAAGACAAGTAAACTGGATAGAGGAAAATGGAGATTGGATCCTCTAAATGCCATCCCTCCTATTCAGGTGTACAAGGGAGACACACTGGCCCCCTGGACCATGGGGCCCGGTTGCAATTGCAACCCCTGCAACCCCTATCGTTACGCCCCTGCCTCTATTGTCACTAAGTGTGACCAGAAAAGGTCTAGACTGCTCACTGGGATGCTTTACTTTTCCAACCGCACTTCTGGGTATTTGCGCTTGCATAAATCCAGAGGAAAATAACCAAAAAGACAGAGGTCTTACTGTTGCCCACGCACCTTTGAACTACCAATGATAAATCAGAGCTTTTTTGTTCAAAATTTATGATTTATGGTGATTTGTGTCTGATTTTGAATAACAAAATACATATTTAAAGTCCAAATCCATGATATTTGCCCACACTGCAAGGGTTAATTGCTCATTTAGGCCTAGGAACAAAAAAAAGAACATTTACTTACCCGATCCTCTGATCCTCCTCCTTGTTAGAACAGTACCGCAGCCTCTTCTCCCCTGTGCTCCAGCGGTCTAGGTTTCTGACCCCATCAAGACCAAAGCAGGGTCCATAGCCCTGCACTGGATGTGTTGGCGCCATGGGATAGTCCACTGCCAGTGCTTCTCCAAAACACTTGGCCTCATCTTGAACTTTCACTTCAGTTTTAGTCACCAATCCTCAGGAGAGACATTGCTGAATTAGAAAGTTTAGTGTTGGGCCATAAAATTAAAAAAAGGGGGTGGAGGACTTTAGGTAGATTTTACATAGATTAAGGCCAGATATGATTACAATGTACAAATATATCAAAGATGACTTCAGTAATTTTAATAAATAGTTTACTCTAAGGTACCTGAAGAGGACACACAGCCACAATTTGAGCATTGAAGAAAGGAGGTTGTTCATTGCATTGAGGAAAGAGTTCTTTACTGTTAGAGCAGTAAAAATGCAGTTACTGGCTGAGAGTTTTGACAACTTCAAAAAACTTTTAAATGTCTTCCTCAGGAATCAGAAAATACAAGTCCATGGCAATTGATAGAAAATGAAAATCACACACATATATACACAATAAGGCCTCATACACACGGGTGTATTAAAAAAAAATAAGCAAAACGTTGGGCCCGACGTCAGGGATAAATCGTTGTCAAAAACCGCAATTTCGTCTGCGTTTTGCATCAGCGTCAATGCGCGTTAATGAGCATTAGCGAGCGTCGGTGACAATAGGCGTTTTGTTTGAAAAAACTTTCCTCTGCTATTTTTTAACCTGAAAACGTCAGCGCTATAAATGCCGTTTAACGTCGGTACAGTGTTAATGCGCTTTAGTGAGCGTTTTGCCGGCTCAGCGTCAAAAACACCAAAACGCTGCAGCCTCAGAACACACTGGGTTCTGCTTTCAGCTCACTAATGCCGACACCATCTACAGCTCAAAAGTGTCTGCGTTTTCATGGGGCCATTGAATAACATGGAGAGCTGAAAAAAACGCTAAAAAACGCGGCGCTAAAAAACGCGGCGCTAAAAAACGCGGGGCTAAAAAACGTCCATGTGTATGAGGCCTAATAGGTTGACCTGGATCAGCCTATGGGTGAGAGTTACTAAAACAGAATCTGGTGTAGCTGTGCATGGTAGCCAATCAGCTTCTAACTTCAGCTTGTTCAATTAAGCTTTGACAATGCAACCTGGAAGCTGATTGGTTTCTGTGCAGAGCTGCACCAGATTTTGCACACTCCAATTTTAGTAAATACCGACCGCCCCATGTCTTTTTCACTCTTATAAACAATGAACCAAACCTTTTTGGGGGCTTAGCCCCTCGTCTGACCTGATGAGGAGTGCACATTGCTGCTGCTCACTTTTCCTAGGTACGAGGGTGACTCCGATCCTAGTGCAGTTATACACAATTTCTGTAAACCTTGGTACCCTTTACTGCTACCTGATGTCAAATTATGAACAATCTATGCATTGCAACTTTGGTACAAGCCTTTGGGAAATGCTCTACCATTTTGATCATTGTACAACTACATTTTTAAAAACTTGAATAAAAAACTATTGAAACAGAAAACAATGTAACTATGTCATGTCCATAACATTTTCAAATTATGCCCCATCTTCATTCTATCATGAATGCTGCTGCCATATTCATCCACTTTACCAGCTGCTCAGTGTCTCCCACCACTCTCTGCAATTCCCTCTTCTGGCTTACACTCACCCAACATATAAAAGTGAAAATACTAAATACAACATAGAAAGTCATCCACAACTCTGCCCCCTACTACATCACCAATTGCCATATCTTGAAATATCACCCAAATCGTCCACTCTGCTCTTCCCAAGACCTCCTGCTCATAAAGTACTTCATCACTTTCTTCAGTGCTTGCCTCCAGGACTTCTCCAGAGCCTCTCCCATCCTCTGGAACTCTCTATTACAATCTGTCCGGTGATCTCCTACTCTGTCCACTTTAAGGCAATCCCTGAAAATGTATCTCTTCAGGAAAGCCTATCCTGCCTCCAACTAAAAAATGTAAGCAAAACAGCCGCAGCTCCAGGCGAGAGTCAGACACAGCTCCCAAAGCACGCGTGCGAGCCTGGCTGAGGTGCACACCCTGTCATTGCAACAGACAAGTGAAGTTAAGAAAATCCGGAACGGCAGCACTCCCCCCAAAAATGGTAGCAATATGTTTATTAATGCTCAGAGCAAAAAATTGGGGGTACAGGCGTGGGGGGGAACAAAATGTTGACGCGTTTCACACTATCAAAGTGCTTTGTCAAAACCAATATATCAATATATCGGTTTTGACAAAGCACTTTGATAGTGTGAAACACATCAACCTTTTGTCCTCCCCCCGCCTGTACCCCCAATTTTTTGCTCTTAACATTAATACACGTACTAACTAAAAAATGTATTTATACATCTCCATCAGCTCATCCCTGATAAGTTATTGCTTGGTGTATCTTCCCATTGCTCTTGTATGAAATTGTATTGTAACTGTATTGTCTACTTTTATATTGTGAAGTGTTGTGCAAACTATTGGCGCTATATAAATCCTGCATAATAAAGAGGATTAATAGTACTTTTTCCTGTGTGCAGAACAATTGCAGTCTTTACTGCTCACCTTTGCAGGCTCCAGGTTCCACAGCATCACGTCCCCCAACTTTTGGGTAGGGAAACATTCACCCAGACTATTGGGGATAGTGCAGGCTCCAACTGCAGTAAATCAGTGGAGGAGGGGGGTCTACTGTGCTATATAATTGGTGCTAAGGTCTACCGTGCTATATAATTGGGGAGAGGGGGTGAGTCATAAGAAGGCCAATGAGAGCTGCAGAGCTGGAGGCGTGCCTCTGTGTGTCTGTGTAAATCCAGGAAGTGAACAGGCAGCAGCTTCAGCTGCCCACAGTTAAAATGGATGCAGCCAGACTCCGTGGAGGGAGATTTCTGCAGCATATTTGGCAAGTACAGAATCACAGTATACAGTGGGGCAAAAAAGTATTTAGTCAGCCACCAATTGTGCAAGTTCTCCCACTTAAAAAGATGAGAGGGGCCTGTAATATTCATCATAAGTAAACTTCAACTATGAGAGACAGAATGAGAAAAAAAATCCAGTCTGGTTTTTAAAGAATTTATTTGCAAATTATGGTGGAAAATAAGTATTTGGTCAATAACAAAAGTTCATCTCAAAACTTTATTATATACCCTTTGTTGGCAATGACAGAGGTCAGACATTTTCTGTAAGTCTCCACAAGGTTTTTACACACTGATGCTGGTAGTTTGGCCCATTCCTCCATGCAGATCTCCTCTAGAGCAGTGATGTTTTGGGGCTGTCGCTGGGCAACACGGATTTTCAACTCCCTCCAAAGATTTACTATTGGGTTGAGATCTGGAGACTGGCTAGGCCACTCCAGGACCTTGAAATGCTTCTTATGGAGCCACTCCTTCGTTGCCTGGGCGGTGTGTTTGGGATCATTGTCATGCTGAAAGACCCAGCCACGTTTCACCTGCAATGCCCTTGCTGATGGAAGGAGGTTTTTACTGAAAATCTCACAATACATGGCCCCATTCATTCTTTCCTTTACACGGATCAGTCATCCTGGTCCCTTTGCAGAAAAACAGCCCCAAAGCATGATGTTTCCACCCCCATGCTTCACAGTAGTATGGTGTTCATTGGATGCAACTCAGCATTCTTTCTTCTCCAAACACTACAAGCTGAGTTTTTACCAAAAAGTTCTATTTTGGTTTCATCTGACCATATGACATTCTCCCAGTCCTCTTCTGGATCATTCAAATGCTCTCTAGCAAACTTCAGATGGGCCCAGACATGTACTGGCTTAAGCAGGGGGACACGTCTGGCACTGCAGGATTTGAGTCCCTGGCGGCGTAGTGTGTTACTGATGGTAGCCTTTGTTACTTTGGTCCCAGCTCTCTGCAGGTCATTCACTAGGTCCCTCGTGTGGTTCTGGGATTTTTGTTCACTGTTCTTGTGATCATTTTGACCCCACAGGGTGAGATCTTGCGTGGAGCCCCAGATCGAGGGAGATTATCAGTGGTCTTGTATGTCTTCCATTTTCTAATAATTGCTCCCACAGTTGATTTCTTCACACCAAGCTGCTTACCTATTGCAGATTCAGTCTTCCCAGCCTGGTGCAGGTCTACAATTTTGTTTCTGGTGTCTTTTGACAGCTCTTTGGTCTTGGCCATAGTGGAGTTTGGAGTCTGACTGTTTGAGGTTGTGGACAGGTGTCTCTTAGGCTGAGTTCACACTATCCGACAAAAAAAGGTCCGACTTTGATCCTACTTTGCTGTGCGATTTACGGTCCTACATAGGGTCAAAGTCGGACCGTTTGTCTGTGAACAGGGATCCGACTTTGATCTCGACAAGGCCAGGCACCTTGAGCTCTGGGGATTTTGAAGGGGAACTCCACGCCAAATTAAAAAAAAAAACTGGCATGGGGTCCCCCTCCAGGAGCATACCAGGCCCTTTGGTCTGGTATGGATTTTAAGGGGAACCCCCACGTCAAAAAACGGCGTGGGGTCCCCCCCACAATCCATACCAGACCCTTATCCGAGCACGCAGCCCGGCAGGCCAGGAAAGTGGGTGGGGACGAGCGAGCGGCCACCTCCCTCCTGGACCATACCAGGCCGCGTGCCCTCAACATGGGGAGTATGGGTGCTTTGGGGCAGGGGGGGCTCTGCACCCCCCACCCCAAAGCACCTTGTCCCCATGTTGCTCCCGTGCGCCGGACCATACCAGGTCCTCCCTC
>BLSH010482876.1:458495-468597 GCA_018402905.1 Glandirana rugosa | reverse complement strand
TTACACCAGGATAGGAAACTTTAATTTCAAGAGAGACAGGAAGCATGATTACCAGTTTCATCAAGACTGGCATGCAACTTCAGCTGTCTGTATCTCTGGTCTACTGACAAGAAGTGGAGGTAACCTGTGCCTAAACTTTTCTAATTATATGCTCAGTTTTAATTGCTCATGTTTACTTAAAAAAAAAGAGGAAAAAATGTAACCCATCAGAACACTGCGCATCTTCTGTAAATTGTGTTTTTTTCTTTGCCTTTCTGTTCAAACTTGAAAAGCCCTGTTGGATACACTAAGCACCATGACTTCAGCAACCCAGTTAAAAGTTCAAACATGAAAGTCTGATGGATAACAAAGAAATTGGGCCATGAGAACAGCAGACGTCTTCAAATGAAATATTATAGATGTATATTTTTAGTTACATCTATTTCCCTGTTATTTTCAGTGCATTCTTCTTTCCTGTATTGCTAACAGCTACATGTATAAAATAAAACAGCAGCACAATGTCAAAATGCATAATGTATTCAAGTAAAAAAAAGCGAAGAAAGCAATAGCCAGTTGAAATCTAAAGCTCTTTGTAGTCAAAGAATGAAATGAGGTTATTAATGTCAACAGAAATTTGGGAGTAGTGGAGATTAAGATAAACTGTACAATGACTGGAGGCTTAAGGCCTGTATTTTAAAATGATCAGAAATTAAATGCTGTATAAAATGTTAGGCTTCTCCTGTTGCATACTAAGGTAGGGTGACCAGACATCCCCGGTTTTTGGGGACAGTCCCCGGACTGAGGACACTGTCCCTGGATCAAGTCTGTCCCCAGTTTTGTCCCCGGATTGGATTTGAACAGGGGCCTGGGCATTTTCCAAGACAGAATTAAAAAAAAAAATTCTGAATTACACCCCCCACTCTTACTAGCTTAGGGGGGTGTATTTTTCCATTATCTGTGGAGGGACTATTTTTTCAGTTCCAGGCGCATGCCCATTCCACTCCCACTCACATGTTCTTCTGCCTTGGCTCAAGTCCCAGCCAGCCGCCTGCCTATCTTCTTACCTTCCTCGGTGGAGTGATCTTCCTCAGCTCCGCTCCCCACCCAGTAGTAGCCGGGGCTCGGAGAGTGAGACTTGAGAGGCTGTGAGACAGGCGGCAGTGGCAACAGGCAGAGAGAGCTCAGCTGACAGTGTCTGTCCAGCAGCAGGAACAGAGTGGGGAAGCTGATCCAATCATGGGGCTGCCAGTGTCTTCAAGGCTTCAACACAGGTGTGCTATGGGGGTGTCTGTGAATAGACTACATTGCACTGTGTATGTCTCTCTGGCATAATGGATGGTATCATAACTCACCGGCAGCAGGCACTCTATCATGGCTCTGGCTGGCATTGCTACATTGTTATTATTGGTCATAACTTGTTAATAAAATCAGCACCCAGCAGCCATGTTAAGTCACACCCAGCAGCCATGTTAAGTAACAGAGCCATGATAGAGTGCCTGCTGCCTGTGAGTTATCATAATGCTGATGATCTTAACCAGTCGCTGACTGCCTCATAGCAGATTTACAGGGTGGTCGCACTGCGCTGGATCACACATATTGTATTGGAGCCAATCAGTGGGTCCAGGGTACCCACCGGTCGCTCTGTACACAGGCAGAACGGTGGTCTGCCTATGTAAACAAGGCAGAATGCCGTTCTGTCAGTATGGAAGACATTGATCCTGTGTTCCTGCAAACAGGGATGCCTTCCCTTAGTAAAAGCACCTCCCCCCACAGTGAGAAAACACTGGTTAGGTACACATTTAGCCATACCTCCCAGCTTCATGAGATGGGAACGAGGGTCACCTATTAGCAAAGGTATGTAGGCATTGTAGGCATAGGGCCCACCCCCTGCCACGCTCCTTTAAAGGCAAATTGCACAAAAAAAAAATAGTTAAACCCACAAGTGCTTTTTTTTTACCACTACTATTCCTTTATATTGGCTTTTGAAATTTAGAAAATGAATGAAAGGTTTAGCACTGGGAAATACAGTACATTTTATATACAACTATATAGATCAGGCCAAAATGAGGGACAAGGGAGGTGGAAAGAGGGACAGAGGAACATTGTTCCATATCAGGGACACTCCCTCAAAATCAGGGACAGTTGGGAGGTGTGATTTAACCCTTTGATCAGTCCTTATGTTAACCCATTCCCAGCAAGTGTCATTAGTACAGTGACAGCGCATATTTTTAGCTCTGATCATTGTATTAGTGTCACTGGTTCCCACTTAAAGCGTCCGATTTGTCCGCCACAATATCGCAGTCCTTCTATAAATTGCTGATTGCCGTCATTACTAATAAAAAAATATATATTTCAATTTAAAAATCTGGTCGCCTTATACTAAGGGGGTTTGGCAAGTGGAGTCTGCATGGGTGCTAACACTCCAGGGGTGTTGTGGCCACCCAACTTTTTTTTGTATAGTATAGCATTGCAGTTGCTAAGATATTGGTACGACAGTGCCACCTTCCACCATCTGACAGCTACAGTTCAAAGCAGGAGGGGGCTGCTTCTCAGCTCAAATCATATGGCACAGCTGAGGAGAGGACTTCCCCCCACTCTGAAATGCTGCTACATCAAGTCATTTAAGGGCTCTGTTCTGGGGGGCATCTGTACTGATGCCGGGGAGAGGAGGGAGTCTGTAATAGGGGGATCTGCACTGGAAGTTAGGCCGGAGAGGGGGGTCTCTACTGGGTGGTTAGGCTGCATGAAGGGGTCTGTACTGGACTAGGAGGGGTGATTTAACCGCTTGCAGACCAGCCACCGTAGTTATACCATGGCAGGTTGGCTCGGCTGCGTGAATCGCCTTAGGTGTACATCGGGCTCATACACGGCTTTCTGTGGGCGCACGTGTTCCCATTGGCCAGAAGGGGAGCCAAACAGCAGGTCCGGTGAACTCGATGTCTGCTGGCCACATGCGTTCGTTCCCCGCAGAGACAGCATGGGGATCTGCCTATGTAAACAAGGCAGATCTCCGTTCTGTCAGGGGATGACACACAGATCCTGTCTTTCTGCTATGCAGGAAGACAGATCTGTGTGTGTTTCCTCAATGTGTGTTCTAACTGTATGGGGGAAGGACTTACTAGGACAACTGTTAACCCCTTGATCACCCCTGATGTTAACCCCTTCCCTGCCAGTGCCATTAGTACAATGTCAGTGAATATTTTTAGCACTGATCACTGTAATAATGTCACTGGTTCCCAAAAAAGTGTCAAAAGTGTCAGTTAGGTGTCAGTTCTGTCGCAATGTCGCAGTCTAAAAATCACAGATTGCCGCCATTACTAGTAAAAAAAAAAAAATAATAAAAACGCCATAAATCTATCCCCTATTTTGTAAACGCTATAACTTTTGCGCAAACCAATCAATATATGCTTATTGGGGGAGTTTTGTTACCAAAAATATGTAGCAGAATACAAATTGGCTTAAATTGATGTTTTATAGCAGAAAATAAAAAAAATGTTTTTTTTTTTCCAATAGTCGTCCTTTTTTTTTAGTTATAGCTCAAAACATAAAAACCATAGAGGTGATCAAATACCACCAAAAAGAAAGCTCTATTTGTTTTGAAAAAAAGTACTTCAATTTCTTTTGGGTACAGCGTTGCACAACCACGCAATTGTCAGCTAAAATAACGGAGTGCCGTAATTAAAAAAAATGGCCTGCTCATTAAGGGGTTAAATCCTTCCGGGGCTGAAGTGGTTAAAGCTGTGCATTACATACTCCTGAGCCCTGCCTCTGCCTTAGGCATTCTTGAGCCCTGCTTATGTACTTCTGAACCCTGCACTATGAACACTGTTTTGTACATTTCATACCGCTGTCTAAAGCCTCGTACACACAACGCGAATTTCGAACGACAGAACGTCTGTTTTTTGTTGGATGCTTGTCTCGTGTCGAAAATGAAGAGTGTACTAACAATATGAACATTTTCGTACGACCAAATTCAATGCCAGAAGTGACGTAATGTGTTGAATAGTTTCTGAGTATGCGTACCAGAAAATAGTATAAAAAAATACACCTGTACAGACCATATATATTGGGTATGGAAATGGCTATTAACAAGCCTTATTAACCAACCTCTAGGGCGGCACCTGAATAGAGGAGCCAAAGGTCCTTAAAACATAACTTTTATTAATCAGGATTTAGAAAAATGGGTACAACCACTGTAGCAAAATGGATAAAAATTGACAACGTTGTCAGAATCTCAGCCTAGGCACATCCTATGCCCATACACCATCCGCCTCACACAACCACACGCAGCCAGATGAAGGTTCCACAACCATCGAACAACTAAATACAAATAGGAAATAAAGTCCTCATGGGACAATGGGAATAATGGTGGTAGATGATTGAATGATCTGGGAGTACTGGATTCATAAGTGGTGGGAAGCTGCGGATGCACAGTTCAGGAGAAAAGAGGAATCATGTAAAATGGCTAGAGAGGGAGGTTAATGCAGAAATGCCAACAAACACTGACAAGTATATGACCAGTCTATTCCCATGTATCGAGCACTGAGTCAAGTTCAGTTCTAATCAGTGACAGCAATTAAAGTCGGTCAGTCAGTGGTGGCAGATCAGTCCAAATGTGCACAAATGCGTGCAGGCGGGTAGACAGTGTAGTGGTACAGACTTCAGCCACTCGTGCACTACACAGCCCGGAACTAACTTGACCATTGGAATCGGCGCTCCGGCTATATAGACTGCTAGATGCTGTAAAGAGTTGTCCATGTAGTTGTCAACTATGGCTGTGCTTTGGGGTGGGGGGCGCAGAGCCCCCCCTGCCCCAAAGCACCCATACTCCCCATGTTGAGGGCATGCAGCCTGGTACGGTCCTGGAGGGGGGGGGGCGCTCGCTCGTCCCCACCCCCTTTCCTGGCCTGCCAGGCTGCGTGCTCGGATAAGGGTCTGGTATGGATTTTGGGGGGGACCCTACGCCGTTTTTTTCGGCGTGGGTGCTCCTCTTAAAATCCATGCCAGATCGAAGAGCCTGGTATGCTCTTGGGGGGGGGGGAACCCCACGCAAATTTTTTGCGGGGGTTCCCCTTTAAGATCACCGTGATCCGACTTCTGGTGCGGCTTCTATTCAAATCAATGGGCTCCCATAGGGAACCATTGATTCTGAATAGAACGCCTGACGAGGCTTAACGCTGTGTATACAACGTTAAGCAACGTTATTGAGCGTTTTGCCGGCTCAACGTCAAAAAAGCCATGACGCTGCAGCTTCAGAACGCACTGGTCCCGCGTTCTAGCTACAGCTCACTAACGCCGACACCCTCTACTGCTCAAAAACATTAGCGTTTTAGAGGGCCATTGAATAACATGGAGAGCAGCAAAAAACGCCCCAAAACGTGGCATAACAAAACGCCCGTGTGTATGAGTCCTTAAGGACCTTTGGCCACTTAATTTATGCTCCTTAAAACCCAAAGGTGCTCCTTGAATTCTGGGCCTCTGTATGCGTCTAGACTTTGAAAAAGTCTCACATATGTGGTATCCCAATACTTAGGAGGAGTAGAAGAATGTGCTTTAGGATGCAATTGTAAATATGCTGTGTGTGTGATAAATGACAAAAAAAAACACATTTTTATTAAATTTGTTATTTTTCCAAAAAAATTCTTACTAAATGCCGTGAACTGTTTACTTTCCAAAAGGGTTTTTTTTGTTAATGGCATTTGTACTGTCCTGCCACTTTAGGGCCCCAAGAAATGAGATATCGAGTCACTACATCAGGAATGATCAATTTTCAAAAAAATATATAGATCTATACTTTCGTTTGTAGGCTTTATAACTTTCACTCTGACTAAATAATATACACTGATTTTTTTGAGCAAAGAAATGTAGCAGAATACATTTTGGCTGTGTAAACTGTTGGCACTATATAAACCCTGTACAATAATAATCATTTTGGCCCACATTTATGAAGAAAGCATTTTTTATTTGCATAGTTTTATAACAGAAACTTTTTTTTTTTGTTTTTTGTTTTTTCAGAATGTTCACTCTTTTTTCCTTTATATAGTAAAAAAAACAGATGGTGATTAAAAAATAGTATAAAATGCAAAATGGCCTGGACTGAAAGTGGTTAAAGTGGTTGACATATTCTCTTTAAAATTGATACATTTCCCTATTCTCTGTCGCTTGGGCACATGCATCTCCAAATAAAACATACTTGCTCTTTGGCACTGGTAGTTTTTGGTTTAAGAATCCCAGTTCTGAGCTCTAGTATGCATATTGTAGCTGGCCTGCACGTTAGCAATTCATTTAACAACGTATCCCCTACCCTAAAACATCAACAAATCATTGAAGCAATTTTTAAGTGTAACTCTACCACCTAACCATTGTCCCCTAAAATGAGCTGCATATTAATTGTGGGATTATTGTTTGTGTTCAAATTTCATTTTCCCTAACATGCCCTCTGTGTTACATAGTGGTTACTGTGTATTATAAATTCTTTATGGGAATACCTGCTTCATTCAATAGTGATTCGTTTAGATGTATTATGTTTCAGTATGGGCTCATGAAAAAAATATTTAATGTGTTTTGTTGTTTATTTAGACATATTGTTTTAACTTATTATGGTAATTGGTATCATCCCAGTTAGCAGGTGTATATGAGGACACTGGCTCAGGTCCTTATTGGATGCATTGATAGCAGCAGGAGCCACAGGCTCCCGCTGCTGTCAAACAAATCCAGTGATGTGGGAGGGGCTGGGGCCAAGTCCTGCTGTCCTGCTATCTGTGTCAATGGACGCAGCAGCCCACACGAGTGCCCCCAGGGAAAGCACTTATCCGAGAGGGCACTCGAGAAGAGGAGGAGCCAGGAGCGCTGCTGGGGGACCACAGAAAAGGAGGATCAGGGCTGCTCTGTGCTAAACTCTTGCACAGAGGAGGTAAGTATGACATGTTTGTTTAAAAAAAAAACAAAAAAAAAACCTTTACAACCCCTTTAAAGGACATCTCCCACCCATATCTCACTGATTATGTGGGGTTTTTTTTAGATAGGAAGAAGTAGGGGATGTTTACTTAAAGTGTTACTAAACCCACAACATTAAAATCAGTGTGTATATGCAGTAAAGCATGCTTGTGATACTCACTGTGGAACCTAAGGGGTTAGTGTTCTGCATTATGTAAAAAGGCTGTATGATTCTGTATGCACAGATCCTCCTCTTCTTACACTGACTCCAAAACATGTCAGGATAAGACAGAGCCTTTGCAGTCAGGCTGCACATGCTCAATTTGGTGCGTATTGCTAGATTTTTTTTTATTTCTTGGGAGAGTGCATACAGTCAGCACATGGCCAATCAGCACTGTCCAGACAGAAGGATAGGAGCCATGCAGCCTCATAGGACAGCTCAGTGCAATATGAAAACTCCTCCTACAAGCTTCACCAGGAATGGAAAGAAGTCACAAGACTGCTATATACTGCTGATTGGAAAATGTATTTAGCAGTTTATATTTACTAAAATAATAGCATTTCCATGTTCTGTGGGAGACCAGCTATAGTCAATGCAGGGTCCTGGGTTTAGTAACACTTTAATAAAATTAATGTTCACTAGCAAAATCAATATAGGATGAACCCATGCTTATTTTGAATAGTTTTTTTTTCATTTCCTTTGAACATGATTGGGTACTCATAAATCCCGGCACAACTTACCGACCAGTCTGCAACCAACCAAATTGTCCTATCTAACAGTATGCGCTAAAACAGGGGTTTAGTTTGCACACCTTCTCCTCTGGCTGTCCTGTGAGGCTGCATGACCCCTGACCCTCTGTCTGGATAGTGCTGATTGGCCAGGGCCGATCAAATGCACCCTCCCAAAAAAAACTTTCTAGCACTACACACCAAACTGAGCATGTGCAGAGTGTTCCCCAAGGCCCTGTGCTATCAGGAAATTGATTGGGGACTGTGGATGAAGGGGAGGATCAGAGAAGATAGGATCAAGCAGCCTTTTTACACAATGCATGGGATTAACCCCTTAGGTTCAGTGAGTATAAAAAGCACGCTTTACTGCATATACAGACTGATTTTACTGTTGTGGGTTTAGTAACACTTTAGGTAAGTCAAGCTCATTGTGTAGGTGAGCTCCAACCGACACAGTGTTGAAATGGATTGATCAAATATCTATGCGATAATAACAAGTTTAGTAGAAGTACTGCAAAGTTTAATACTTTTATAATCATTATGACATTTCTCCGCATGATCCAGGGTTGCTTAAAAGAGGCTGAAGAAATAGAAAAAAATGACTAATATACAGCAATAAACAAAAGTTTAAAGTGATTGTAAAGACATAAGGTTTTTTATCTTTTTTTTTTAATAACAGTTTTATTATGAAGTTTTTCCATCACAATAAAGACAAAAAAGAGAAGTAGTAATTTAGAATAACTGACCGTGTGATCATCTGAAATACCTAGTAGCAAATATCAAAACAGCAATATATTTGAGGATCACAAATACTGATATAAACCAGAAAAAAATCAATGTTAAGATGCAGGGGGCGCTAGGACTCCTCGTTATTACAAAACTTTGATAAACAGACATTGTGATGTATAATAGTAACAGACTAACAAAACCAGAAAAGAAAAAAAATGAAAGAGAAAAGAGTAGTGTGTGGTACCATCAGTGAAGTCATAAAATTGGCCTACAATAGGTCCTCCCGGAGATGCCACAGCTCCCAAACTCGGTCATGTGCTTCCATAGTATAATTTATTCTGGCTGTCATTTTCTCCATCAATTCCACATCCGCAACCCTAGCATAGAGGTCCTCCGGAGTGGGGGGGAGACGTCGCTTCCAATGGAGGGCGACAAGGCAGCGTGCTGCCGTAATAGTATGGCGAAGTAGTTTCCCTTAATGTTTAGGGAAGTTGGGTGGGAGCAATCCCAAGAGGAAGAGCTTCGGTGTTAGGGGGACAGGGGAGCTAAATAGCCTTTCCTGCAATTGGTGAGTCAAGTGCCAAAACAGGGTAATTAGTGTATATGACCAGTATATGTAATATAGAGTACCTCTATCTCCATGCCAGCCAGCAGCGGTCAGTGGTATTGGGATATATAGCATGTAGGATATCTGGTGTCAGGTACCAAAAGTATAGGATTTTGTAAGAGTTTTCTTTATAGAGGGTGCAAATAAAACTCCTGGAAACCTGGGACCAGATAGCATGTCACTTCTGCACCGGCATCTCCTCCTGTAGAATTTTCTTCCATCTGATCATATATGCATGTTTGCCTAAAGTTTGGATGGGTAGGCATTCAGTATCGCGCAGGTATCTGAGATCATGCCTCTTCGAGCTAAGCCCTCCAGGACCACACGCTCAAAGGGGGAGGGGGTAGAAAAATGTACATTTGGGGCAAAGGATTGGGCATAGTCGCAGATTTGCAGGTATCAGTAGAATGCTCGATGGGGCAAATCAAATTTATCCCGAAGCTCCTCAAAAGAAAGCATTTTACGGGAAACCGGGTTGACCAGGTGGCCAAAGTGAAAAAAAATCCTGGATGCCCAGGGTGAAGACATGCGGTGCGTAAGACTATCCAGTATTGCGGGATTATATAGGAAGGAGGTCCATAAAGACCTTTCCAAGGAGAGGGTATATCTACGAGATAGTGTACACCACAGCGTCCTGTGCTGGGACATAGGACCCAGGAACTGGCTAGGGGCTACCTCCACATTCGCACTCCAGAGCAAGTTATTTGGTTGTATAGGAGCCAAGCACAGTTTTTCAATTTCTGTCCACTTATTAAATACATGTTGGGTAAACCAGGAGGCAAGTGAGCGTAATTGTGCCACTTGATAGTATTTAATAAAGTTCGGAAATGCTAGAACTTCGTCTGAACACGAGGCCATAAGTACTGATCGAGGGATTCTATGTCTCTTATAGTTCCAAACATATTGTAGCATTTCCTCTTGGAGACCTTTCAGCCTTTCAGGTGTGCATGGAGGACAGGTATAGGCAATGTTTGGAAAATATATAAGAGCTTAGGAAGAATAGTCATTTTGTATATGGCCCAGCAGGGAAATATGATGTTTTTTCCATGTGTGTACTAACACTCTAAGTTGCCTATATGGGGGGGGTTTCCTGATATAGCGTATAAAAAGAATGTGTGATGT
>BLSH010482876.1:438433-458485 GCA_018402905.1 Glandirana rugosa | reverse complement strand
AGTTATTTGGTTGTATAGGAGCCAAGCACAGTTTTTCAATTTCTGTCCACTTATTAAATACATGTTGGGTAAACCAGGAGGCAAGTGAGCGTAATTGTGCCACTTGATAGTATTTAATAAAGTTCGGAAATGCTAGAACTTCGTCTGAACACGAGGCCATAAGTACTGATCGAGGGATTCTATGTCTCTTATAGTTCCAAACATATTGTAGCATTTCCTCTTGGAGACCTTTCAGCCTTTCAGGTGTGCATGGAGGACAGGTATAGGCAATGTTTGGAAAATATATAAGAGCTTAGGAAGAATAGTCATTTTGTATATGGCCCAGCAGGGAAATATGATGTTTTTTCCATGTGTGTACTAACACTCTAAGTTGCCTATATGGGGGGGGGGGGGATTTTCCTGATAAAGCGTATGAAAAGAATATGTGATGTTAACTCCTAAATAATTCTGGGCCCTTGATTGCCATTTATAGGGGAAGCAATATGCTAAATGCTGGACTTCAGCTCGGGAGATAGTAAGGGGAAGAACTTCAGATTTTGCTGCATTGATTTTGTATCCCGAGAGAGCCCTATACCGGTCAAGCTCAGCGTGTAAATTTGGCAGGGAAACTCTGGGTTAGGTCAAAGTTAGGGTGATATCATCTGCAAACTACACAATTTTGAACTCCCTATCTTCGGTAGGCCCCGAATGTCTGGACACCCCCCGTATAGACGCTGCCAAGGGTTCAACACATAAAGCGAAAAGCACAGGGGAAAGTGGGCAGCCTTGACGGGTACCATTAGTCTCTGAAAAAGAAGAGGAAAGGGCATTCGGGGTCCGCACCATAGACGACGGGTTGCTATATACTGTAAGTGGTTAATGGCTCTCATGAAGGGCCCCTCAAACCCCATATGCTGCAGTGTAGCAAAGGAAGGGCCATCCCAGGCGGTCAAACGCCTTTTCTGCATCTAGGCCAGTTACGAGAGATCCCACACCGCCACGATTCGCCATGTCGATCTGGTCGATGACTCTCCTAGTGTTCTTGGTTTTTTTATCTTAATGCACTCTATGCATTAAGATAAAATGCCTTCTGGGTGCAGTACCCCCCTCAGCCCCCTAATACTTAACTGAGCCCCATCTAGCTCCCGCAATGTTGTAGGAGTTTCTTGGCAGTCAGACAATCAGGAGAGAAAGGGGGTGGGGCGCAGCTCCGTATCTGAAAGGACACACGGAGCTGCAGCTTGGCTCAGGTGCCCCCATAGCAAGCTGCTTTCTGTGGGGGCTCTCAACAGGAGGGAGGGGCCAGGAGCACCGAAGAAGAGGAGGATCCAGGCTGCTCTGTGCAAATTCACTGCACAGGGCAGGTAAGTATAACATGTTTATTCTTTTTAACGTAAAAAAAACGAGACTTTACAATCACTTAGTAGTACTACTTGAGTAGTTTTCATTTCTTTGGAAGTGACAAGATATGCAACTGAGAAAACATGCAAGGTGTGTTAGAAGGACAAGCAATAGCATGAATATTTCCATGGAAAAAACAAGTATAATATCCTGTTTCCATTCCATTTCCATTTCCATTGTATGCTCACAACTTAAAAGACAGTTTGCACAAAACACAAAGTTATATTAGAAAAAGTCAAGAATTAGGAAAAGAAAGAACTATCTTTTTTTTCTATCTATCTATCTATCTATCTATCTATCTATCTATCTATCTATCTATCTATCTATCTATCTATCTATCTATCTATCTATCTATCTCCACATCTATCTATCTCCACATCTATCTATCTATCTATCTATCTATCTATCTATCTATCTATCTATCTATCTATCTATCTATCTATCTATCTATCTATCCATATCTCTATCTATCTATCTATCTATCTATCTATCTATCTATCTATCTATCTATCTATCTATCTATCTATCTCTACATATCTCTATCTATCTATCTATCTATCTATCTATCTATCTATCTATCTATCTATCTATCTATCTATCTATCTATCTATTCTATATACTTAGGTGCATTTACTGTACTTTTTGTGAAGCAGATGTCGGTATGATTGCATCCCTGCAGTTGTTATGGATTAAAGGTGTTATCAGAATCTTGCATGCGTCCAATTATGGCCTCTCTCTATTCCTGCTTAAGGAACTTATATAAATGTACTTTTCTATTAGCTTTCCAATAATTAACAGCATTCTTGCTAGGTAATAGTTCACATAAAAATTCTGCATTGCCAACCTTCAGAAACCAAGACTTCTACAGATACTGATTTATTCAGTAAGTGCAGAAGTCAGTTGTAATTATGTTTTAGGTTTTTGTAGTCAGCTCTTTAGAAACATTATTTCAGAATGGATGAAAATGAGTTAGTGCACTTTACATGTATCATTATTGCTCTTTTTCTTTTGCAAGGCATTCTTGCTTCCATCAAAACAACCAATAATCATACACCTGTTATCTTTAATATACTGAATGAATTCTGTTGACATGCAGCTATGTGAACCTTGGTCTTAATCTCTTGTCATACATTTGTAACACCAGTTCCTTTTTTCCTCTATTGGCTGCAAATACAAAACAGAATTGACTTCAAAATCATCTCTCTGATATTCAATGTCTTAAATAACTTTATACGCCATCAAACTGAATTCTTTTTTTCAACATTACCCCTCTTACAATGGGCAATTATAAGGAAAAATTCCATCTCCAGAGACCACCTTTAAGCTTTTTGGACCAGCGCTTTTTGTTATGCAAAACCCTTTATCTCGTACAATTCAGCAGTTGCCATCATCTGAGCACTGAGAGCCAGACTAAAAACCCATCTGTTTTACAATGCATTTGAAGGCAATTAACCACTTCCAAACTAGCATCTTTTTTTTTTTTTTTTTTTTTTTTTACGAATAATGGCACTGAACAATTTTCACATTTCAGCTACAGTAAGCACATGCCTATTATTTGGCCAGTAAATGTCATTATACTATGTGCTATATGCTGTATATTCATTTCTGGGGAACAATGTATTATTTTAGTGGTATTGTCTCCAAAAAAAAATATTTTATCTTAATTTTATTTATTTTATTATTAAAGAAAAGAAAAATGTTTTTACAGTTTTTGGTCAATGGTAGTTTTAAAACAACCAGTGTTGCTATAGATATAAAGGAAGGGATACTTAGTTGGTGTTTAAAAAGGGCTAAATATGATATTAAAGGGTGTGTGCTTTCAGACATAGTATGCTTACACACCTTGCCTAACTCTACTGACCTAAACATAACCCCCATTTGCTTGCTTACTGGAGTATGAGAGCCATGGCTTGCCTTCATTACTGCTGCTGTAAGATCTCTCATAGACATGTACAGGTACATAGCCCAGTGTATTCAACAAGAGCAGGCCATAACAGTCCTACCCAAGTAAGAAAGCAGCTTTGGTGGGAAAGGGGGTCTAATTTATGCCAGGAGGGCTAGGCAGAATGGGTAAGGGAAGTATGTCTAAAAACATGCTTACTTTGAAATAGGAATATTATATAATTGAAAACGAAAATTAAAGAAATGTTAAACCCTTAGGCTTCATATATATTAGCCTACGCTGGCAGCTCCTAAACTTTTGGTGTTTTTTTCCCCAAAGCTCCTAAACACGACTCCATAAAAGCCTATCTGTCAATGAAGCTGCTGCGATTAGGTGAGCTTCAGCCTCCCTCTCCTGAAAGCGTTCAGGATAGGAAAGTTTTGAAAACGCAAAATGTGGCATAATCACGGCAAAACGCAACGCAATTTTGCAGTGTTTTCCCGCGGCAAATCTAGGCTAGTGTACATGAAGCCTAAGGCTACTTTCACACTGGGGCGTTTTTCAGGCGCTTTTGGGCGAAAAATAGCACCTGAAAAACATCCCCCCATCCACCCCAGTGTGTAAGCCTTTCACACTGTGGGGCGGTACGCTTGCAGGACGTTACAAAAAGTCCTGCAAGCAGCATCTTTGGGACGGTGCGCTGAGCAGTGATTACACCGCTCCTCCACCACCCCTGCCATTGAAATCAATGGCAAGCGCATCCGAAGTGGCTGCACACCACCTCAGAAGCGCATCGCGCCGGCACTTTTAACCCCTTTTTAACCCCTGATGGGGGGTTAAAAGTGCTGCGTACCCGCCTGCATAGCGGCGTCATAGCGCCGCTATAACAGCAGAAAATTGCCGATGAAATTAGCGGCGTTTTAACGCTCCCGTCCGCCACCCCACCCGAGTGTAGCCTAAGTGGATTGTATTATAACACTTTAAGCACAATAACACAAACATTCATTAGTAAACAATTTGTATTAAATTCTTTAATCCCCCTCTGGGGGGACATTTTATGAAGCATTTGGTTATGATCTTAGCTGTGGAGGGGTTAATTAGGGCGGTGTTCTAAAAAAATGTTATATCCCATCTTTTTTGCACTATGCTTTGTTGTGTTTTTATCTTGTCTTTAATTATGATATGACTGCTGTGGCCATTATTATAATAGCCATGGTTTGTTCTATAGCGGGATGTCAAACAAGTTTTGTATTTTAACATGTTTGCATGTCATTTTATTTCTTTGAGAGATCATCTACTCTAAAAGACACATTTGCTTAAGTTCTTCCTGTTCGCAACAGGGATCTATTTGTTAGAGGTGTAACTTTTTGGGATGTGGTGGCAATTAATTAATCTTACCAATAACATTGTAATGTTAGTAACCATACTTAGCAACCTGTTTACAAAGAGTGTACTTTGAATTCTTGTTCCTTTTGCAACCAATAAGGTGAAGCTGCTGCCCCTTGCAACCATTGTTTCCCATGATAGCTGTGTGAAGTATTCTCCCTTGTTTCCCAAGTGTTATAAATGGTCCACACCCTTATTGGAAAATTACATTGTTTGATCCAAGAGCTGCCTCATCACCCTCATTGTTGGGGGGGGGCGGGGTGCTTCAAAATTCTCTATTTATAGGCTCCTGAGATGCGAATCCGGCCCTGGGCCAGCAACACACCTCCCGTATTATAGTGGCCTCATTCTGGATGAAGGAGCAACAGAGACATCTTTGATCAGCAGCAGTCTGGGGAGAGGGGAGTGTTAGATGGACTAACAGGTTTTGATACATTAACGAATAGAAGCCAAACTTCAATGCGCACTTTATATTCAGTTACAGTAAATTTATTTTTTCCTTTTGGTATAAAGGTTTTACATAAATAAATAAATGCTAATCATGTTAAGCACCCCATCAGTGGTAAATAGTTTGTCTCATCCCTGTAACTGAAAGAGAGCTTGTTTTGTTGAAAAACAGTGTACTGGCTGGATCACCAGATTAAAATAAAGAAAAGAAAGCCTAAACAAGAAAACAATGCAGCCATCACATCTAATTGGTAAGCTGCAATATAATAAATGTTTGTTTTTGAGTTTAAAGGAGTTGTGAAAGCAGAAGGTTTTTACCTTAATGCATTCTATGATAGATAGATAAAAAAAACCTTCTGTGTATAGCAGCCTCCCCAGCACCCCTTATTACTTACCTGAGCCCCATCTCTGTCCAGCGATGTCCATGAGTCCCTCGGCCATCCAGGACTCTCCTCCTGATTAGCTGAGACACGGCATTGGCTCCTGTGGCTGT
Source organism: Glandirana rugosa (assembly GCA_018402905.1). Taxonomy (NCBI): domain Eukaryota; kingdom Metazoa; phylum Chordata; class Amphibia; order Anura; family Ranidae; genus Glandirana; species Glandirana rugosa. The sequence continues at coordinate 452,897 of BLSH010482876.1, read as the reverse complement.
CCATCATAGTCAGTTAGCCAATCAGGAGAGAGGGGGTGGGGCCGAACGGCAGCTCCGTGTCTGAATGGACACACGGAACTGCAGATCAGCTCGGGTGCCCCCATAGCAAGCTGCTTGCTGTATGGGCACTTGGCAGGAGGAAGAAAGAGTGGAACACCCCCTGGATGGGACTTTAAATGGCAACACCACCACCAAAATATGTAATATCAAAATTTGTTAAACATATTTAAAACATAATCACTCGTCCGAGTGAAATTTTATATAAAATGTATAAGGTAGGTAACAACTTGCTTGAGCATGCTACAATAGCGCAATGCATAAATGTACATATTAATCAAAAAACGTTATTATACTCCAGTATCCTAAGACAATGTTCAGTTTCCGACGCATTTCACGTCCACATCTTTCGGAAGGGGTATTTTACAGGAGAATATATAAACAGTAACTTCTTTGATGAATGAAGAAAACACAAGTATGTTGTGATAGAAACATATGCAGCATATCTAAGGCAAGTCCCCCTTTACTGCTCAAGAGTACCTACCAAGTAAACTAGCAGATGCAATGCTCAGCTGTAGGTATGTGTCACGCAGGGCCGATCGGTTACTGCCAATGATGGTGTGGTTAGGAGGTGGTACGGCACCGTGCCTGGCCAGCGGAGGCTCCCCTCAAAGTGGCATGACAATAAATTACAACTAAAACAAAATGGAAAGAGGGGGGTGGAGATGAGAGCATGTGTAGGAGCATCCCATCCCATCCCATTTATAAGCTTATAAATATAAATATGAGTACAATAAATATTCAAATATCATTATTGTAATGTAGAGATTAGAAACCAGGTTAGGAAACATTTCTGAAAATGACATGAAAATAAATAAATCCCGGTGTTTTCAGTAGGATGAGTCAGTAGGTTCTGACACTCTATTCTCCCTGTCATTGTGGGTTTATGCATGTCTTGTAGATGTGAGACTACATAAGTGCTTGCTGGCAGATGCAAGAGATTCTTGGACTGTTTTAGTTCAGAGGATTAATACTTTCAGGCATGACTATGCAAGAGAGGCCTTGCACACATTGCTGTCAAGAGCTGTAAAACACTTGCTAAAGAAGCATGGGAGTGAAGTGCCTGGAAGGGAAGGATGGTTCAGTACATTAGGAAAATACACAGGATGTGAACACATGAGTGCAATGTGTAGGAAGGCAAAGAAACTCAGACTGAATTTACCAGCTTCAGCCGTAGTGTTTAATTATTACAGTAGCTTAGTCATCTCCTAAGACCAGGTAATTATTTGTGTGTGCACCTAATGTTAGGTTTGATGACATTGACCTGTATAGTCATCCTGTCCACACCCTTGTAACTTTTGTTGGAAATGCGTCTTTAACAAGGTAATGATGCATGTTAGGTGTCGGGTTCTTGTGTCTTTTGTAAAACTACAGGATATTACAAAATGTAGAATTAATAATCAGCTTAGATTTCTTTCTGACTTGAATGGCCTGGGTGTTCACAAAGCAGGATGTATAACACCCTTAGACACATCTTTATACAATGATAATACACCTTCAATCATTCATGCAAAGCTCATAACTGTTTTTGGGCAAAAACAACAATAATGTTCATCTGTCTCTTAGGTATTCTGGTAGTGGGATCTTACTCTGCTCGTTGAAGTTTTATTTTATATTATGTTTAATGTTTTATAAGAATGGAGAATGCACTTTTCTTGACAGAAGTGAGATTGACACCAAGCTCAACACTATATTTGGAAGATATTATAGCTGGCATCAAAAAGCAGATGGCTCTGTTCAAAGACTCCACTTATGGCTAAAATATTAATTAGGAGTAGGCTATACTTGGGAATAAGCCTTTGTGTTATATAACATATTTTGCATTTGGTGTTTCTTATGTGTAAAATATAAATGGGCAGTGGCAGCCACCAGTGACATGTAAAAGCAGGAAAAAATGACATGGGAATGGACAAAGAGAAGAATGCCATCTTAGTTAACTTGATCTATTTATTAATTAGAATTTTCTGTGACGATTGGAACACCAATAATTTCTAATAACATCATACTGGAGTATACTGATGAGGCCCCCCATTCTGATAATGTTGACCTCAAATTGACTCAAGTAATACATTACCCTAATGCCCAAACTCAGGTAAGGGATCCTGCCATAGCCCACCTTTGCCACTTATCTTTTTTATAGAGTAAATTAGCTGAATATGTTTTTTAACTTTCCAAAAAAGGAGGTGAATAATGCATGTATATATAAGTGCATTTTTTAAGTTTATGTATGTAAGTGCATTTTTTAAGTTTATGTATATAAGTGCATTTTTTAAGCTTATGTATGTGAGTGCATTTTTTAAGTTTATGTATGTAAGTGCATTTTTTAAGTTTATGTATGTAAATGCATTTTTTAAGCTTATGTATATAAGTGCATTTTTTAAGTTTATGTATGTAAATGCATTTTTTAAGCTTATGTATGTAAGTGCATTTTTTAAGTTTATGTATGTAAATGCATTTTTTAAACTTATGTATATAATGCATTTTTTAAGTTTATTTATGTAAATGCATTTTTTAAGCTTATGTATGTAAGTGCATTTTTTAAAAAAAGTTTTGGTTTAGTAGAAACGTGTAAGACCGTTTGTCAGAGTTTTATTCCTGTCTGAGGAGATTCAACATTTCTATTTGATCTGTGTGATCATAGTCACTGGGACAAAAAGTGAGGGGAAACCCAAACATTTGAAATCACCACCAGAGCAAGAGGGGAATGTAAATCATCCTGTGGGCACACCTGTTTCTGTGAAAATTCTTTAACCACTTGCCCTCTGGAAGGTTTGCACCCATTGACCAGGCCATTTTTGGCGATATGGCACTGCGTTACTTTAACTGACAATTGTGTGGTCGTGCAACGCTGTACCCAAATAAAATTGATGTCCTTCTTTTTCCACAAATAGAGCTTTTTTTGGTGGTATTTCATCACCTCTTGTTTTTTATTTTTTGCACTATAAACAAAAAAAGACCGACAATTTTGAAAAACAAACAATATTTCTTACTTTCTGCTATAAAATACATCCAATGAAAAATGGAAAAAAATCAAATTTCTTCATAAATTTGGGCCAATATATATTCTGCTACGTATTTTTATAAAAAAAAAATCCCAATAAGCGCATATTGATTGGGTTGTCCAAAAGTAATAGCGTCTACAAACTATGGGATAAATTTATGGAACTTTTATTTATTTTTTACTAGTAATGGCGGCGATCAGTGACTTATTGCGAGATTGCGGCATTGCGGCAGACAAATCTGACACTATATGACACTTTTTGGGGACCAGTGACACTAATACAGTGATCAGTGCTAAAAATATGCACTGTCACTGTACTAATGACACTGGCAGGGAAGGGGTTAACATCATGGGCGATCAAAGGGTTAAATGTGTTCCTAAGGAGTGCTTGCTAACTGTGTCGGAAGTGCTTGTACTGTGGGAAGGCAGAGATTTGTGTTCCTGCTTAGCAAAAACACAGGATCACTACCTCCCCTTCTCACAGAACGGTGATCTGCCTCATTTACACAGGCAGACTGCTGTTCTGTCTCTCTTGGGTCTCTGCCACAAAAAGTGAAGGGAAATCTCCACAGCAGGACACAGGCAGCAAAACATATTTTGATAGAGATTTTAACCCTACCCTACTCTGTCCAAAACGAAAAAAAAGATTTGGCTTTACATATGCACTTACAAGGTAATATTAACTTTCCAAAATGTATCAAAAATGAAAACACAGGACTTGCACTCTAAAGAAATGCTGGTAGAGTAAACGGCTCCTGTCAAAATTGGCTCTAGTATGAATGTGAGTTAGGGACCCTAGGATGTAAGCTCCTTGAGGGTAGGGACTGATGAATGCACTATATTACCAAAAGTACTGGGGCGCCTGCCTTTACCAGGACATGAACTTTAATGGCATCCCAGTCTTAGTTCGTAGGGTTCAATAATGAGTTGACCCACCCTGTGCAGCTATAACAGCTTCAACTCTTCTGGGAAGGCTGTCTACAAGGTTTAGGAGTGTGTCTATGGGAATGTTTGACCATTCTTCCAAAAGCGCATTTGTGAGGTCAGGCACTTATGGGGACGAGAAGGCCTGGCTCACAGTCTCTGCTCTACTTCATCCCAAAGGTGTTCTAACGGGCTGAGTTGGGATGGGAAAGGAGCTTTGCCAAGTGACCTGCCAGGGGTCCCTGTCCTCTGATTCTCCAGCAGTGATCCCTGTCCTATGATTCTTCAGCAGTGATCCCTGTCCTCTGATGTAAGGAGGAACTCTGGGAACTCAAAACTCTTAAGCCACTTTGAGTATCTTGGCGTGCGGTGGGTGTATCTGCACGCACGGTGGAAGTGGTGAGTGGTGGGGGGGCCCAGGTCAACTTTTGCATCGGGCCCACAAGCTTCAAGCTATGCCTCTGTCTTCCACTCCAAACTTGCTCATCCATGTCTTTATGGACCTTGCTTTGTGCACTAGTCCAAATCATTTGGTGGAGGGATGATCATGGTGTGGAATTGTTTTTCAGGGGTTGGGCTTGGCCTCTTAGCTCCAGTGAAGAGAACTCTTAAGGCATCAGCATACCAAGACATTTTGACAATTTCATGCTTCCAACTTTATGGGAACAGTTTGGGGATTGTGAGAAAGTTCAGCATTTTGAGTTTTAACAGCCTAAAAGAGGATTTCCATTCCTTTGGAGAGACCTCCTCCCACTTCCTTCTGTGCCTTAACACAGGGAGTAAAGAAAACCAAAAATATCCCTACAGAGCACAGACAGTAAAAACCTGACAGATGTTTTAAGAATTTTTTACTTTATTCAAAAATACAAAAAAAGCTTTTGGTTTAGACAGTGGCAGCTGGAGGTATATTTTTTGGGGGTGGCGGCAAACAATCCACCCCCCCGGTCGGTCAGTCACCAGCCCCGCATCTAGGTCGCGGGCATCGCTTCCTCCGCGCGGCGTCCTCCTCCTCCTGGTGCTTCACAGCGGCTTCCCCTGCATCTGCTCCCTCCTCCTCGGCAGCCAATATGATGGCTTCTCCTCTCAGCCAATCGGGAGACGGGTCTTAAGACCTGCTTCCTGATTGGCATGGATGGATTAGGGAGGTGGCGCCTCTGCGCCCTGCATTACAGGCCGCCCCTGGGTTTAGATGTTCTTTATAGCAAGAATCTCACCCAAAATTGATTCATTAAAGTCATTTTGGATGAAGTAGGTATAGGTTGAAACATCTCAGATTTCTTTGTTGTCTGTGCCTCCATTGCGGTAATTTCCTTTAACTTCCTGTGTCCGTGGTGAATACTGATACAGAAAGTGAAGAGAAATCTCGCCAATGGAGACACTGTAGCTATGTCGGTCATACACCATACAATTTTGAACCCCTTGTGGGTATAAGGATGCTAAGTGATGAGAAGGATGGGACCATCAAACATGTAATCAATATGCTCTAACATATAAAGAAAATATTTATTGAGTTACCATTATTGTCATTATACAAAAGACAGTTATTCATAACTGTGCAAGAGCCCCTGGTCAGTTTGTTTGCTGCCCCAAAATGTGTGCTTCATCTAACAGAAAGGTTATTGTGAAGATTATCTTGTCTTCTATGGAGACACATACAGCAGTGAAAAACTTTTTTTTAAAAGAGTGAGGAAAGATTTGAAGTTCAGGTTTTAATTTCTCTCTACAAACCTTGGAATAGAACGTATCCGTCTTTTTAAAATGGTTTAAAAATATGTGAATCCTCTAATACTTTCTTTCAATGTACAAGCATCTGCATCATCTGCCATTCAGATGAGATCTACGTGTTACGGTACATTCATTTTAAATTGGATACTGCCAACAAGCAGCTAATTCTGTCAGTAAAGAAGATATTTTAGGCAGCATTAAAGTGATTGTAAAGTCTTGTTTTTTGTCTATAAAAATAACAAACGTGTTATACTTACCTGCTCTGTGCAGTGGATTTGCATGGAGCAGCCCGGATCTTCCTCTTCTCTGGTTCCACTGTCCAGAGACTTAAGAGGGAAAAAAGGCCTAAAAAAGAAATCTAATGCAAACACCACATTTGAGTTTAGTTTTCCAGTTTATTACCACTGAAATTGCTTCTGTAACCCTAAAGTATTTAAATCCATATTATGCAATCTCAAAGTACCTCTAACCTGAGCTGCCCATTCAGCTGACAGAATCTTTGTTGCATTAAATGTTGGGAAATGCTTTGTTAGCACAACCATTAGCACTGACTCTAGCACAGTTCTGGGTAAGCATTGTTACCTGAAGGTCAGACTCCAGTGTCTTATCCCTAATGCTCCTAACAGGAAAATATTAGGTTCCTTTTCTCAGATCCTTCTGTGACTATGGGCACACCAAGCTGCAATCAGAGAGTAATAATGACAACAGATTAGCTAGAGAAAGATCTGCTTCACTTAGGAAGGATAAGACAGAGCAGTAAGGTGAAACTGCATAATAGAGAAGCAAGATAACATTTATAACCTCAGGGGGTAGAGACAGATGAACTTGCATAAGTCATGTAAACAATGTATTAAATATTGCAAAAATGATCACTAATAGGATGAGAAAGGGTGGCAGTTATAAAGGCGTGGAGAAACCAGAAGCTAAAGGATCAAGTTATATGGTTCTTAATTAGACATGGACTGAGATAAATAACTAGGCAGCTGCAGTAACTATACAGAAAAAGCAGAGATTGCTAGAAAGGAGAATGGTAGGTAACATTATAGCAATATAAATTAAGTATCTACAATTAAAACATAACAGCATCATCCAAAGCAGTAAATATGGGGTTGTCACTATTGATCTCCGATGGGGTGTTTAGAGGCACCAGATAAATTTGTGTGTTGGTTTATTGTGGAAAGTTGCAAACAGCAATACTTCATGGAGTCTTGCGTTAAAATAATGCAGGTGAAGGGGAGCAATTGTATAGTTGTACACTATATGGTCAAAAGTGTGTGGACAAGTGGTCATCACACCTTTATGAGTTTTTTGGACATTCCTCTTCAATACCATAGGCAGTGATATGAAGTAATTTTCCTCTTTGCAGTTTTAACAGCCTTCACTCCTCTGGGAAGTCATACCACAGACTTTCTACTATATTTGAACTGCAACCGTGGGTATGTGTGCCCATTCAACCAAAAGAGCACCTGTGAGGTCAGGCACTAATGTTGAACTAGAAGACCAGGCTCTCAATCGGCATTGGTAATCAACAAAGGAGATCAACAATATTAAAGTCAGGTCTCCTAGGCCATTTCAGTCCCTTTGCACCACACGTGTCCTACCATTTGTTAATGGACATGGCTTTCTGTATCTGAACTCAAAATGTTTAATGGTGTCCACATACTTTTGGCTGTATGTATTCCATATCTACACCCACAGCAGCACATTGATGCTGTGTTGTTCTATCCGTATATAGTTGTTGGCTGGATACTGGTATTCTGCTTTACTACAGTTGGTTTAGTAGTGTCTCAACAATCTGTTTCTTCTATTACAACTATCTACAGTATTTTATTAATGTGAGGCAAGGTAATTACAACGTACATGACCTTCTTTGATGAAGATTAACATGTACATTACTATCTGGCTTCTTTGCCTATATCAGTAAAAATTTGAGTCTGTATTTGATTTTCAGATGAATTGATATGTAATAAATGACTGAATGAATTCACAAATACATAGTTGATCATGGTTAATGTCTTGTATGGTGACTGCCACAATGATAAATACATTATGCATGTGTAAAAAAAAAAGTGTCCATGTGTTGTTTTACTGAGACATAACAGATATGGATACTACTCACTACATTAAAATACTTTATCAGTTATATCATCTGAATTGAAGTTGTATCTGTTTTTTCTTCAATAGGCTCGGTTTATGGATACAGACAGCAACGAAAATTAATTGCAGAAATAGACTGGTCCTATACAGGTAAGTGTGTATTTCTGTATTGTGTATACAGTATCTCACAAAAGTGAGTACACCCCTCACATTTTTGTAAATATTTTATTATAATTTTTCATGTGACAACACTGAAGAAATGACACTTTGCTACAGTGTAAAGTAGTGAGTGTACAGCTTGTATAACAGTGTAAATTTGCTGTCCCCTCAAAATAACTCAACACACAGCCATTAATGTCTAAACCGCTGGCAACAAAAGTGAGTACAACCCAAAGTGTAAATATTTTGTGTGGCCTCCATTATTTTCCAGCACTGCCTTAACCCTCTTGGGCATGGAGTTCACCAGAGCTTCACAGGTTGCCACTGGAGTCCTCTTCCACTCCTCCATGGCAACATCATAGAGCTGGTGGATGTTAGAGACATTGCGCTCCTCCACCCTTCATTTGAGGGTGCCTCACAGATGCTCAATAGGGTTTAGGTCTGGAGCCATGTTGGCCATGTTGACCAGTCCATTACCTTTACCCTCAGCTTCTTTAGCAAGGCAGTGGTCATCTTGGAGGTGTGGTTGGGGTTGTTATCATGTTGGAATACTGCTCTGTGGCCCAGTCTCCGAAGGGAGGGGATCATTCTCTGCTTCAGTATGTCACAGTACATGTTGGCATTCATGGTACCCTCAATGAACTGTAGTTCCCCAGTACTCATGCAGCCCCAGACCATGACAATCCCACCACAATGCTTCACTGTAGGCAATACACGCTTGTCTTTGTACTCCTCACCTGGTTGCTGCCACACGCTTGACTCCATCTAAACCAAATTAGTTTATCTTGGTCTCATCAGACCACAGGACACGATTCCAGTAATCCATGTCCTTAGTCTGCTTGTCTTCAGCAAACTGTTTGCGGGCTTTCTTGTGCATCATCTTTAGAAGAGGTTTCCTTCTGGGACGACAACCATGCAGACCAATTTGATGCAGTGTGCGGCGTATGGTCTGAGCACTGACAGGCTGACCCCCCACCCCTTCAACATCTGCAGCAATGCTGGCAGCACTCATATGTCTATTTCCCAAAGACAACCTCTGGATATGACCCTGAGCACATGCACTCAGCTTCTTTGGTTGACCATGGTGAGGCCTGTTCTGAATGGAACCTGTCCTGTTAAACTACTGTATGGTTTTGGCCACCATGCTGCAGCTCAGCTTCAGGGTCTTGGCAATCTTCTTATAGCCTAGGCTATCTTTATGTAGAGCAACAATTCTTTTTTTCAGATCCTCAGAGACTTTTTTGCCATGAGCTGCCATGCTGAACTTCCAGTGACCAGTGGGAGAGTGAGAGTGATAAAACCAAATTTAACTCACCTGCTCCCCAATCACACCTGAGATCTTGTAACACTAACGAGTCACATGACATCGGGGAGGGAAAATATGTAATTGGGCCCAATTTGGACATTTTCACTTAGAGGTGTACTCACTTTTGTTGCCAGCGGTTTAGACATTAATGGCTGTGTGTTGAGTTATTTTGAGGGGACAGCAAATTTTCACTGTTATACAAGCTGTACACTCAATACTTTACATTGTAGCAAAGTGTAATTTGTTCAGTGTAGTCACATGAAAAAATATAATAAAATATTTACAAAAATGTGAGGGGTAAACTCACTTTTGTGAGATACTGTATATGTGGTCTTCATCCTATTCTCGCTAGTTTGCTATACCTGCTTCAGTCTCAATAATCTAAAATAAAATAAAAGCAAACTACCACTAATATCTTTGTAATTATAATGTGTGTGTATAATAAATATATATATATATATGGCCCTGAGCAAACATTTACATACCCTGGAATGTTTGACTTTGGTACAGACATACAAGGTGACACACACAGGTTAAAATGGCAATTAAAAGTTAATGTCCCACATCTGTGGCTCTTTAAGTTTGTTCTCATGGGAATGCACTGAGCAGGCTAGATACCTAGCAATTGGAAGCAGAAACTAACTGTCAAAAGACCTGCGTAACAAAGTATTGGAAGATTATAAAGAAGGATATAAAAAGATATCCAAAGCCTTGAATATGCCAGTCCATGCTGTTCAATCAGAAGAAGTGGAAAATTCAGGGATCTCTTGATACCAAGCCAAGGTTAGGTAGACCAAGAAAGATTGCAGCCACAACTGGCAGAAGAATTGTTTGATGCAAAGAAAAACCCACAGGTAACCGGTAACAGGAGAAATACAGGCTACTTTGGAAAAAGATGGTGTGGTTGTTTCAAGGAGCGCAATATGACAATGCATGAACAAAAATTGGCTGCATAGTGGAGTTGGCAGAAAGAAGCCTTTACTGCGCCAATGCCGCAAAAAGCCCAGATACAATATGCCTGACAACACCTTGACACACCTCACAGCTTCTGGCACACTTAAATCTGGAGTGATGAGACCAAAATAGAGCTTATGGCCACAAACATAAGCACTAAATTTGGAGAGGGGTCAACAAGAATGCCATCTCCGCTGTATAGCATGGTAGTGGCTCTCTGATGTTGGGGGGGGGGGAGCTCTAAAGGCACAGGAAATCTTGTTAAAATTGATGGCAAGATGAATGCAGCATGTTACCAGAAAATACTGGCAGACAATTTGCATTTTTCTGCACAAAGGCTATTAAGTACTCAACCGGTTCTCAACTGGGGGGTTGATTGCCAATTTCCAGGGGGGTCACGAACGCTGTTGCAATCCGGACAGACCCGACTCTGTATGTACAGTAGTGTCGGGTCCGTCTTGGCCAGCAAGCAGGGCTAGTACAAGGAAGTAGCGAATGCACTGGGCGGCATCATTTACTGGAGAAAGAGGGGGGGGGGTGCAGGAGAGGTGCTGGAATTGTGCTGCTAAAACCGGGCTGGACATGTACACTAACTGTCTGTACACATCGCCCGTGCTACATAGCTAATGGCTGCAGCATGTGCCGAGTGCGCTCCTGCACTCGGCACAAGCCTGAGACCAGCCCTACTCTTCACCTCTCTGTCAGATGGACTAATCTCCGCCGGACAGGCGCTTCCTAGTCCCAAGCGGCGTGACATCAGCAAGAGGCTGGATGGTAGTGGAGCAGAGAGTGCTACTGTCTGCCGGAGCTGTGAACTGAAGGAGGAGGGAACCAAGCAGTGCATCGGCGATTGCACAAGTAAGCATAGTGCCATCTGCAAAGGAGTTAATGAACACTTTCAATGGGGGGCTGAGGAGAGGTTAATTAATCACAAATGTTTTTTGTAACATGCAGCAGGAAGAGGGTTAGGCTCCTTTCACACTGAGGCGCTTTACAGGCGCTATTTAGCTAAAAATAGCGCCTGTAAAGCGCCTCAAAAGTCACTCCCCATCCACCCCAATGTGAAAGCAGGAATGCTTTGTCTTTCGTTCGTCGACAGGCACAGCGACTCTTAGGACTAAGTGGATTATATTGCCCTCTTCAAGAGTTTACTAGGCAGAACAGGCAGTTCTAACAGCAAAAAGAAGAGTAAGAGACACAGCCCCTCCCAGGGGGCAGTCCCCACTGGCAGATAACCCCACACCCTTCTTCAGGGGAGGACTCAGACCCTGAGGGGGGCTCCTCCGTTGCGGGGACCCCCCTTGAACTGTTGGGCGGCGAGGTCCCAGACGCTCCTTATAGTGGGGATGAGTCTGAGGCGTCCGCTGCTGTGCATGAGAAGGCTCTAGTAGACACTCTGATCACCTCAGTGCGTGAGACCCTGCAATTGGAAGAAGCGGGGGGACCCTCTCGGAGGGTGCCCGTCCCCTTCGGGTCAGACCGGGCGCTGTGGCTAAGGTCTTTCCGTATGTCGATTTTCTGGATAAATTTGTCTATAAGGACTTGGCTCGGCCTCAGAGCTCCCTCCCCATTCCGAAGCGTTTCGCTGTGCGTTATCTCTTTGAGGATAAATTATTGAAGAAATGGGCATCACCGCCTGAGTAAGGCGACCACCACCCCAGTGGAGGGCACGCCGTCCTTTAAGGACCCGGCTAACAGGAAGGCCAAGGCTTGCGTCAGATCCCTATTTGTTCTATCGGGGTCTGCCGTGCGGGCCGTTGTGGCTTCTGCGCTAGTGTCGCAAACGCTCACTGAGTGGGCGAAGCTGCTACACAGCGAGTTGTGCAAGACGCAGGCTTCCCTGAGTGTGTGGATCTTGCAGATCGGATGGTCCAGGGGGCTCGGTATCTGTGCGATGCAGCCCTAGACGCGGCCCCCCCTGACATCCAAGGCGCCCGCGGTCTCTGTGGTGGCCAGGTGGTGGCTTTGGCTGAAGTGCTGGTCCACGGACCAGATTTCTAAGAAGGCCCTGGCAGACTTGCCTTTCCAAGGGGGGGCGGCTCTTCGGGGACTCCTTGGATGAGAAGATCAAAAATATCACAGGAGGGAAGAGCACCTTTCTCCCGGAATCTAGGAGGAATTCGGACCACCGTCGACGGCAGGGCCCTTCCTTTCCAGCCCATAGGCGGCCTTTTCGTCCCTTCTGCTCCTCGGGCAAGGGTTCACAGCCCACTAAGGCTCCCGCGGTTGAACAAAAGCGTCCCTGGCCGCGTAAGTGCACCAAGCCAGAGGACAAGGTTTCCTCTGCATGAAGGGTTGCCCCCGCCCGGTGTTCGGGAGGGGGGAAGTCTCCTGGGGTTCGCAGACAGGTGGTCCTCCTACATCTTGGACCACTGGGTGCTTGAGGTGGTCTCTTCGGGGTACAGCATGGAATTCTATTCCCACCCCCCAGACAGTAGTTTGTCACCATTGCGCGAGTGTGCGCAATTTTCAACCGTAATATGTATGGTATCTATTTACTCTGCGTAACATCCTTTTTCACAATATACAAAAAAATGGGCTAACTTTACTGTTGTTTTATTTTTTAACGCAAAAAAGTGATTTTTTTTCCCCCAAAAAAGTGATTGAAAGACCGCTGCGCAAATACCGTGTGACAAAAAGTATTGCAACAATCGCCATTTTATTCTCTAGGGTGTTTGAAAAAAGTATATATAATGTTTGGGGGTTCTAAGTAATTTTCTATAAAAAAAAAAGATTTTAACTTGTAAACAACAAATGTAAAAAACGGGCTCTGGGGGTTAAGGGGTTAAAAACGGTATATATTTTAAGACACCACATCAAGTGTACTATATACCGTATGTACACCCCCGATTGCACTATAATGCACTGATGTATAGTGCACACTCAATACGCTGTGTATATATACATATATATATGTATATATACTAGACAGACCATGTTTCCATTGGCTCTCAGGTGCTGTCGCCTCCATTGCCGATTCCCTACTTCGCATGCACAAAGCGCACTGCGTTTTCTTAATGGCCTAGCAGTAGGGAAGGAGGAGGCATGACAAATTTCTGCCATACCTCGCTGCTGTGAGGTCTGTCGGAAGTGGGGGCAGGTACCCCCCCAGAAAAGGTGCCAAATGTGGCATCAGAGGGGGGAGGAGAGAGATAAGAAGAGCTTCCACTTTTGGGTGGAAATCTAAGGCTTCTTTCACACTTGTGCAACTTGTCCTGCGACTTGGGACTGCAAAGTCGCCTGTCAAGTTGGACCCCGCGATTTCCAATGAATAGCATTCATAGCTGTGTGACTTCAAGTGGCACCAACTGAAAACTAGTCCCTGAACTACTTTGATCCCAGTTTGATATGACTTGAGGTCCCTAGACCTCAAGATCATATAGGCATTGCTTCAAGTCACGTCAAAGTTGCCTGACACACCAAAGTAGTACAGGGACTACTTTAACGTTGGTGCCACTTGAAGTAGCACAGATATGAATAGTTTCAGGAAAAATCGGCCAAGTGTAAAAGAAGCTCTATATATATATATATATATATATATATATATATATATATATATATATACGGCTCTCTCATATATGTATATGTATTGTGACAGTATGTGAGGTGAACTAGTGGACGGACGCTACCTGTCACCTCATATGCGTTCATATAGATTGGACTAGGTGGAGTCCGGCCCAGGTATTACCAGCCACCGTGGCTGGGCTGGTTTCGGTCCGGAGTTTTGGTCCACTGGAGTCCACCAGCAGGTGGCTTAAATTACCAGGAACAGCTCTCAGTTGTGCTCTGCCCTGGGACTCAGAAGGGACAATCTGAGTGAGCTCAATTTTGGTGTTTGGACTTTAAAGAAAAGGTTTGCATTAGCTTATGTTTTGTGGGTGTTGGGGACCAGCCCCACACTGTATAGTGAGGGAAACTATACTGTTAAGTTTATCGCCAGATGGCAAGGTTTTTGTCTTTCTGTTTCCATTTCTGTTTATGTGCAACCTTTCAAATAAACCTGGCTGCAAGCCAACGTTTTATGAATCCTGCTGTATGAAACTGCTTTTATCCCAGGAAAAGCGATCCCCACTAGAGCTGATCCCTCACACGTAGTGGACTCAGCGGGCACCTTTTCACAATGGAGGAGATCTTGAAGGCCTTGCTACAGACGACTGCGGCTCAGCGGGTGACTAACCTCCAAGTCGCACAAGCTGCTGCAGTACAGCGAGAGGAAAGTCGCAGACAAAATGAAGCACAGC
>BLSH010482876.1:404167-429613 GCA_018402905.1 Glandirana rugosa | reverse complement strand
ATGTCTTCCACTTCTGGGGCAGGGCTATGTGGATGGCCCACGGAAAGCACACCAAGAGAGTCATCAAAAAGCAGAAGAGACTGTTGCATGACTTGGGGCTCAGACTGCTTGGCTGATTTACAAGGGGCTGAGGTAAAAGACAGATGGCCATGGGGTTCAGGTGCCAACTCTAAGCTTTCATCAAGGGACCGGGTGGGAGACAATGTGAAGGAACTGGAGGCATTGTCAGCCACCCAATCTACTATCACCTGTACTTGTTCTGGCCTCACCATTCATTGAGCGGCATTCGGGCCTACCATATAACGTTGAAGGTTCTGTCGGCTACTCGCACCTGAAGAAGGTGTTTCATTTGTGCGTGTAGCTGGCACAAATCGACCACGTCCTCTCCTTGCAACAGGAACTTCACCAACACCACCAACACCAGCAGCATCAGCAGCAGCACGACCATGTCCCTTATTTGACGCTCTCCTCATTCTGGCCGCAAATGTACTATAAAGCACTATTTATTAATACAAAAAAAAAGAATAATAAATTATTATTTTTTTTTTGGAATACAACAACGTAGACGCACTTTTTATTTTTGTGCAAGAAATGCACCGCTCACACCAACACCAGGAACCTCTCCCTATAGAACTAGGAGATGATTTTAGAACAATAATCTGTCCCTCACAGCACCAGCAGGAACCTCTCCCTCTAGCAGTATGTGATGATTTGAGAACAATAATCTGTCCCTCACAGCACCAGCAGGAACCTCTCCCTCTAGCAGTATGTGATGATTTGAGAACAATAATCTGTTCCACACAGCACCAGCAGAAACCTCTCCCTCTAGCAGTATGTGATGATTTGAGAACAATAATCTGTCCCTCACAGCACCAGCAGGAACCTCTCCCTCTAGCAGTATGTGATGATTTTAGAACAATAATCTGTCCCTTACAGCACCAGCAGGAACCTCTCCCTCTAGTAGTATGTGATGATTTGAGAACAATAATATGTCCCTCACAGCACTAGCAGGAACCTCTCCCTATAGAACTAGGAGATGATTTTAGAACAATAATCTTTCCCTCACAGCACCAGCAAGAACCTCTCCCTATAGCAGTATGTGATGATTTTAGAACAATAATCTGCCCCTCACAGCATCAGCAGGAACCTCTCCCTATAGCAGTATGTGATGATTTGAGAACAATAATCTGTCCATCACAGCACCAGCAGGAACCTCTCCCTATAGAACTAGGAGATGATTTTAGAACAATAATCTGTCCCTCACAGCACCAGCAGAAATCTCTCCCTACAGCAGTATGTGATGATTTGAGAACAATAATCTGTCCATCACAGCACCAGCAGGAACCTCTCCCTATAGAACTAGGAGATGATTTTAGAACAATAATCTGCGCTGTAGCTATATAAAATGCGCCAAAAATAGTCTGGGTCACATGATGCGCTGGCCAATCACTGCCATGCCATTAGTAGGCTTGGCTGTGATGGCTTCTATGCAGCTATAGAAAAGGCGCGCAAAATACCCGAATACCGAACCCAGACTTTTTTGCAAATGTTCAGGGCACAGACACCCCAAAGTCTGGTACGGACCTGAACTTTACAGTCCGGGTTTGCTCAACTCTACTCCCTGAGCCTGCGTGGGTTTCCTCCGGGTACTCCGGTTTCCTCCCACACTCCAAAGACTTGCTGTAGGTAAATTAGATCCTGTCTAAATTGGCCCTAATATATGTATGAATGTGAGTTAGGGACCTTAGATTGTAAGCTCCTTGAGGGTAGGGACTGATGTGAATGTACAATGTATAGGTAAAGCGCTGTGTAAATTGACAGCGCTATATAAGTACCTGAAATAATAATAAAAATACCAAACTTGGGTCACATAGAGAGGGCCCCCTGGGCAACAACTGGTCCAAACCTGGGACCTCCAGCACCTATCGTTTCGGCCGTACCGGGTCCCCAAAGTAACCAGTCATTGACTGGCAATTGTCAGGTGAATTTCGGACTTAATATTGGAGTCTATGGGAGGGGGGCACCCAGTTTGGGGATACCGTTCTCACAAACCATAAGCGTTAAAAATACCAAACTTGGGTTACATGGAGAAGGCCCCCTGGCCCACAACCAAGTTTGGGACTTCCAGCACCTATGGTTCGGTGCAAGGTCTTATTGCAAGCATCGGGTGAGGCTGTGCTTCCTGTGCACTGTTTTTTTAACCCCTTGGATCCCACACTAGCATGCATTCCGTACTTCACTTGAATGGGTCATGCTTGGCAAGCTACACCTGGTAAGTGTGAGAGGGTGTATAATTCCTACTGTACTGTGGCTGCAACATGTGTACACCCCTGGCCAGTGGGCGGATGTGGTGGGCTGGCCAGTGGGCGGGCCCTGGGGAATGTTGGTGGTCAGACGGGGCCCAGGTCTAAAGCTGTGTAAGGGGCCCCAAAATTTCTGATGGCTGCCCTGGCAGGAAGTGAATGTGTGGTGATCCCAAATGAACAAATCAATTAACCCCACCCCTACCAAATATAGCTACCACATCCTCCCCCACACACAGTAAGCACAAGTATATTTCCTACACTTACCTGGCGAATGAGTAACACCTCCTCTTTGCTAAACTGGGACCTCGCCATGTCTACCTATATAAAGAACCTGACCAACAAAGGTACTTCCGGGTGAACACAATGACATTTCCGGGTCAGAGGACAAAGCCACACTTGTTTGCGAATATTTGATCGCAATCACAAATTTTCGCAGTTTTTTTTTAATATGCATATATGTGAATCTGTATTTCTGTAGATCACAAGATATTTTGAGGGAAACTAAAGGGAGTGTATCACAAGAAATGGTGTCCCTGGGATTGCAGCAGGTGAATGACAAAGACAAAGGCCCAGTTTAAGATGTACAACACTGCCTATCCACCAACTTAATTCATTATGATTGTCGGTTCACACTTGTGCAATGCGGGAACCCTGCAAATCCACTGCAGGTTCCCGCATCGCATTGCAGTTCACACTGCCATATGCGAACTGCTGGGAGTGTCAATACATTGTTAATGACACCTCCATTTCAGCTCGCATATCGCAGTGCAAACTAGCAGTTCAGACATTAATCGGATCACATGGGTGTGAACACTTATGCAATCCAATTCTGGTGGACCAAAAAAAGGGTCATGTGCGAGTTTGGTCTGAATGCGATGCAAATTTAGCCATACTATGTGTATGGCTGAAATCCCATCGCATGGACAGCGCATGTGATTTGTATTGCAGCGTGGTGTGAATCACATGCAATCTTGCGCAGCAGTGTGAACCAACACTTACCTGCAATTCTCCAGACCTGTTAAATAAAAAGATTCCACCTAAATAACCTTTATCATTTACTTTCTGGTGTGCTGAAGAGATTCATTTGTTTTTAATCCACAATTACGCCTTCTCATAATTTGTCATTAGCAAGACATTTCACTTCTCCAAACCCAGCTCCCCCCAAAACAAATAAATGGCATTAAATTATTCAACAGTATATATGGTGGTACATTTAGCAACTGGGTTCTAAGGGCCCTGCTCATAGGAGCTTACAATCTAAAAATTCTCCAAACCTTAGTGGACACAGCTTTACTTTCACAGTGTATAGCAGGCTACACATTTCATAGTACAACTACTCTCAACAGACACCAACAGCCAGCAAATGTTTAGCTGCAAGATTATACAAAAATAAAAAAATTAGTCAGTCATTCTTAAAAAAAATGCAAAATATTACAAAGAAATGTTAAGGCTGATTATAGTCCTTGCCCATGGAAAACATATGACACAATTTGCAATAGTGGTGGAACCCTCCTACACATAAATACTACATTTAGACATACGTTTGGTAAGGACATGAGTTATGTTTAACAACATAGAGAGAACAGACAACTTCTCTACATGAAGTGGCATGCTCAGGATGCAAACCCAGAAACTCAGTGTTGCTAGGTAGAAGCATTAAGCTGTTAGCCATCAGGCTGCTAAGTGTGCAACCCTTCTACACATAAATACACATATACTGCATTTCTTTGGACATATAGGTGGTGGAATTACATTAGTCAGGAGTTTATTCTTCTTTATTCTGTGCTATTTGGTGGTTCTTGGAGTGTAGAATAGTGATGTTATTATATGATTTTTGGGAATGACATTTTTATTTTTGATGTTGGCACACATATCACACACATTTTTTGAGCTCAAATTAGGATCATTTGGAAATAAAAAAAACACAAAATTGTGTCTCATTTTAAAATTGCAACAGCAATGGCATTGTTTGTGGTTTGTGAAGATACCTGTGTGAGTTTGGGAAAAGATTTTTGTGAGATGGACAGCAACAAGCGAGAGACAGAGAAAAAAATATTTTACCAAAACATGAAAAGATTACACATTCTAGCATTCTTAAAAACAAAATAGATCATGAAGTTGCAACATTGTTGCAGGGAGAATTTCTTTGAGAGAAAGATACATTTCATCTCAACATGAAAAGGATTTCTTTAGGGAAGTTACAATTGTACCATTAGAATCAATGGCTGAAACTTGCGTTGGGCTATATAGCGCAAATTTGCCCTCTCAAGAAGGCATTTTAGACAAGCGCGAATTTGCGAATTTACTATAGCGCCCTCTAAAAAGGCGTGGAAGTTAAAATGAGGGAATTTTCTGGGCTGAGCATGCTCAGTTGTGCTGATGAATAGTCAGAGAAAGAGGGGGAATTTGGCTCTTTTCAGACTTTCAGTGATATTTCAGGTTATACATCATTTTTTTAAACAAGTTAAAAGCAGATCATCATTAAACAAGATACTACATTTTTAAGAACCAAGTGATCATATCAAGCTCTAAACATTATTTCCATGTACAATTACCTTGCTTCTACCACGACTAGTTTTTTAGTCAGTCACTGTTGTCTGGGCGCTATAGTAAATTTGATTCTGGGAGTATTTTTTTCCCTCAGGGCTATAGTGAATTCCATTTTTACACAAATTATTTGAGCGTTAAAATTTGCGCAAAGGCAGAATCGCGCTATAGTAAATGACCCCCTGTGTCTACCATTTCTGCAAAATGTCTGGTTAGGGAAAGTTTAGTAAGTCTGTCCCTTATTTTCTCTTTTACTTTTTGTGTTGTTTCACCCATATATAAAAGGTCACATGGACATTTTATTATGTAGATAACATATGATGATTGGCACGTATAGTACCCCTTAATTTCTATATTATAGCCTCAATGTGTATACACTGTATTACCAAAAGTATTGGGACACCTGCCTTTACATGCACATGAACTTTAATGGCATTCCAGTCTTAGTCCGTAGGGTTAAATATTGCGTTGGCCCACCCTTTGTAGCTTTAAAAGCTTCAACTCTTCTGGGAAGGCTGTCCACAAGGTTTAGGAGTGTGTCTATGGGAATGTTTGACCATTCTTCCAGAAATGCATTTGTGAGGTCAGGCGCTGATGTGGACGAGGCTCACAGTCTAAACTTCAATTCATCCCAAAGGTGCTCTATCAGGTTGAGGTCAGGACTCTGTGCAGGCCAGTCCAGTTACTCCATCCCAAACTTTCTCATCCATGTCTTTATGGACCTTGCTTTTGCACTGGTCTGAAATTATTTGTTGGAGGGAGGATTATGGTATGGGGTTGTTTTTCAGGGGTTGAGCTTGGCCCCTTAGTTCCAGTTAAGGGAACTCTTAAGGCATCTGCATACCAAGACATTTTGGACAATTTCATGCTCCCAACTTTGTGTAAACAGCTTGGGATGGCCCCTTCCTGTTCCAACGTGACTGCGCTCCAGTGCACAAAGGAAGGTCCATAAAGACATGGATGAGTGAGTTTGGGGTGGAAGAACTTGACTGGCCTGCACAGAGCCCTGACCTCAACCCGAGAGAACACCTTTTTGATGAATTAGAGCGGAGACTGTGAGCCAGGCCTTCTCATCCACATCAGTGCCTCACCTCACAAATGCACTTTTGGAAGAATGGTCAAACACTCCCATAGACACACTCCTAAACCTTGTGGACAGCCTTCCCAGAAGAGTTGAAGCTGTCATAGCTGTAAAGGGTGGCTCAACTCAATATTGAACCCTATGGATTAAGACTGGGATGCCATTGAAGCTCATGTGTGTGTAAAGGCAGGGTACCAATACTATCGGTAAGATAGTGTGTGTGTGTGTATATATATATATATATATATATATATATATATATATATATATATATGACCACGTCTCCTTTAATTGCATCTTCTTCTTTTTGTGCACTTGTGTTTGAAACTGTTCTACATATTTAAGTTGATATATTAAGGAATTTGGTTTGTACAGAGGCAAGATCATGTCTCTATAGTCAAAAGCAGTGATAAGCTTACCCACAACCGCAATATACCTGCTGACAAAGAGAATAAGCTGCTGCATTTCTTCCTGGGTGCAAATAAAAACAGTCAAAAAGGCAGCATTCTCAAAGCCACCACTGTTTCTCTTTATCTGATGCTCAAAATGGGATAAAACACGGTAACCGCTTATGCACCTGGTCTTGAAAGAGAAGTTCCGGAATACAAAAAAAAAAAAAATGAGCATTTATACTCACCTAGGTAGATCCAGCATCAATCATTGCTGCTTCTACACCGAGAATTGAGTGTTCTAAGATCACTGATCGCTCAGTTCTCAGTCTTCAGTGATCAGAGAGCCGGTGACTGTGCTCTGCCCCTCTAGTGCTCACTGGAGCACCAGGCTGTGGAGCGGGTGGGAGCAGCTAGCTCAAGCTCTCGGCAGCTCACCAGTCCAGGCATCTGGGTAGATCCTGACATTAAGGTCGGGATCTCTCCAGAGTCTGGACCGGCTGAGTGACATCAGCCAACAGTGGACTTTAGCCCCAGGGTCTCAACATCAAAGTGTTTTATGTTTTTCTGTATTTAATGTGGTAGTGCTGGCTTTTTCACTGATTTTAATATTTCTCTCTCTCTCTCTGGAAACTGCTGTTTGGCATTTCATGCTGTTATTAAGTCTGTGACCTTTCAGAACACCCAGGCCTTTCTCCACCATTGACCCAGTTTTACTATTATGCATATTTTTAGCACCCATGTGCATAAATTTATATTTATCAACATCAGGCATCTTGTAGAAGACTATTCCACTGCATACAGTACCTACAAAGAAAGAAATTGTACTTTTAATCCCAAAATTGTATAAAAATAATGAATGGTTTGAAATGTAACGGTCCCAACACTAAGGCTGGGTTCACAGCTGGTTAAACCGCATCCAATTCGCAGGACACTTGAAAACACATTGTTTTCAATGTGTCCGGTTCACATATGTGCGGTGCATTCGCACTCCGCATTGCACAAAACACGTGTGCCTTTTCTGTGCAGTGCGGTGCGAATTCCCAGCACGTTGAGTTCAATGGGAGCGCATCCAACACAAAGATGCACTCCGCACTGAACGGGGATATTTCCCCTGCTCGTGGCTCCTCCTCATCTCTACCCCCGCAGCTGCTGCGCTGTGGGAAAGGACAGGAACCGCCGGATTGTAGCCCCGCCCCTTCCTGTCAGCAGACAGGCTGGAATTCGCACCGGACAGGTGTGAACCCAGCCTTAGTCTCAATGAGAGCCAAATCTGTCAAATGCTCATTCTCTAAGCTAATAGGCAAGGGGGTGTCAAATATTTTTATTTTTTAAGAAGCTGGCAATTCAGTTGTATTTGCCAGCAATTTAAACCGTATCATTTTTTCCTTGTAATTGTCACTTGTGCTGAAACACATTCTACAGCAAGATTGAAAAAAAAAATTGCATAGGGAAAATGCATACCAGGCCCTTTGAGGCTGGTGTGGATTTTAAGGGGTACCCCACTTCAAAATACAAAAGAGGAGTAAGGTCCCCCAGAAAATCCATATAAGATCCTTAGGGCCCAGTATAGATTTTAAGGAGTACTCCATGAAAACAAAAAAACAAGTGGGAAGTCCCCCTAAAAATCCATATCAGACCCCAAATCTGAGCATGCAGCCTGGCTGGCTAGGAAAGAAAGGTGGGGAGCGGGCATGCAGACCACATGCCCTCTACATGAGGGAGGGGGGTCAATGGCACTACCCAAATATTGCCAGTGGCCATATTTCGGAGTGATGTGACCACTGCCCCGTCTCTTTGGGTGCTTGGATTCTTTTATGTCAGTGGATCCTAGGGACACTGCAGATGCAAGCATGCACTGCTTCCTTAGCAACCAGTGACAGCAGGATGCTGTCATATATAGAAGTAGTATACTAGTTTTCAGTTTAGTTGTACAGACTACATTTCTAAGCCTATGGGGTTGATTTACTAAAGACAAAAAGACTGTGCACTTTGCAAAGTACAGTTGCACTCTGCAAGAGCAGTTGCTTCAGCACTTAGTAAATAAACAGAAGCTCTGCTGACTTCCATCACCCAATCATGTGCAAGCAAAAATGCTGTTTTTTTTTATTTTCCTTGTATGTGATTGGATATTCTTTGCAAAGTAAAGCTTTACCTCATTTACTGAGCTCTGGAGCAACTGCTCTTGCAGGGTGCAATTGCACGTTGAAAAGTGCACAGCCTATTGGCTTTTAGTAAATCAACCCCTATACGTCTGAAACTACAAATTAGCCTTCTCTGAGAATCTCTAATGCATGTGCCCTTGATTTATTAGTAATGAATTGTTGTGAAACCTGTCACAATAGGACAGGTAGAATGAACCCCAGGAATGTTTTTGTGCATCATTTTTAATAAATCAATGTCTATGAGTTAGTCAACTTTTTAAAAACACTTCTTTTCCTGCATAATTAAAATCATATCTCAACATTTGTTAGGAGAAACGCAGGATACTTATGCTAAGACACTGAGAGCTTACTGTAGTTGTAGATCTATAAATGAACTTGAATAATTTAATACCTCCTATTCTACCAAAGGCTTATCCAAAACAATATCCGATAGAAATGTCATGTGTCAGCATGGGTTATGATTTCAAGACACTGAACAAAAACAGACATAAAGTTTACAATGAATCTTTTAATTCCCGCTATTACAAAATGTAAAGAACAACATGTGTTTCTGGGTAGGGCCCAGAAACCTAGAGGTTAATAGGAGAGGGAAGGGCAATAGCCAATATATTAGAAAACATTCAATTTTAATAATGGTAATACATTACAGGTAACTGTGATAATACAGTATGTACCTAAAATTCCACTAAAGTGAAGGCCTACCACCTAGCACTAGGAGTCCGAAGGTCTCCCGGGCTATGTGATCTAAGCACACTAAGACACACACACATGGGGGAGACAAACAATTAAAAACAACCAATGTCCGGACGTGTGGGGATGGTAACTAGTTAAGTCCACTGCTGCAGATAATAACAACACAGGCCATGTATCAATGACCATGAATGGAATAGTGACGGTCCCAGAGAGTCACGGAGAATTTTCAAAGCCGAGTTTATACTTGATATCACCCGTCACTGTCATGTAGTGCAAGTAAATTTAAATAAGTATATGTATCAATTGCAGACAGCTGGCTAGGTAAATAGATGGCATTGAAGATGAGCAGACAGGTAGGGCCCTATAGCTGGTGGTTGTTATGAATCAGTCAGTACTTGGACCTGCATGTCATGTTGAACTGTCCACATGTAAAGCACTGCGGTCCTGCAGCTTCCTTATTACGTGTGTTCAGAATAGTTCAGCAGTGTTCAGAATAGTTCAGCAGTGACGTAGTTTCATCTGGATGACTAGACTAGTCGTCCAGATGAAGCTACGTCACTACACCTAGCGAAACGCATTGACGTCATCACCATCATGTGACATGGTGGGGACTCTACTCATTGCTGGATACGAGCATTGATACACGGCCTGTGTTGTTATTATCTATAACAGTGAACTTACCTAGTTACCATCCCCACACGTCCGGACGTTGGTTGTTTTTAATTGTTTGTCTTCCCCATGTGTGTGTGTCTTAGTGTGCTTAGGTCACATAGCCCGGGAGACCTTCGGACTCCTAGGGCTAGGTGGTAGGCCTTCACTTTAGTGGAATTTTAGGTACATACTGTATTATCACAGTTACCTGTAATGTATTACCATTATTAAAATTGAATGTTTTCTAATATATTGGCTATTGCCCTTCCCTCTCCTATTAACCTCTAGGTTTCTGGGGCCTACCCAGAAACACATGTTGTTCTTTGCATATATGTTTGGTTTAATAGAGGGACACTGAATGGCAGTGAGTGGCACCAATGTAGATAATTAGCTTAATCAAATTTTAAGTGTGACCCTGTATACCTGTCCTTTGTTGTGTCTTTATATTACAAAATGTACTATACACACCGTATAGTGCATAAAGCAATATCACTTTTATTGATACATATTTATTACAACCTTAACCCTTAAAACTAAGCAGGGCCTGCACTCAGCACAACTAAACACTCATAATCAATCTAGGTAGTAAAGTGTAACCTAACCAGAAGCACAGTATATATAAAAACTGCACATTAGAACACAATGAAAACGTAAATCTTTAGTTGTCTGAATGCTGGAACTGTATAATTCATAGATTGCTTATTGATAAATCAGAGTAAAATCCACAATGGGCTCAGACAGCATAGAACAAAATGAGAGGGTAAGACATAAATTAACGTTATGAGACTTATGCTTTCCACATCAAAGTATTAGGCAGAGAAGTCAATAAAATGAAATAAAGCCTAAGGTAGTAAGCTGTAAAACAAGCAACAGCTTTGTTATATCAGAGAATTATCTTCTTATAAAAACCACTGTGATAGCAAACAGCAGATGATAAATATGCAGAGACACCAAGAAATCGGCAGCTTGAAATGCTTATCAAATCTATAAATATCTACATTAAATATAATACCAAAAATATGGAAGAGGAAGTGTGTTAAAATATGAAAGTAATCTCAAAGAAAATAATGGAGGCTGCCATTAAACTTGTGCACAATGGAACATTTTGTTTCGTTTTGATTCGTAAAATACATAATTTCGTTCTGTTATATTCGTTATGTCACATTAATTCGTTTTTGGATAATTTATTTCCGTAGAGTGTCGATATTAGTTTCAGAATCGATTCGTTTTGTATGTATATCGAGTGGATTCGTTTATGTATATATATATATATATATATATATATATATATATATATTTGTGATAACAAAAGTCATTTGTTTATTGAATCCATTAACACACACAATGACAATATCTCTTCTCCAATGCTCAAATACAATACAACACCCTTCTCACTCATTTCTCAGGAATGCACTTTGCCAATAATCCAACCTTTAGCACAAAATTAATCAGCTGATTGAACTGTAAGATTTATTTTGAGTTGACCCTTTGTTTCATTAGACCATCTGAATGTCTGAAAGATGCAAAATTCGTCCGAATTTCGTTTCGTTACGAAACGAATTGCACATGTCTAAGCTGTCATTACAGGCCTCTGCTTTTAGGGATTAATATACTAAGCGTCATTCCAATGCTTTAATGCTAAACCTGGAACAAATATAGAGATGAAGAAGTCTGTTAGTTGACAAAATGCCATGGGCAGTTTAGTCAAAAGCTAGTACATATCTGCTCCATAAAGTGAAGGTAAAAGAACAAAAATAAAAGTTGTTATTATAATGTCCATCTAACTGAATATCTGTTCTGTAGAGCAAAGACATGTATTTTTTTTTAAGCTCGCTGAAGAATAAGTGGAGCCCCTGAGGTATTTTAGGTTCACCTGGTTTTCCCCTTAACCTCCCTGGCGGTATGATTATTTCAGATTTTTGGTGCTGAAAGCGGTACGATTATTTTGCATGAAAATTTGGCGTTATATATTGTAGGCCTGTAATTCTTAGGAATAACTCACTTAAAACGTATGATAAAGTTTGAAACATGAAATCATAAATTCTAATATAATAAATAACTAAAAATAATTATCAAAAATAATAACGTAATAGTAATAAAATGTATTCAATAATGTAATCAAACCAAAAACACTGAAATTTGCTCAGTTGCAGAATTGTCGCTGTCGTCACTTTCAGTTTCTGATGATAAATTTCCCCAAAAATCAGTATCACTCAATTCTGCAAATGATTCTTATTTACTGAAATGTTTTCATACAGTAATGTAATCTATTAGATTACAGTGTACTGTGTGTGCTGTGTGTGTTTCACTATTCGAATTTTCTGCCGGTCTCCGTCCCCGTGCGACACGGCGCTCGCAGGGAACGGAGCCCGGCACACAGAGGCATCGGACGGCGGACACAGCCCGCAGACACTGCGGGGGACATCGCTGGATCCAGGGGACAAGGTGAGTAGTGCTGCCTGGATCCAGCAATGCAGTCCCGAGTGTGGCTCGGGGTTACCGCTAATGGTACTGAAATTCCACATCTCAGCGGGGATCCATCCGTTTATGCCCGCTGAGCCGGCGGATGAGAGGACAGTCTCTGCACTAAGTGCAGAGACTGTCCTGTCACAGCTCCATTCCCCTCTATGGAGAATCGGATGAACACTTACCGTCTGTCCGTGTTCATCCGATCCGCCAGACGGATGGAAAATAGGGTTTACATCCGTCTGTTTTTGGTGGATCGGAGCAGATAAGGTGTCAGCGGACATGTCACCGCTGACATCTGTCGCTCCATAGAGAGCAATGGAGCGTCCGTTTGGGTCCGCCTGAAAAACTGACATGCGGACCCGAATGATCCGCCCGTGTGAAAGGGGCCTTATGTTTAAAAAAAATAAAGCAAAGGCTTAAGGCCCTTACACACGATGCGTAATTCGGACAGGAATTGCCATTCGACAGCCTGTTGTCCGAAATTCTTACCATTAGTATGCTCTCTTCGACAGCCGATTGACATTTTCCGTCAGACAAAAGGTGGATGTGCAGACTAGTAAATTTTTGTCGTATGACAACGCCACGTCCGATTTTCATTCCAAAATTGTACGACCGAGACTACACTTGCTCACAAAGGAAAAGAAGATGCAAGAAATACGCAGAACATGACGTCACTTCTGACGTTGAGTTCAGTCGAAGGAAAATTTTCAGATAGTCAGTATGCTTTACAAAATCACTAACAGCTGCTTTTGACAAAAATCAGAAGTGCGGTCACACGACAATCTAACCGTGAGTACGAGGCTTAAGAAAGCTGAACATGCAAATTCAGATAAAAATAACCAGAGATAATAAGATGAATAAAGCTTAATGGCTATAATGAAAGTGTGATAAACACAGAAAGGGAAAGACAATTATCTATGTTGTTGGAAGATTGTGTTGAGAAGCCATGATATGATCAACTTAATTAGGAACACCTAGACAGTTTCTAGTTAGTCATAAACTGTTTTCTGTACCAGGATACACCTTCCTAAATATAATCTCAATCACTTTATTTATAACGCAGATAATAATAAATAATTATAGATATGTTACAGTATATGGATTGCCGGCTTTATGGGACATTAACATATTTGGCAAATGCTTTTTGCATTTTTTTGTAGTACACATATTAATTTTGAAAATGAATAATTGCCAATAGTAGCCAAGAAAAATATTGTCAATCCTCAGAAAGTATATTCTTTGTACATATTCAAAATATTTAAGACCTACAACTAAACAAGCTGTTTACCTGGAGATTGCTGGATTCTCATTTGCACTTTTTGCATTACTTTCTACACAATGCATTCAAAAAAGTTTCTTGGAAGGCCTAGAGAAACCTAGAAATGGAGCCTAGCTTAATCAGCCTAATCATATAAAAAAAGGCACTTTCTCCAATGCTCTTAAAGTGATTGTAAAGTCTTGTTTTTTGTTTCTCTTAAAATAGCAAACATATTATACTTACTTTCTCTATTGCAGTGGATTGCCACAGAGCAGCCCAGATCCTCTTTTTCTCGTGTCCCTCTTCGGTGCTCCTGACCCCTCCCTCCTGTTGAGTGCCCCCACAGCAAGCAGCACCCAGGCCGTGCTGCAGCTCCATGTGTCCATTCAGATACGGAGCTGCAGTTCGGCCCCCGAACAGAGGACCTGGAGAATAAAATGGAGGCTGTTGCAATTTTTTATGTAGCACGTTATTGGCGAAGCCATTTATCACATGAAAATTTTCAGGAAACAATACAATTAAAAAAAATTTAGTGCATACAAACACAATATAATACATTTTTTTTGGCAAAATATAAAAGATGATGCTGTGTCAAGTAAATAGCTAACAAACATGTCAGCATTTCAAATTTGGCACACCTGTGAAATGGTGACAAACTATGTTATCTAAGGCTGTCCACAGGCGATCCTTGAAAATCCTTTACAGATTATCTTTTTAGAGTTAATAGTGAATTATGACCCTAGAATGATTGCTTTCACTCCGATGTTCACGGTGATACCTCACATGGCGCAAACACCGTTTACATATGTGTACCAGGCTTATGTGCACCTTTACATTTGCATGTATACTCAGGGGGACGGGGATGCTTCTTTTTTATTTTCCTTTATTCTATTTAATTTTTTTTCACATTTAAATTTTTTTTCATGAAACTTTATTGCTATTAAAGTGGGGGGGGGGTATCAAGCCTCCTTGTGATAGATTTGGGCAGATGACTGGTCCTCTTTGAGAAAATAGGGGAACTCCCTATAGGAACGGGCCAGCCCTGGATCTACCACGGGCATCAGTGGGTGGGGGGGAGTGCTGTAAAAATGATCAGGCGGATCACTTCTACAGGAAAATTGGTTGCCAGTTGAAAACAATTGTATTAGGATCATAATTGCAGCCTTGATCCCGGTGTTAACCACTTGCCGAGAGGACATTTATATACGTACATCGGTTGCCAAGTGTTTTCATATGTAATGAAAATACATATATAACTCAGTATTCCAAACATAGTTAATTCTTTACAAATCTTTCACAAACCATCCAGACATATCTATCCTGCCATTTTCATATGCCTTTTCGCCTCAGAAAAAAAATGAATTTAACTGTAGAAATAACAATGTTCCAGCTTTTATTCTGTGCTCTGTTTGGCTATGTATTGTGTGCTAATCACATACTTCTTAAATTAAAGACCATATTAAACAGGCGTGAATAAACTTGATGGTGTGCAGTATTTGTGCCAAGTTTTCTAAACCTGACAAACGTGGTATTGCTCTGAGGAGTAAACACTAGCTGAAACATAATGCTTTGACAATAAAGGATGCAGAAAAGTACCTAAAAAGAAGTATGAAATCTCTGTAATGAGCTTAAGATGTAGAAAGAAACTTGAGTATGCTTTGCAAATATTAAGCTAAAAAAAGCACTTCCACCAAGATAGACATTAACTTCCCAGCGGTATGATAATGTCAGATTCTTGCATATAAAAGCGGTACATTGTTTTGCATAAAAATTTGGCGTTTTATATTGTAGGCCTGTAATTATTAGGAATAAATCACTTAAATCTGTCCAAACAAGTCTAGTAGACATCCCGGGTATGATAAAGTTTGAAACACGAAATCATAAATTATAATATAATAAATAACTATAAATAATTATCAAAAATAATAACATAATAGTAATAAAACGTATTCAATAATGTAATCAAATCAAAAACACTGAAATTTGCTTAGTTGCAGAATTGTCACTGTCATCATTTTCAGTGTCTGATGACGAATTTCTCCACAAATCAATATCACTCAATTCTGCAAATGATTCTTATTTACTATCGCTGTTTTCTAGCTGGTCAAAAACCACTTTTGACGTTAAGGGACACTTTTTGGATGCCATGGACATTCTCAAGTTTCCAGGCAGAAAGAATGACATTTATTATATAAAAGTGCATGCAGGGCACGGGACAAACCACTAGAGACAAATGGGATGTGAAATTATTTCATACAGTAATGTAATATTACAGATTACAGTGTACTGTATGTTTACTATGTGTTTCACTATTTAAATTCCCCACTGGTCTACACCCCCGTGCGATGTGACGCTCACAGGAAACGGAGCCCGGCACACAGAGTGAATCGGGCGGAAGACACAGCCCGCTGACACAGCAGGGGGACATCCCTGGATCCAGGGAACAAGGTAAGTAATGCTGCCTGGATCCAGCGATGCAATCCCGAGTGTGGCTCGGGGTTACCGCTCTTGGTACAGAAAATTCACCCCGAGCCACACTCGGGAATACCCCCAGGGGGGTTAATTGACTTATTAAAGGCAGAACTAAACTGCATCTAAGCATCTTAAACTGAAAACACTATTTAGTTCATTTTTAATATTCAAAGATAGCTCACCCATCCATCCATGTCTCCATACTTTATTGTGCTGAGAAATCACTTTGAGAAACACCCCTTAGCATTGCTAGCCACAGGCAGCCATCTTGAGTAAAGACAGATGATTCATGTAGCTTTTACTTTCTGGAATCCATCTGCCCTTAGGTGAGGCATGCAGGCAGGAGGGTGTGCTTAGATGAGAAAACCCCCTCCTGAAGACTCCTGGGATGTATGACCTAGGGCTACAGGATAAGAGTTAAGCGTCAAGGAATTCTGCTGTAACATTATGGAAGAAATTTTATTTGGTTAATTTGAAAGACACACAAATGTGCTCAACCCAGCTCAAACCATTGTGCAGTGTTGGTTTGACCAAAAACAACTGTCAGTTCAAACATTGGAATATTATTCAATTAAAATTGTACTCAACCCAATTTTGGTTTAACTGGGGTTCGTTAACAAGGTAACGGCCACTATATTAGTGGACAATGCACGCTCTGTGTAAAAATTTTACTTTCTATTTTCTGGTCCTTGAAATTTCAAACCCTTTACTTTCCCTTAGTGTGAAAGTATGTCACCGTAAAAATGAGTTGATTTTTATAGCTCTACCCCCGAAGGAGCTGCTTGGTAATTTGGGTTATCTGTTCTGCACCCTGACTCCAAGAACAACATCAACCCCTCTGACACACCTGGTTGAATGAAAGTTACTGCAAGCATTTATAAGAACATGAGCATAGATACCTGTAACTTGGCTGTGAATTAGTGCCAGGAAATAGACACAAAACTGTTTAGTGGTAAATGAACCCGATGTATTGGTAAGGGTTAGAATATGTAGTTCAAAAGCTCTAGGTTACAGTAGACTCTCTGTGATCTGGACTACAGTTCCCATAGTGCAGCTCTGCCTGACTCAGTGTACTGAACTCTTCCTGCGCAGCAGCTCCCTCCTGTTTCTGATATAGCTGTTAACCAGTTTAGCACCGCAGGAAGACAGCTACAGAGAGCAGCTGGTTACTTTTTTTTGGTAAGTGTACTTTTTAATACAGAGTACAAATCTGGAAACATTGAGACATCCCAAAACAATGTTCTCGTTCTACATCCCCATCAACCACTGAGATTTCAGAAGCTCTATAGTGCTAAGGTTAATTTTTTAAAAATAATAATAAACTGTAGACTTGTATAGTTGACAAAAGGCACTATAACAATAAAAAAATGAGTTTTTCAGAGTAACTTTTTATTTGTATCCAATTCTTAAACAAATGAGAAACCAGACTTGTATCTGGTAGCAGATACAGTATATAAATGCTTACAAATTATTTACAGAAAAATAGGAAAGCATCATTTTACAAAATTAAATTATTAGAAATGCGCTTTACAACGTTCTGGTTCACTACTATTTGCAGAAGTCTATAAGGGGAGTACTTCCGGCCCCACTAAAGGACTGGAAGACTGTTTTTCAAGTTTTTGGTTTGGGTATTATGCTCTCATATGGAGTTTCAGATGTAGAGCTGGGAGGGGGGAGTTTGTGGGAAAGTTTACCGGTTAACTGTATTTGCAAAATGCTACTCTTGCGGTACATAGTCAAAAGTAACTAAGTTTATTGCAAGGAATATGATATATATAACTGGCTAGAGGGCCTGCTGCGGCGGTGCACTGTATATACCCCGCTGACCCGTCTTCTGCCATGCTCCCAGGACATAGCACTTAAAGCTCACTCATGATCCACGCTAAATTACTTACCTGGAACGTTCATGTAAGGGACAAAATGAAGACGACTGCGACTCTCGCCTTTCTTAAGGCGCAGCAGGCCGACATATTTGCCCTGACAGAGGCACACATTACGGGCTTGCCGCTGCTAATGGCACTGAAATGCCCTTGGGTGGGGTGGCTATACTACTCCACTCACACACAATACTCCCAGGGAATCTCTATTCTAATCAGAAAAAATGTCCCCTTTGAGCTTGTGCTGGTGTAGACGGATCGGCAGGGCAGGTTTGTGTTTTTGAATGCAACCCTCAGAGGTAACCCGGTATTAATACTTGCATGCTATATCCCTCCGCCCTACAGCTCTGAGGTGGTGCGAGAGGTGCTAGCCTTCATGGCTCAACATCCCACGATACCAGCCATATGGATGGGTTATTTTAATATAGTGATGAACCCAGGGTTAGACAGGCTTAACTCAGCAGAGGGTCAGTCACGGTCTTCCCCTCCCACTAAGTTTAGCAGACTGATGACGGACTTTGCCCTCACTGACACCTGGAGACACAAATTCCCATCGTCCCGGGCTTACTCCTGTTTTTCGGCCACCCGCGGCACCATGTCCCAGATTGATCCAATCTTAATATCTAATAGCTTACTCCCTAACTTACATAACGTGGGATTTGCTAACAGGGTACTGTCAGATCACTCCCCATACTGGGTCACTCTTGATTTATATGTCAATGCACCTGGGGGTCAGTGGTGGTTGAATCCATACTGGCTCAAGGCACTGGAGGATCAGACAGATATACCTTCTGAGCTAGAGCCAGTAGTATCCCTAAGGGGAAAGAATGGAGAACTTATTACTGCCCGCGGACGTAAGTATTATTCTTCCTTATATTCCTCACAGTGCACAGGGACCCAACAACACATAGAACATTTTTTACAGGACATATAGCTCCCACAGCTGGGTTGGGAAGAAGTGAATATACTGGAGGCCCCATTCACAGTTGAGGACATCACAACAGCAATGTCTCACTTAGCAACCGCCAAAGCCCCCGGCTCTGACGGACTCCCGTTGGAGTACTATACTACTTATGCGGACGTGTTAGTAAATAGATTACATACCCTATATAACTATATTTTTGACCAGGAGGCGCTCCCACTCTCCATGCGAGAAGCCAAGATTGTAGTCCTTCCCCCCTCCGTTTACCGATCACCCTATGCCACTAAGGTACGTTTCCATTATTAAATACCTAGGCATTCAGGTCACCAATTAACTTATAGCTTATATACCCCTTAACATTGAACCTCAGTGGCTAAAGAGGGGGAAGTTGGGACTTTAAATGAAGAGTGCAATCAGACACCAGCAGCCAAAATAGTGGTAAACATTTTTATTTGTCCATCCTGGTCAAGGAGGACATGGTGAGTACCACATAATAAAAATACAAAGGCACAAACGTCAACCATATCACATTGGTAAACCATATAGATACACATGATATGCATCTAAAATAAGTAGTTGTAAAGCATTCTGTAGGTACAAGTGCGGAACCTGATCCCCAATGTGAGATATTAACATTGATTAAAAAGTATTAAAAGGGGTCATATGTATAATATTTCCTTGAATAAAAGAATGGCATCAGCGTAAACCATACGCGTTTCGTGGGGTAACACCCACTCATCAGGGGTAGATGAGAAAAATGTCTGAAATATACAAATAGGATGACCAATGGTGTAATTATATCTATATCACAAAAATATTGAAGGGAAGGGCAGAAAATTGAACCTACCCAGATCTCACATGATGTAGTGTGAAGCAACAGGTGCGGGCCGCATATAAAGTCTGCCCTGGAGCTGAGGACGAGGCACCAGGACATGGCAGGATCAACCAGCGAACACCTCAGAAGGCAGGCAATGCAGAACAATGCCAGGAAATAACTCATCTGTGTGAGTAATGTATATGGGTGAGTGGGTAGGTGGTTAAAAGGTATGTGAAAAAGAAATGAATGGGGACTTGGAAAAGCAGGGCTAGTGAATAAGGTGAGGGAGAAAAGACACAGTGTGGCTCAGAAAGTGAAAAGTAAATTCCTGGTCTGATGCTTTACAACTACTTCTTTTAGATGCATATCCATGTGTATCTATATGTTTTACCAATGTGATATGGTTGATATTTGTGCCTTTGTATTTCTATTATGTGGTACTCACCATGTCCTCCGTGACCAGGATGGACAAATAACAATGTTTAGCACTATTTTGGTTGCTGGTGTCTGATTGCACTCCTCATTTAAAGTCCCAACTTCCCCCTCTTTAGCTATCAAATAGGGATGGAGACGCAGACTTCCCCTGCGCCTCATTTAAAGTCCCAACATTTGTCCCCCCTTGTTTTCTGCAAAATTAACATTGAGCCTCTGTATCAATTAACCAAAGCAAAAACCCAGGTCTGGGCCAAGTTACCTCTGGGAATTATGGGACGCATAAATCTCATAAAAATGATATTGTTGCCCAAAATACAGTATATGGTCTGGCACGCTCCGCTCCCCATCCCAAAGAAATTCTTCAAATCCTTTGATGCCATCCTCAACTTGTTTGTCTGGGGGCACTCTAGGCATAAACTATCATGGCTCATGCTAAAAAACCCGACAGATATCGGGGGTGTGGCAATGCTAGCATTTTTTGACTGCTACTTGGCCTCCCAGGCCTCGCATATGTATCACTACATGAACTCGGACCGGGCTCTACTCGGTGGACCGTCTTCTCACTCTGCATATTCTCCCATACAGACCATAATGAGCAATAGGACGGCCCCGACTGCCCACGGGTCCTCTGGGAGTATGGGGGTGCACCATCATACCATTTGGAAACATATTATGTCCACGTTAAAGATACCAATGGTGCACACTCCCTTCTGGTTCAATGATGATATATTGGAGCTATGTACAATTCCCGACCCGGTGATATGTATAGAATGGAACATACTATACTTACACCAGGTTTTGATGCCAGGCGGTCTAAAACCTTCCAGACGCTCAAGGAAGAATACAATCTCACTAATAACCTACTGTTCAGGTACCTACAACTCAGACATGCGTTGCAGGCCCAATTGCCCACTGGTTACCCTCAATTAACTACTCCCCCCCATCTTTCCTATTATCACGGGAGACGATCCATCCCAGTTGATTTCCAATCTATATTATGCAATGCGCCTCCCTGATAGTACCTCTCGGACATACAGGCTTAAGGCCAAGTGGGAGACGGATTTGGGCAATATGAAGGATGAGGATTGGGGGGAGATCATGAAAGGCGTGAGATTGCTGTCCCCTAAAGTATCAGGCTGGCTCACACAACTGTACATCATGCACAGATCCTATGTTACACACTATGACATGTCCCGATTTTAAAGTTCCAGAAACCCTTCATGCCCTTGGTGTGGACTGCCCCCAGGGACATTTTTCCACCTGCTGTGGTCTTGTACAGTCATACAATCCTACTGGATACAAGTAGTCCAATTCCTCCACAATGACATGGGGTCCCCAGCGTTGTCCGACCCCAAACTATGTATACTAGGTTTGCGCCCCGATGTAGACACGGATAAATATACGGCAATATTTTTGAGAGAGACATTATACATCGCTAGGAAAACTATTGCTAAAGTGTGGATGCAGCCAACCCCTCCCAGCTTTTGGGATTGGATTCGGGAAGTAAATATGGTATTGCCATATAAAAAACTAATATACGAACACAGAGGATGCCCTCTCAAATATTCTAAAATATGGGACAGGTGGCTGTCTAATTCGGATACTTGTACCGAATAGAATGCAAACCGTGTTGCTGCGACACCTTATTATTGTACTTGTTCATAGAGCATCTGATTGCTATGTTGTAAATAAATCTGAGATTAATATCAATGACTATGTATTATTTCTATTCATAATCTAAATAAATCAGATTTTTGATCAAACATTATTAGAAATGCTGACATTTTTTTCTGAAAGGCATGTTTACACCATTTTTTGTTCTAATTTACCTCTATTTTGCTCCTCAGACTATAAGGCTACAGGTGAAAAAAAGGGGGGGAAGGGAACTCAGTGGGACTTTATAGCAAACGTATGTGAATACGTCTCCATCCCTGATTCAGTAGAAACAAAAAAGAACTAAAGTGGGACTTTATATGAGGTATGTGTGGCAACAGAAACGCAGTCAATAATAAAAAACACAATGTTTATTGCTAAATGTTAATTGCATAAAAATTCATTCATAGGTTTGTGTCCATAATGACAGCATGTAGCAAACATGGTATGTAGAAAACTGGCACAATAATTGATATATTGTATAATAAATATATGACCGATGCATCAAGATAATACATTGTAGGGTAAATATGTAACAGCCATTCTACCTGACATGGACCACCTCAGAAACAGTAGAAAGATAAAATCTGTATGTAGTATAAAACTGGTTTAAACCATCCAATGAAGATGAGATGCACCCAATAAATCCTACGCGTTTTGTAGATTTATTCCACTCTTCTGGGGCAAATGCATTAAATATCTGTGAAAATACACAAATATATAAAGTAGAAAATATTATATAACGCAGTCTAGCCAGGGTGCCTCGCA
This sequence comes from Glandirana rugosa, assembly GCA_018402905.1. Lineage (NCBI taxonomy): Eukaryota > Metazoa > Chordata > Amphibia > Anura > Ranidae > Glandirana > Glandirana rugosa. Next base: position 407,110 of record BLSH010482876.1, on the reverse strand, counting down.
AAAATGAATACTAACCAAAGGGAGGAGAATGCTTCTCCCCCTAGGGTACTGACATATGAGCTAAATATGAAGTGGTGAGATTGCAACAAAGTGGGACCCAAGGAGTGGAGCAGGAGCATAAAAGGAACCTCCACAAAAAAGAAATGTCCAGAGGTGATGTGTATAGGCTCCAATATTAGTATTGGAGCCTATACACATCACCTCTGGACATTTCTTTTCTGTGGAGGTTCCTTTTATGCTCCTGCTCCACCCCTTGGGTTCCAGTACCTCAGCTCCTGTGACAGACGCCTTGAGCAGCACTTTTTGTTGCAATCTCACCACTTCATATTTAGCTCATATGTCAGTACCCTAGGGGGAGAAGCATTCTCCTCCCTTTGGTTAGTATTCATTTTTACCAGGCACCCTGGCTAGATTGCTTTATACAATATTTTGTACTTTATATATTTGTGTTTTTTCACAGATATGTAATGCATTTGCCCCTGAAGAGTGGAATAAATCCATGAAACGCGTAAGGATTATTGGATGTATCTCATCTTGGTTGGATGGTTTAAACCAGTTTTATATATACATATTTTATCTTTATACTGTTTCTGAGGTGGCCCTTGTCAGGTAGAATGGCTGTTATATATTTACCCCACAATGTGTTATCTTGATGCATCTGTCATATATTTATTATACAATGTATCATTTATTGTTGCCAGTTTTCTACATACCATGTTTGTTTCAAGCTGTCACTATGGACACAAACCTATGAATGAATTTTCTTACATGTTATGTAACTATTATTTAGCAAAAAACATTGAGTTTTTTATTATTGACTGCATTTTTGTTGACACACATACCTCATATAAAGTCCCACTTTAGTTATTTTTTGTTTCTATAAAGTTACAGGATTATGTTGGGGAGCCAGTAGTTATATTAGGAAATCTGCCCCTCATCTAAATCATCAAGTTTTCCTTAACTGTTATTTCTGGCTTAAAGCGTAACTCCACTTTTGTTGAGAAAAAAACATTCCCCTCTGGGTGCTCTATGTACATTGCAAGGATTATAAAAAAAACTTTGTTGCAGATTCCTACCTTTTGTTATTATGAAGAAATATCTGTTTGTTCCTCTGTGCCACTGTGCTGAGTGGGTCTAATGGGAGTGGTTTCTAAATTTTCAGTCAGCTGCGCAGCTGCAGAGCACTCATGAGGATATCTGCTGGGTCTGCGTCCCTTTAGACGTGCTCCTGTTGGGAATATCTCCAAAAATGACATTTTTGTTGCAGGAGATGCCTGAAATCTGACTTGATCTTAAGCAGACTTCTGGGAAACTTGGTGAGGCAATCACACAATCAGGAAATTATGTTTCTGGGGGGTGGTCAGTATACATTCTGTGTACAAAACACCTTTGAGGTAGCCATATTGCATTGCATTTTCAGAAAATTATAGTGGTTGCAGATTGAAACGGAAATTTATTTTTTAATAATATTCAACTACAATATGACCTGTGTCGCAATTGTATACATTATATTATTTTTTCTTTATGTACTATTTTTTCCCCCACCAAAAGGGGAGTTACCCTTTGAACTGCACATACTGGGCCATTTCTGCATGGACAGCATCCTGCTGTGCCTGTGGTCACCTATACTCAATGTATGCATTGGTATAAGTTGTGTAAGGATTGTTCACTTCCTATGGAGAAAAGGAACTGACCCTTTAGTGATCAGGGTGAGAGACCATCATAGTATCACAACCCAACTGGCTGCAATGCTAGCAAAAATATTGAGATTTATATAAATTGTTACTCTAATATATATATATCTTTTTTTACAGAAAGCTTTAACCAAACAAATTGGATGAAAAAATATCCAGCATGCAATGGTGCCAGACAATCTCCCATCAACATTGATGAGAATCTCACACAGCTGAACATGAATCTTAAGAAACTAACTTTTCAAGGCTGGGAAGAAGTGTCCAATCATACTTTAATTCGCAATACAGGAAAAACAGGTAAACTTGATTCTTTCTTGATGTTTCACTAGACTATGAAGATTACAGTTATTATCTCAGTGGAATGTGAAGAGAGTCTGCAGCTTTCAACGTACACATTAGATGTATAATTCTATTTTGCCTGAGGTAGTTTGGAGGCTTTGCACTTTCGTGCTGGATAACCCAAAATTATCTAATAGTTACATGAGGACAATTTAATTGCATGCTTCACCTTGTATTGGTGACTTTGAGTCTTTTACATGTACAGATGGGCATCAGGAAATTTTCAGGTAGTAGCAGTTCTTTGTAAACTGTATTATTGTATATGTGTTTTAGTGGGACGGAAGAATGAGTTTAATCTCCAGTAAAGCTCCCTCTTTTAGCATTTATTTAAAAAGAATGCACTTGCTTTTATAAACTTTTTTTGTTGAGCTTAATTTGGGAAAATAGTAATTTGTGTGCAGTTAGTTGAGTATAAAAAATTGCACAATTGTGCAATCGGAGAACAGGTGGGACTTTACATGGAGGATGTGGTGGTCTGAGTGTAATCTTTGATGGATATAGGTCAATTGAGGTAGTAAATGAATTTATTAGGTAATCATCAGGTAAACATATACATGGTCACACACGTGATCCACTCAGGTAAAACATGATTATACAGTAAAATAGAAATTCATACAATACATGATCCGAGTTCCCCATCCATCAATTCCATATATATATACACAATATTAAAATCAACAGTAACACACTGCATGGCCCGTATTTTAAGGTATCTGGGGGTAATCCCCCTGGTATATCATAAAATAGATTATAAACATGGCATATTTGTAGTAGAAAAAAACACGACAATGGTAGCTCAACGCGTTTCGTGACTTTTGGGGTCACTCATCAGGAGCAAGCGTGTTAGTCTGTAAAGAAAATAATTAGAGAAAAAAGGGGGGATAAGCTTAATTGATAACCTCATAGAAAA
>BLSH010482876.1:388956-404157 GCA_018402905.1 Glandirana rugosa | reverse complement strand
TGCACTTTCGTGCTGGATAACCCAAAATTATCTAATAGTTACATGAGGACAATTTAATTGCATGCTTCACCTTGTATTGGTGACTTTGAGTCTTTTACATGTACAGATGGGCATCAGGAAATTTTCAGGTAGTAGCAGTTCTTTGTAAACTGTATTATTGTATATGTGTTTTAGTGGGACGGAAGAATGAGTTTAATCTCCAGTAAAGCTCCCTCTTTTAGCATTTATTTAAAAAGAATGCACTTGCTTTTATAAACTTTTTTTGTTGAGCTTAATTTGGGAAAATAGTAATTTGTGTGCAGTTAGTTGAGTATAAAAAATTGCACAATTGTGCAATCGGAGAACAGGTGGGACTTTACATGGAGGATGTGGTGGTCTGAGTGTAATCTTTGATGGATATAGGTCAATTGAGGTAGTAAATGAATTTATTAGGTAATCATCAGGTAAACATATACATGGTCACACACGTGATCCACTCAGGTAAAACATGATTATACAGTAAAATAGAAATTCATACAATACATGATCCGAGTTCCCCATCCATCAATTCCATATATATATACACAATATTAAAATCAACAGTAACACACTGCATGGCCCGTATTTTAAGGTATCTGGGGGTAATCCCCCTGGTATATCATAAAATAGATTATAAACATGGCATATTTGTAGTAGAAAAAAACACGACAATGGTAGCTCAACGCGTTTCGTGACTTTTGGGGTCACTCATCAGGAGCAAGCGTGTTAGTCTGTAAAGAAAATAATTAGAGAAAAAAGGGGGGATAAGCTTAATTGATAACCTCATAGAAAATGATGGGACTGACATCTCCTGATGGGCAGTCCCCAAAACAAACTAGATATTTAATATACACTCACGCAGGTTCCAAGCCGGTTGTGCGGCGTCGGAGGTATGGGGCAATCCAGGATCATCGTGGGCGGGGGCTGTGGCGGACGGGCAGGGCAGCGACAACCCACACGGACATCCCACCAGAGCGTGATCAGGCACCGGGATGAGATCAGCAAGTGGGGACAATGTGGTATGTGGTCTGTATAGAAAGAATGAATAGGTCTACTAGGCAATTGAAAGTGAAAAGGAGGTGGATGCAGTGAAAATCCAGTTAGTTGAGTAGTTGAATAACATTGTCAGTACATTAATACCTAGAAATAATTCACTAAAGGGTATATTTTTGGATGAATTCAGACCCATTCACCTGCCTGTAAAATCATCCCATGCATTTGTATGCCCTTATAAATGCCCTTTACACACATATAAACACAGGTTTGACACTTCCAGTGAGAATGGGGCCTAATTGAGCTACGTTGCCTAAGAACTTGTGAGTGTAAGTCATCTGGATCTGGTAGTTTGATTTGTTCACAATAAGTTTCTCAAGCCTCCTTTGTACCTGGTTTTCTGCCAGCCACATAGGCTTCTATGGTGAAAGGTCATTGTTATTGTTGTTACTTTCGTACTTCTTTGTTCCACAATTTAGTGCCTGGTCTTTTCCTCTGTGTGTGGTCATCAGCTTTCAGCCTATCATGGGGGAGGCACCATTTTAAAGGGCTAGCTTGAGAATTGCTCAGTGTTCAAGCAACACCTCCACGCACTATCAGCTGGGCCCCCTGTGTTCTCTTCTAGTGTTTTCCTGTGCCTCCAGGGATCCCCACCATTTCCTAGTGTCTTCAGTGTCCCAGCCTGCTTCCAGCCTTTGTTCCCAATGTGTTCCTGCTTCCAGCTATGTGATCTCAATGTTCCCTTGTCTGTATCCCTGCTTGTGTCACTCTGTGCACTCCTGCCTGCATCCACTCCCATCACTTCCTTCACCTACGTGGCTCCCTTTGCACTTCATTCTGTTACTTGCTTCTCTGCACCGGTCTGTTTCTCCTGTGAGCTCCAGCCAGCCTCCTTACCAGCACCTTTGCACTCCCAGCTAGGGTGTCTCTTCTGTGTATCTGTGTATTTCCATATGCCCTTGCTATTTCTCCTGGCCTTGCCATTTCTATTGTGATACCTGCTGCCTTGTGAATTCAATGTTCCATCGCTGCAAGGGAGTTTCAACAATGTAGTTGTGGCTTGCTTAGGTGAGTTGAGCGACCACAACCTGGGCATTGCCTGAAGTGTACCAACTCCACCTGTAAGAGCTTTGGTGAAGCCAGGCAGTAATTTATATTCTGTGCCTTGAACTTTTTAATGCTCTCACTGTTGCTAAGCAAGCAGGCTTACTGAACATTCAGGTCAACTCAGTGGCTTTCTCCGGCATCTTCCCTGCTTCCTCAACCAGTCCTGGTCAGCCACTGCGCTCCTAATGGATGCGAATAACCAAGTCATGACAGTTATGACTATCATAACCATCTTTTTCATCTCTAAAAACGGAAGAAATACAATTATTTTATACATCTGCCTTTTAACTATGATGTGTGACCAACATCCCATATGCATCTGTTATGGGACCTATCTGTTCTTTCATAACCATTTTACTCATGTGGTTGAAAAACATATTTTGGATTTGTTTTACTTGCTGTAGCATTGTCTTTCTCATATTCAATTTTAGCCACCCTGATTGCTCCCTTACACTTCTTGTATTCCTTGTAAATTTGGAATGCCAGAAGTGTCTCTTATACTTTGTATTTTTAAAGGCCTGTTTTCCTCATTTTTTAACACTAGAATTCAGCCACAGTGTTGTTCTTTTATGCTTGTAAACCAGTGAAATACAATAACTAATACCTCTTTAATACACTCCCACTTGCCTTGCGTGCTCTTTATAATTTACTAGTTGTTGCATTCTTACAGAGCTACCACCATAATGACTCTACACCATCATAGTTCTCATATCGCCTCTCAAATTCACTTTCAAATTGCTCTTCACATACATGCATACCTCTACCTCCACCTCTTCTTCCAATTCTCTCCCTCCGGAAGAAAGTGTACTCCTTGACATTAGCAGCCCAGCCACGTGAGCTGTCCAACCAGGTTTCCGACATTCCTGCAAAGTCAAAATGCTCCTTGAATAACAGATGTTCTAGTTCATCCATTTTGTTTTTCCAGGTTTAACATACCTTTTCATTTTCTATTAGCATTTAATATTCTATTACTCATTTTTGAGCTATAACTTGATTCATCGCCTCTTTTTGTATTGAATTTAGGTAGTGCAATTTCTTTGTTGTCTAGTTTGTGCCCTGCCCTCCCACTATTCCATATCCCATTCCCCCATAGTCCCTTGCTCTATATATGGTATGTACTTTTCTGATCCCTTTTTCCCCAGATCCTTGTTTACGTATTTCTCCAGCCTTCTTCCCCAGCAAAGCTGCACCCTCTGTTGGTCTCTGGGCTCTTTAGTTTATCTAACACAATCATTTCCATAGGTTTTTTGTAACTTTATTCTCTGGAGTTCCTAATACTATATAAAAAGAGCACTACTACATACTACATAAAAAGGGATTTAATCCCTTTAATAACCAATATATACTTCACAGTAACATGGGCTAACCTTAAATCCCCCCCAGGGAATCTTGAAACCTTACAGTAACCAGCAAAGACAATGCCTTGCATGCAAAACATGAATACTAAAAAATGTTATTCCAACAAAAGGGGACTTGAATAGAGCCTTTTTTTTTTTGCTTTTTTAATACCTGACTTTGTCATTGAAATGTTCTGAAGGTAATTCAAAAATCTTTTGTGCCAGGGATTTCTGTGTTATTTTTTACTGTCACGGCAAGGTGAATAAGTGACATTTGTGTATTTTAATAATGGGAATTGATGTTCTCAAAAGCTTTTGATTCACATATAATGACAACATGTGAGACTGTTTGCTTCTACCAATGATATTTATTAGCAATGTAGTGTCAGGAGTGATTTTGGCCGGTGGTATTATTAAATACTAGAAGGCTATATATATGATAGATTAGTCTTTCTCAGCCTTTTTACCCAGAAGGAACCCTTCATATAATTTGAAAGTGTAGGAGAACCCCTGCTAAAATTGTTCTGTTTACAGTCATTACCCTAGTGCAGATCATTTTTCTACACACACACCCTCCTTTGCTTTAAATTACATTATTATCAGTAATAATCATCTTTTTAGAAGATCCCTAAAAACCCTCCTCTTCAGAGAAGCCTATCCTACCCACACCTAACAACTGTATTCTCATTTTCTCCATCAGCTCATCCCCCACTGTTATTACCTTTTGTCCCTCTTGACCCTCCCTTCTAGATTGTAAGCTCTAGCGAGCAGGGCCCTCTGATTCCTCCTGTATTGATTTGTATTGTAATTGTATTGTCATGTTGTAAAGCGCTGCGCAAACTGTTGGCGCTATATAAATCCTGTATAATAATAATAATAATAAGTAAATAATAATATAATTAATGGCCAAAAATGGAGACAGTGAAAATTGTAGTGTCCTTTACATTGATGGCCAGTGGAGAATTTCTCCCTTACACTTGTGATCAGTAAAAGCATGAAATCAATCAACCATTTCTTACTGTATAAGAAACCTTAGAAACCTCTGGAGGAAATTTATAATAATATATAGAAGTAAATAACAGGTAGAAAATTCAATAAGCATTTATTGCAACCTTCAGTAAGTTTTGTGTCATGCCTCATTGTAAACAACTTTCTTAAGCAAACCTTTTTTAGTGAGTATATTGCAAAGTTTCTTACCTGGAGATCCTGCCGGTAACAACACTTCCTGTTTCAGTCTGACAATATTAAGCCCCTGCTTTCCAATTAGCAGCAACATTATCAGTCTGTTGTGTGTTGCAACCCTGGATTTTTTTCTATATGCAGTTTTTACATATACTGTATATATTTATTTTGTGTTATATATTTGAACATGCATTGATGAAGTAAATAAGGTGGCGCTTGGTATGGGACAAGCTCAGTCAAATGAACAGTTTTAATGTGTGATGTTATCTGGTAAAAGGTGACAGCTCGATGCCACAAGAAACATCATGAACAAGGCTTTTTTAAACAGAATTTTAATTATACCAATGTAAGTGAAACTAAAATGCAAAAGTAGCAGGTAGTTTTTTTCTCAGAGTAGACTATTGCATTCTGTCATAGACTTTTTGATGGCCTTTGGTTTTTTTACTCGTGTAAGGCGGTCAGTGCAAACTCATCTGGGCTTCTACTAGGCTGCCAGCAATCTTTCGGGCTGGACGATGGGCTCCATTCCATTGACAGGACCCTGGGCACCTACCGCCGGCCTGACACTCCATTGATAGCACAGTCCCGCGCAACACGGCTACAGAAAACAAAATCGCCGGGAACTGTATTTGTGTGAGGGCTGACTCAGGAGACAGAGCACTGGGGTACCCCCTGCCCTTAGTGCACGTACCCCCTGGGGTACGCGTACCATGGGTTGATAAACCCTGCCTTAGTTTACCAATTTTTATGGAGGTAACTCCATTACCACAGGAGTTATGAAATTAGAACTGAGAGCTTGCGATGTATGAAAGTTACGTTTATTTAAAAAAAAAAAAGTTCACAGATGTGTATTGCTCACTAGACAGTTTACAGCATGACTTTAATAAGGGGTTTTGAGGACCCTGCTAATGAAGCTTTATGACATCTCTGCTTTGCTTTTAGCTTAGACTGTTTTAGTGGGGTTTTATGACACCTCTGCTTTTTTATTAAATGTGTATTTATCTGGCTCTTTCATCAAATGTATCACCTTCTGTGAATGCCTAGCAAAGATATGAGATTTAAATCAGACCATGTTTGTTACCTACTTGTGACTTTCGGGGAAACTGAGGTTAACACTGTGTTTGGTACAACCCCCTTATTTGCTCCAGACAGTTTGGGATTTGTTTAGCCTCATTATCATCACGGGTGGAGCTTAAAGCCTATCTCCAGGGACAATAAAAATCCTCCTCTACACTGCAAGGGTAAAATGCTCAATACAATAAACCCTGCACTATGGTGTGTATACTAAGCGTAGCTGCCTGCACTATGATTATCCTAGTAAAGGGTTAATCACAATCAACAACAGTAAGTATGTGTGGTGCTACCCCTAAATAAAGTGCTCAAATTAACTCAATAAATAAAATTCAAAATTCATAAATCCAGTGCTTCAAGTGCAACACTCTGTGCTCTCCTCCTTTGTTTCCATACTCACCAGAGCAATGTAATATCAGCGCTTTTCATAAGATTCAAGCATCCAAACAGCTTCTCCGTACTGTCTCCGTTGCTCATATTTGGATGGTCAAATTTCCTCTATATCATCAGTACTTCATCACACATGCATATTCAGGGAAATATAAGCCATGCAGCATCCATAGCGTAATTAAAAAGTGTAATAAAAACATATACAAGTAGCTACTCACACTATAAAAGTGCTCACATTACACAAGCTGTATGCGCAGTCATCCAGCAAACAATCAGCACAGCACTGGATTTATGAATTTTGAAGCACTCAGCACACTTCTCTTGAAGCATATGAACTTTATTTAAGCACGGAGGACTATTTGTTTCTTATTTTATTTATGTACCATATTTCATTTTATGTGATTTTTTTTTAATTTATGTGAGGCCACGGAGCACTTTATTATTTATTGAGTTCATTTGAGCACTTAAACTGAGCAATAGCATGTGATGTCAAGCTGCAGCTACCAAATCAGGCACAATATTAGCATGCATAAAAAAGTGATATACTCTAGGGATAAAACTATAATTCTGCCACTTTGTAAAACTCTGGCAGGGCCCCATCTGGAGTATTCCGTTCAGTTCTGGGCTCCAATCCTCAGAAAGGATGTGTTGGAGCTGGAGAGAGTCCAAAGGAGGGCAAAGAAACTCATAAGGGGACTGGAGGACCTCACTTACGAGGAATGACTACAAACACTCAATTTGTTCTCTCTGGATAAGCGACGCTTGAGAGGGGACATGATAGCAATCTATAAATACCTCAATGGGGATCCCCGTATAGAAAAAATCTGTCCAGTCTTAGGGACTGTGGGAGGACAAGGGGACACACATTGAGACTGGAGGAGAAGTGGTTTAATCTTAAACTGCGTAGGGGGTTCTTCACTGTCAGGGCAATAAGGATGTGGAACTCTCTTCCACAATTGGTAGTGGCTGTGGGGAGTACGGAAACATTCAAAAGACTCTTGGATGTATATCTTAGGGAACACAACATACAGGGATATGGAAACTGACACACGTACACTTACGTAGGTTGAACTGGATGGACTATTGTCTTTTTTCAACCTTAACTACTATCTAACTATGTAACTTTATTGGGGGTAGTGCCACACATACTATTGTTGAAGGGTAAAATGCTCATTTAGGTCTACGGTACCTGGAAAAAGCACTTTTACATTCCAGATCCCTGCTCCCCAAGCAGCCAGTGCTTATCTCTTCACCTTTATGCTTCAGTAGTAGACTGTCCATAGGTATCCTCACATCCAAAGCATAGCTATGGACTCTGCATTATACATGATCACATCAGAAGATCTGCAACTGCCAGATTATAGGGGAGTAGAGGCTGCAAGGACTTATCTAGCAGCATGGAGGGAGCCTGCTGTAGCAGTAAATCAAGCAAGTAAAAGTGATTTTTCCACTCCCCTAGACATAACGAGCATCAAACCCTTGCAGGGTGGGGGCAGACCCACTCGAAGAGAGGATTTTTGTTTTTCCCAGAGTTCAGCTTTAACCTTAGAGTGAAGATCAAATTTGGGGAAGATGTGTTCTTGGTAACAAAGTGGAATCAAGATCATAAAGCCAAATATAAATTTGTTCAAATCTAACCTCAGATTTTCAATATTTTGTCAAAGCATATGATTTAGCAAACAAACCTAGTCCAAAAAACACAATTTCTAATAAATAGGGGCAGGGATGATACTTAAATAACCACTTTGACAATGTTCTGGCAGTGTTTTCATATTTTCTCTTATAATCCTCTAATTCTGATTTTGCATAAACAAACTTATGTTTTATTTTTACCAATCATTTTTTTCTTTCAGTGGAAATTAACTTGACAGGAGATTATTATCTTAGTGGTGGTGCCTTAGATACAGCATACAAAGCAAGCAGAATAAATTTTCACTGGGGAAAATGCAATTCTACTTCAGACGGTTCAGAGCACAGTTTGGAAGGACAAAAATTCCCCTTGGAGGTACTGCATTATATTCCTGCTCTGTGTGTGTGTGTCTAAAATAAAACTAAGTAGGAAATGTAATTGAAAAGTAGTTGAAGTGCTTCAACATGAAACATACATAATCATAGGGTCTTCTTCATGTGGTTGTTAATGATCATATCAACCAAGCTTCCCACAAATGCCCAGTCTGATAAAATGCTCAGTGAGATGCAGTACATCTGGTGCCCAAGTAAAAACTAGCCTACGTGTGAGTGATTATAAAATAGACTTAAAGATGTTTGTCAGATTGGGTAGCGCAAGCAACCACTTCTAAGCCTATGGGGCTAAAAAAACAGGAAGGCGCACGCACCTAGTGCATTACCATAAATAATTTATTCCAAGAAATGTTTAAAAAAATGCATTTGTGCATTTGCACATTTATTGTCTGGTCTGACAGTCTAGGGTAGCGATGCTCTGAGGAAGGGGGTGCGCCCCCGGAACACCTCAGCTTCTATCCTGCCTTGTGCTTGATTTTACTACGTCCTGTCTTCATGTGTCCTTTGTGAGTACCCTCCTTTAACATTTTTTGGAATAAATTATTTTTGGTAATGCACTAGGTGTGTGCGCCTTCCTTTTTTACTTTTACGTTTTTTTAGTACCGCTGGAACTTAATACTTTCCACTTCGTAAGCCTATGGGGCTGCTTAACTTACTCTACACAACTGTATTTTCGAATATGAAGCCCCAAGTTACTACAGAGGCTTAAACAAACCCCTGTCTTGGGTAAAGGAATGTTTATGGAGGGTCACCAGTTATTCGTGCAATTATTTCTGCAGTATAATGGCACAGTAGCAACTTTGGTTTAGCAGACACAACATTTCCATTCAATCCTAAAAAATAGGAATAAAGAGTGAAGGCAGACTATTTAACTGCAGCTCTTCTCTTCTGTTCAGACTTTATTATGTTTATAAGTTTTCAGCCCTTTTATCCAAGTTGCTTTTTAACACTAGAAAATATTAAATGAAAGCAAGATTAAAATAACCGAGAACAGAAAGAATACACATTATGTTTTTCATTAGTACTCCATTGACTGCTATATTTTAATGTATGAGTGTAAACTGTTGTAATGCAATATTAGAAAATGCAAATGAAAGAAAACATAAGGGCTTTGTTTATGTGAAAAAGGATCATAAATCCATCAGATACTGAAGAAAGAAACATCAATGTGTATACTTCTAAAGAATGGTCATCATAAGTCATGCCTTTATTCGGTTTTAATAAAAATATCCATCATTGCTTTGTCTGGGCAGCAATCACTGAACAACCATAGCTATAATGACCTTTCTTCCTAATTCAGGTGACATTTTAATAGATTTTTGCAGTGAAATCAGGGCTTGTTTTATTCTTGGGGGGGGATAATGATCTTTAGAATCAAACACTGACTTATACACATTTTCCAACATCATTTCAATGGCTGCCATTATGAACAGTCAAATCCTATACTACCTGATTATTGCTAATAATGTTCAAATTAATCTCATGGGTACCAAGCAATGGGTGGGCTATGACCAGCATAAAAGCATAAATCTGTCCATGGCAACATAACAGTGCTCATATTGACAGCATTCTATCAGCATAGATGAGACCCAATGCCAAGCTTTGCTTGCCATTATATGAATAATGATGTTGTTATTCATATTCAAATATGATTAGTCATGTTAGAATGGTGCTGTGCATTTTCTTGTTAAAACCCTTTATAAATGAATACAGATCTTGATTGCCTCTTGTTTGCAAGGAACAATGTAGGTGGCACTTAGTGAAAGGTTACATTTCATGGCATCGCTAATATGCACCCCATAGCAGATTGTTTGTATTGCAGTATGTAACAATAGACTCTATGCTAATGCCTGGTTAGAACACTACCTGAAAATGCCTATTTGATGTATGAAAAGCCCTCTTAGTGTTGTGTGAACCACATAAAATCTTTAATAGAAGCCCTCAGCAGGTTCAGGATTTTTTGTGAATCATTTTAGTAAATAGGCTTCCTGCAGCTAAAAGTTCCATTTGTTTGTTTAGCTTATTGAAAACTACTTTTGCAGTTCAGATGTAGAAATCAACTTTTTATGTTAAAGTTCATTGTTTCAATGCTATGTTTCAATCATGGTTACAGATGCAAATCTTCTGCTATAACACTAACCAGTTTGACAGTTTGGATGATGCAATAAAAGGAAATGGAAAAGTGAAAGCTTTATCTGTTTTATTTAAGGTAAGAGACTCATTTTAATTATTTGACTTGTTAGTGTATGGGCTAAAATACACAATCATGTTTTTTTAGTATTAACCTTTTTTTTGCAAGACATTGAAATCAATAAACTGCAAAAGAAGAGACTGCAACTAATGGTTAAATCAATCAGTACATTTAGGGGAAAAAAATTCTCACATAAAGAACAATGTTGGGGTATCATTCTGATGTGCATCACTAGAGCATCCAACAACAGGAGGAAGGGGGTCCTATTTCCAATACTCAGCTTTAGTTAGACCTCAGTTGAAATTATACGCCCAGTTCCAAAAAAATATTGATAGAGATGGACAACAAAAATTGTGCAAGATCTTAGGGATAAAACATAACAGAAGAGACTGCAGTAACCTTCAGCAAGACTTTCCCAAAATGCCCCTAGGCATAGGCAATTCCATGTCCTCTGAATAGTACATAACAGCACTCCCCCTGTTTTAAATGGTTCATTTCAGTCCACTACACATGCCGCTGTTGGGGGAGCTTCTCTACCAACAAAAAAGGCTGGCCCCTCATTTACCTCCATGCTGCCATTTGTAGAACAGGCTGGACATTTAAATTGTGCATACCCTAGTGGCTGAGCTCAGCTAGAGAAGAGAGAGTGCACTGTGCACGTGCAGAGTTTTAACAGCTGAAAGTGCCCACTAGGAGGCTCACAATTCAAGTGTTCAGCCATTCCTGAAGACAGCAGGGCAGAGGGGGGTCTGGGGACCAGTGGGTTTTTTTTTGGAGCTCTGGTATGCACTATTCAGAGGATAAGGAAATGCATAGGGGGATTTTGGGAAAATCTTGCCAAAGTTGAACTTACACTTTAAGCACTTGCCGACCTGCCATCATCATTATAATGCGGCAGGTTGGCTCGCTCTCGAGAATCGCCATAGCTGTACATCGGGTCATGAACTCAATTTTGTTCCCCACAGTGACAGACCTGGGATCTGCCTGTGTAAACAAGGCAGATCTCTGTTCTGACCATGGAGATAACACAGATCCTGTCTTTTTGCTATGCAGGAAGACAGATCTATGTGTTTCCCCAGTCACACAGTCCCCCAAAACACAAACAGGGAACACATTTAACCCCTTGATCGCTCCTGATGTTAACCCCTTCTCTGCCAGTGTCATTAGTACAATAACAGTGCATATTTTTAGCACTGATTACTATAATGTCACTGGCTCCCAAAAAAGTGTCAAAAATGTCAGTTAGGTGTCCGACCTGTCCGCCACAATGTCGCAGTCCTGCTAAAAATCACTGATCGCCGCCATTACTAGTAAAAAAATAAATAAAAATGCCATAAATCTATCCCCTATTTTGTAGACACAATAACTTTTGTGCAAACCAATCAATTTACACTTATTGAGATTTTTTTTTACCAAAAATATGTAGCAGAATACATATCGGCCTAAACTGATGAATAAATTCGTTTTTTTACAGTTTTTCTGGATATTTATTATAGCAAAAATAATATTTTTTTCAATATAAAACATTTTTTTTTTCAAATTTGTCGCCCTTTTTTTGTTTATAGCGCAAAAAATAAAAACTGCAAAACCGCAGGGGTGAACAAATACCACCAAAAGAAAGCTGTATTTGTGGGGAAAAAAAGGACATAAATGTTGTTTGGGTACAACGTCGCATGACCATGCAATTGTCAGTTAAAGCGACACAGTGCCGTATCACAAATAATGGCCTGGTCATTAAAGTGGTTGTCAACCTATGACAACCACTTTAACCTACAGGTAAGCCTATAATAAGGCTTACCTGTAGGTGCCCTGCATATCTCCCAAACCTGCACGGTTCAGGAGATATGCAGTGTTCTGCATGGGCCGATGTCATTTTGACACATACGCAGTGAAGAAACGGCCTCCATGCCGTTTCTCCACTGGGACCGTGTCGTGACTGGCGGCTCCAGCGCGTATGCGCGGGAGTGATGTCACAAGTCTCTAGCCAGTCACAGAGCCGGAGATCACGGTCCCAGAAGGAAGAGGGGCTGAAGCTGGACGCACAGGGGACACCGCTGGACATCGCAGGCTAAGTGGCACATAATGGGCTACTATGCGATGTAGCCCATTATGCTTCTAATTTACAGGGGTATGTAGAGGAAGTAAACCCCATCCAGGTTTACTTCCTCTTTAAGGGGGTAAATCCTTTCTGGTCCTTAAGTGGTTAAATCAATTAAGGGTATAAATAAGGTTCAAGAGGAAGGGCAGTATTTTCAGTATGAAGATGAATTCAAGAATAGTGGTTCATGACCTCAAACTAGCAGGAGAACAGTTTAAAACTAACCTTGAGAAGCAATACTCTACCAAAAAGAGTAGTTGGAACAGACTTTCAACAGCGAGAATGGGGGTGATTTGCTAAAAGCAAATAGGCTTACAAACGGTATATTTTCATAAGGTTAAAATTACCTGTGTAGTTTAGCTGTAGACATATGTCCTTTTAATATAAACTCTAACAATAAATTGATTTTATTTTCTCCCATTTGGTTTGTTAAATATGCTATTGAAAGCATTTATATTATATCTGTTTGACAAGTGCAAAAAATAGCTATTTATCCAGTTAAAATCGTGTGAGCTGATGACTTCTTGTGTTCTCCAACTCTGGACTGTTATCAGTTGGCATCAGTTCTCAGCTATCTCAGTGGACTAGAAAACACCTTCTCTGTTATGGAGAAGAGCGGAATATGTTATGTAGTCCTAGCACAATCCATGCCCTAGGGTGACAACTGCTCAATATGGGTGTCCCCTAGGACAGTCAGTGTGTCACTGGCAGGATTACTAGGTTAAAATAAAGGAAAAAATTGTGAAAAAAGAAAACGAATGCAGCCATCACATTTAAGGTATGGCAAACTGCATTATTATCAATTTTCATTCTTGGGATGTGCTTTAATTAAGATACTGTACAGTAAACAAACACAGTTTTAGTGATGTAGGGCTTTATACAGAAAGACCATAGAATAAAATAAACAAAACAACTGTCTGAGCGACTAACTAAACTCAGGTCAGTTACTCACTAACATTGTGCCCACTGCCTCCTAATAGGTTTGCAAACAGGCAGTTCATGTGTATTTTTAGTATCCTGACAGCATTCAGCCTTTTCACTCAGCAGCAGACTCTTGCAGCAGAGAGAGTGAATGTGAGAGTGAGAGAGAGCCCTGACTCGAGTTAACTCGCTTATATAATGGCCAGTGCATGGCTGAGATTAATAAAGAGGTCTGGCCACCAATTAAGACTGGAGATTTTATCCCAATCCAAAGTTCTGCAAAGCCTTCAGACGCTAGGACTCAGAACAGGACTTGTTAAGATTTTGAGAAAATATTTTTTTTACCATATCAGTCATTAACCCTAGAGCCCTTCACCATGTGTAAATGAAAAACTTAGGTGGCACATGTACACCATCCACAATCCCTGCCACTGTGTGAGTATAGGCAAAAGACACACAGGATTCGCACTAATGCAGAATGCGGGGCTCTGGAGTATTATGATTGAATGGAGTAGACTGGGGTTACAGTTTTGTTATTTTGGTAATCCCAGATCAAGGGTCTGGAGCTTGGAGACTTCAAAGATATTTAGGTGGGAATAGATCTCCAATCCTGTGTCCAGGTTGTATTGGAGACCTGGAGACTGGGAGTGTGCAGGTTCGTTATAAGCAAAGACCTGACCATAATGCAAAGCTCTCATTTGGAGAGAGGTGTGTGCTCTACTCAAGAGACTGTACTCCAGGTTGGAGGATAGATTCCCTGATCACATGACTGTGAAGGTCAGGGCAGCTAAATAAGTCTGGAGGACTTGGGGGCTGTGACAACTAGTCGAGTCAAGGGGACTGAGGGAGTCTGTAAGTCTCAGAGTAGTGAGAGAGCCCAGTGTGCCAGGAGATCCCCTATTTAGAATCCAGGGAGTGGGTCCATGCAGCAGAGTTCTGTAACTGTTGGCTGAGTGAGCCAGGAGAACCCAGAGAGCCAAAAGAGCTGAGTGAGAAGAGCAGTGGTGCTGTTGAAGAGGGAGCCCGGAGGCTCAGCATTTTTTTGTGTTTTTATGTGTGTGAGCTAATGACCCCCAGAATAACAGTATATATATATATATATATATATATATATATATACAGTATCTCACAAAAGTGAGTACACCTCTCATATTTTTGTAAATATCTTATTATATCTTTTCATAGTATATGTATGAATGTGAGTTAGGGACCTTAGATTGTAAGCTCCTTGAGGGTAGGGACTGATGTGAATGTACAATATATATGTGAAGCACTGCGTAAATTGACAGCGCTATATAAGTACCTGAAATAAATAAAAATAAATACAGTCCTGCTCACCATTATTGGCACCCATGAAGTTTATGTACATATTGTGGAATATCTACTGAAGGAAATGTATCAAATTAACCAACATATTACTACAGATCAACCAATTAAACTATGTAAAGGAAGTCATCTATAAGGTGTTATACATGTATTTGAAGTACCCACGGTTATTACCACTCGTCCTGACATAAATAAAAATAAATAAAGTCCATGAATATATCGCGACAGTTAAATGCGTCACGAAGTGTATATATAACATGTAAGTGTAGTCAGGGATGGGAGTTCCTCGAATGTTAGATTCCAGGGATTGAGTGTAAGTATGTATATGATACTTTTCTATATTATTCTATAAATGTTTTTATACTCTCCACATGAGTGAAAACACTCTATGACATATATATATATATATATATATATATATATATATTCCACATGAGTGAAAACACTCTATGACATATATATATATATATATATATATATATATATTCCACATGAGTGAAAACACTCTATGACATATATATATATATATATATATATATATATAT
>BLSH010482876.1:339718-386261 GCA_018402905.1 Glandirana rugosa | reverse complement strand
AGAAAGGTGGCTATATTGGTCACTGATTTGTTTTTGTTTTGTTTTTGAATGTCAGAAATGTATATTTGTGAATTTTGAGATGTTATATTGGTTTCACTGCTGAAAATAAATAATTGAAATGGGTATATATTTGTTTTTTGTTAAGTTGCCTAATAATTATGCACAGTAATAGTCACCTGCACACACAGATATCCTCCTAAAATAGCTACAACTAAAAACAAACTAAAAACTACTTCCAAAAATATTCAGCTTTGATATTAATGAGTTTTTGGAATCATTGAGAACATGGTTGTTGTTCAATAATAAAATTATTCCTCAAAAATACAACTTGCCTAATAATTCTGCACTCCCTGTATATATATATATATATATATACAGTATCTCACAAAAGTGAGTACACTCCTCACATTTTTGTATAAATTTATTATATCTTTTCATGTGACAACACTGAAGAAATGACACTTTGCTACAATGTAAAGTAGTGAGGGTACAGCTTGTATAAGAGTGTAAATGTGCTGTCCCCTCAAAATAACTCAACACACAGCCATTAATGTCGAAACCGCTGGCAACAAAAAGTGAGTACACCCCTAAGAGAAAATGTCCTGTCCTGTTAAACTGCTGTATGGTGCAGCTCAGTTTAAGGGTCTTAGCAATCTTCTTATAGCCTAGGCCATCTTTATGTAGATCAACAATTCTATTTTTCAGGTCCTCAGAGAGTTCTGTGCCATGAGGTGCCATGTTGAACTTCCAGTGACCAATATGAGAGAGTGAGAGCGATAACACCAAATTTAACAAACCTTCTCCCCATTCACATCTGAGACCCTGTAACACTAACGAGTCACATGACACCGGGGAAGGAAAATGGCAAATTGGGCCCATTTTGGACATTTCCTCTTAGGGGTGTACTCACTTTTGTTGCCAGCGGTTTCGACATTAATGGCTGTGTGTTAAGTTATTTTGAGGGGACAAATTTACTCTGTTATACAAGCTGTACACTCACTACTTTACATTGTAGCAAAGTGTCATTTCTTCAGTGTTGTCACATGGAAAGATATAATAAAATATTTACAAAAATGTGAAGGGTGTACTCACTTTTGTGAGATACTGTACGTGTATATATATATATATATATATATATATATATATATATATATGAACAAGATACCATATAAACTTACACAAAAACGTAATGTATTGGCAAGTAAATACAAGTAGCATAGCGAATGCTCGCAGGAACATGTACAGCACGTCTTAATAAAAGCAAATAGGATTATTTCCTTCTATAATAAATGCTGTTTAAGCTGTGACTAGCATCAGTGGAAAACCATTTTGATAGCTGAAATCACTTTCAGATTACAAATAATGAGCCTAAAAGCTGCAGTATTTGTGAGAAGAAATTTTGTAGTGTTTCCATGACAATGATCCGCCAAGTCATGAAAGATGACTAACTGAAGTCTGTGTTATACATGCTGCAATAATATAGGCCTATTCTATTCTTTATTCTTTGTCTCTAAAATACACTAGGTTTTATTTTTTGTTTGTCTTGACTTTGTCTGTGTTACTTTGTAGCAGCAATCAAATTAAACATGCAAAAGAAAATGGCAGATAAATAAGGTTTGAATATGACTACAGTACTTGCTCTGGTTTAGCACTTAAGAAATATATCTTGATACAGGAATATCTCTAAAGATGTGTTATCTACAGTGTAAGTAGTTCACTTAAAGTGTATTTAAACCCAAGAACAAATATGATAGCACTACAGTTTAATGTTCCTTAGATGTGCTAGCTGCATTTATTTTCTCTATTTACACTTTATTTTTCCTTTTTTTTTACCTGATGATCCTGGGCCCATGGCTAAAGTTGGCCATATGCTATTATTATTATACAGGATTTATATAGTGCCAACAGTTTGTGCAGCGCTTTACAACATGAAGGCAGATAGTACAGTTACAATACAATTCAATACAGGAGGAATCAGAGGGCCCTGCTCATTAGAGCTTAGAATCTAAAAGGGAGGGTCAAGTGATACAAAAGGTAATAACTGTGGAGGGTTATCTGATGGAGAAAGTGGAAATACAGTTGTTAGGTGGAGGTGGGATAGGCTTCTCTGAAGAGAAGGGTTTACAAGGATTGCCTGCAAGTGGACAGAGTCGGCGATAGTTGGACAGATTGCGGTAGGGAGTTCCATAGGATGGGAGAAGCCCAAAAGAAGTCCTGGAGGAGCATGAGAGGTGACGAGGAAGCTAGAGAGCAGGAGGTCTTGGGTGGAATGAAACAGAATGACTTGGATGGTATTTTGAGACTAGGTTAGTGTTAGTGATGTAGCTGTGGGACCGAGTTGTAGATGGCTTTGTAAGTTATTGTTAGTATTTGGCAGCCAATGGAGGGATTTAAAGGGGTAGCAGACACTGGTAAAATTTTGTTTGAATTTTTTTGTTTTAAGAATGTTAGTTCTGAAGTTAGGCAAGACCCTTGGAAATGTTTGCTTCATGCCACAGGTGAACCAGGAAAAAATATAGAACATGTATTATTCCATTCCCGTTGAATGCAGCGAATATACTAATCCCAAAATACTGGAAATCAAAGAAAATACCAACAATGTAGAATTGGTTCAGGGAAGTAGATAATACTAGATCTATGGAGGAATTAATACACCTGAAAAATTCCATAGAACTTGGAGAAATCGGCATGAGTTTAAACAATCCTCAGTTTATACAAGTTGTATAGGTAATGTTCTTCTGGAGGCAAAGGGGGGTGAGACAGAGGAAATTTCATAATAAGGTATAAGGACCATGGAGAATCGCTATCCAGAGTTCTGTCTGGCTATGTGTTTCTACCCTCTGTTTGTTCCCCCCTCCCTTTATATAATTAAAAGAATTTAAACACAAAAAAAAGAATGTTTATGCAATTTTCTAATTGTTGCTCGTTTTTAAGCGACATGACGAAAAAATTCTAAGGAGTAGGGTGGTAAATTTTTCATGAACAAATACATTTCTGACAGTGATTGTGGCTTTCTTTTCAAATGTTAACAGCAAATGCTTTTTTAAGTACTTTTGAAAGACATTCATCAAGTCATTGAATGTACCCTTGAGAATTTTTGTACAAATGTTTGTAAGAACCTTCATTCAAAAATCTAGCTTGTGGCTTACATAAGCATCCCAATGCTCATAACAGGTTAAAAATGGATTTTGTAAGTGATATGTTTTGTTGTTAATTAATGTAAAATAATTTTGCTGTGCTGCAGATTGGTGAAGAAAACAAGAATTATGAAGCAATTATTGATGGCGTTGATAGAGTTCATCGCTTTGGTGAGTTCATTGTATTTTACAAAAAAAAAAAAATCATTTATTTTTTGTCTTAACCTCCCTGGCGGTATTCGCGGCTCGGTGTGGAATTTCAGTACCATTAGTGGTAACCCCGAGCCACACTCGGGATTGCATTGCTGGATCCAAGGCAGCGTTACTCACCTTGTCCCCGGGATCCAGCGATGTCCCCTGCCGTGTCTGCGGGCTGTGTCCTTCCCCCCCTCCGATGCCTCTGTGTGCTGGGCTCCGCTCCCTGCGAGCGTCGCATCGCACGGGGGCGGAGACCGGCGGCAAATTCAATAAGTGAAACACACAGTAAACATACAGTACACTGTAATCTGTAAGATTACATTACTGTATGAAATCATTTCACATCCACTTTGTCCCTAGTGGTTTGCCCAGTGCCCTGCATGCACTTTTATATTATATATGTCATTCTTTCTGCCTGGAAACTTGAGAATGTCCATGGCAACCAAAAAGTGTCCCTTTACGTCAAAAGTGGTTTTTGATCAGCTAGAAAACAGCGATAGTAAATAAGAATCATTTGCAGAATTGAGTGATACTGATTTTTGGGGAAATTTATCATCAGACACTGAAAGTGACGACAGCGACAATTCTGCATCTCAGCAAATTTCTGTGTTTTTGGTTTTATTACATTATTGAATAAATTTTATTACTATTACGTTATTATTTTTGATAATTATTTATAGTTATTTATTATATTATAATTTATGATTTCATGTTTCAAACTTTATCATACCCGGGATGTCTACTAGACTCTTGTTTGGACAGATTTAAGTGAGTTATTCCTAATAATTACAGGCCTGCAATATAAAACACCAAATTTCCATGCAAAATAATGTACCGCTTTCAGCACCAAAAATCTGAAATAATCATACCGCCAGGGAGGTTAAATATGTTTTTATTTTTTATTATTCATTTGTTATTATTTTTATTATTCATTTATATTTGGGGTAGTGGTGCCTCTGTAGTAATTAGCAATGGATAATAAAGCTTTCTACCATCCTGACCAGTGTATACACCTAACACCCGTCCTTATGGGATATGTGTTAGGTGGTTTTACTGAAATAAGCATAAAATATTCTTACTGTTCTTATGTGAAATGTTATTTATTATAACAAAAGTGTATGTAAAGACAAAACCTTTTTGTCAAGTTTTTATTGCTGTCTGTTTCACCGTTGGGGAGATTCACTCTGTTTTTTTTCCCAGCGAGCACGGTCACTGAGACAGAAATTTAGGGAAAATGCCTAATTTCAGAGTTGTCCCCACAGCAAGAGGTAAGGGTAAATCTTCCAATGGGGACAAGTGTTCCATTGACATCCAAGCCAGAAATTCTTCTCCCTTGGTGACATTTCCTTTCATTCCCTGTTGCATTACCAAGACGGGAAGTGAAGGGAACTCTCTCCAGCAGTACACAAACAGCAAAAATAACCTGATAGGAAGTTTAACGCTTCCAATCTAAATCTAAAACTAAAAAAATGATTTAGTTATACATATGCTTGAATAATATGTTCAACTGTTTCTGTGTCGTTTAATGTAAATTAATTGCTCCATATCCTTGTACAGGTAAAAAAGCTGAACTAGAACCATTTGTTTTGTTTGACCTCTTACCAAGTTATACAGAAAAATATTATACTTATAATGGATCACTAACAGCTCCTCCGTGCTCAGAGACAGTAGAATGGATTGTATTCAAGGACACAGTGACCATATCGGAAACTCAGGTATGTATAAGGTTATACTTAGTCCCAGCAATTTGATCACAATTCTTGAGAATGAGTGGCATATACAGTATCTCACAAAAGTGAGTACACACCTCACATTTTTGTAAATATTTTATTATATCTTTTCATGTGACAACACTGAATGAATTACACTTTGCTACAATGTAAAGTAGTGAGTGTACAGCTTGTATAACTGTGTAAATTTGCTGTACCCTCAAAATAACCCAACACACAGCCATTAATGTCTAAACCGCTGGCAACAAAAGTGAGTACACCCCTAAGTGAAAATGTCCAAATTGGGCCCAAAGTGTCAATATTTTGTGTGGCCACCATTATTTTCCAGCACTGCCTTAACCATCTTGGTCACGGAGTTCACCAGAGCTTCACAGGTTGCCACTGGAGTCCTCTTCAGCTCCTCCATGGTGACATGGTGGAGCTGATGGATGTTGGAGACCTTGCGCTCCTCCACCTTCTGTTTGCGGATGCCCCATAGATGCTTAATAAGGTTTAGGTCTGGAGAAATGCTTGGCCAGTCCATCGCCTTTACCCTCAGCTTCTTTAGCAAGGCAGTGGTCGTCTTGGAGGTGTGTTTGGGGTCATTATCATGTTGGAATACTGCCCTGCGGCTCAGTCTCCGAAAGGAGGGGATCATGCTCTGCTTCAGTATGTTACGGTACATATTGACATTCCTGGTTCCCTCAATGAACTGTAGCTCCCCAGTGCAGGCAGCACTCATGCTCCAGCCAATGACACTCCCATCACCATGCTTGACTGTAGGCAAGACACACGTGTCTTTGTACTCCTCACCTGGTTGCCGCCACACATGCTTGACACCGTCTGAACCAAATAAGTTTATCTTGGTCTCATCAGACCACAGGACATGATTCCAGTAATCCATGTCCTCAGTCTGCTTGTCTTCAACAAATTGTTTGTGGACTTTCTCGTGCATCATCTTTAGAAGAGGCTTCCTTCTGGGACGGCACCCATGCATGGCCCAATTTGATGTAGTGTGCAGCGTGTGGTCTGAGCACTGACAGGCTGACCCCCCACCCATTCAATCTGCAGTAATGCTGGCAGCACTCATACCTCTATTTCCCAAAGACAACCTCTGGATATGATGCTGAGCACGTGCACTCAACTTCTTTGGTCGACCATGGCGAGGCCTGTTCTAAGTGGAACTTGTCCTGCTAAACCACTGTATGGTCTTGGCCACCGTGCTGCAGCTCAGTTTCAGGGTTTTGGCAATCTTCTAATAGCCTGGGCCATCTTTATGTAGAGCAATAATTATTTTTTCAGATCCTCAGAGAGTTCTTTTCCAGTGACCAGTATAAGAGAGTGAGAGTGATAACACCAAATTTAACACACCTGCTTCCCATTCACACCTGAGACCTTGTAACACTAATGAGTCACATGACACTGGGAGGGAAAATGGCTAATTGGGCCCAATTTGCACATTTTCACTTAGAGGTGTACTCACTTTTGTTGCCAGTGGTTTAGACATTAATGGCTGTGTTTTGAGTTATTTTGAGGGGGCAGAAAATTTACACTGTTATACAATCTGTACACTCACTACTTTACATTGTAACAAAGTATAATTTCTTCAGTGTTGTATGAAAAGATGAATAAAATATTTACAAAAAAGTGAGTGGTGTGATACTGTATATATATATATATATACATATATATATATTTTTTTTTTTTCTAAATATGGTATGTCATGTTTTTTGGCAGTTGGAATACTTCTGTGAGATCTTGACAATGCAGCAATCTGGTTACGTCATGGTGATGGATTATTTGCAGAACAATTTTAGACAGCAGCAGTATAAATTCTCTGGACAAGTCTTTGCATCCTATACTGGTACAGAGGAAATACACGAGCCAGGTAATAATAGAGATTCATATCCAAAATCATTCTTAAATATATTACTCCTTTTAATACTGACTGTCTTTGAAACTGAAATGATTGTGTCTATTTAGGGATGCCTGTTCATTTTTATTGTGATTATGCTCAGTGATGACACTAGCACTACCCTGCTTACATAAGCTAAACCTCAGTGGTTATTTCATCCAATAATAAATATCTTCTGATTGATTTCACAGGATTATGGCTGAAAATGGAGCGCTTTTATTTTTTGTAAGATTGGTTCTAAAAGCAGACCTTTAGTCATTTTTCCATCTATTAAACCTTCTGCCCTTGTTGTTTTACCTTTGGATAGTAAAACATTTTTTTTTTCTGCCAGTAAATACCTTATACAGCTCACTTCCTGTTTCTTGTCTGGTCTTTAGCCTAGGCTTATGACATCATGCACAGCTCTCTCTCTCTCTCTCTCTCACTCTCGTGAGAGTTATCCAGGAAAGGAGGGTAATGAGTCATAAGATGGCCAATGAGAGCTGCAGGGCTGCAGAGCTGGAGGTGTGCCTCTGTGTGTCTGTGTAAATCCAAGAAGTGAACAGGCAGCAGCTTCAGCTGCCCACAGTTAAAACTGATGCATCCAGACTAAGTGGAGGGAGATTTCTGCAGCATATTTGGCAAGTACAGAATTACAGTATATATAAAATAATATGCAAAGTGGTTGGAGGGAAGCTTCAGAATGGCAAAGATGTTTTTATTAAAAAATATGTGAGCAGACTGCAGTTCCTCTTTAATCACTTCCACTCTAGAGCATTTTTTTTTCATTTTTCACAAACATGGTAAAATCAGCATGTGGCTATAAAATATTTTGAAAATTCTCAGAATATGATATATTTTCTGACTGCAGAGACCTTATAGAATAACAAGATAGATTTTGTTATATTTTATGTTGCACAATATTAGCACAGCTGTTTATTAAAGCGGAGTTTCACCCAAAAGTGGAACTTCCGCTTTAAGACTGCATTCACACTTGAGCGTAGTGTTTTTGGAAGTTTTTCAAGCTTGTTGTCGTGCAATGTCGTGCGTTTGCAAATGCCCATGTCACGCTAATATGCGCGACTGATGCTTAGGGCGTTTGGCTTCAGGCATTTTTGGGTGGAGATGTGAACCATCTCCATAGGAAATCATTGATTTTTTTCCCCTCCAGCATTTTGTAGCTTCAGGCTTCAGGCATATTCAAGCTCCAAAATGCTCAGGTGTGAATGGGCCCTAAAGGAAGGTGACCCCTTGACATGCCACAATTGGCATGTAATTTTTTGGGGGGGACCGGGGACCCTGTCTTCACAGGGTCCCAGGTCCACTTCCTCTCCTAGAGCCGCGGCTCCGGAAGGAAGTTCACCTTTCCCCCCTCCCTCTCGGCAATCTTCTGGGACACGTCACAGGTCCCAGAAGATACACCGGCCATTCCCAAGGCGCAGTATGATATTGAAGCCAAAGCCAGGTGCCCACACTTGTGATGGCGGCGCCGCCGAGGGGAGGGGAGAAGAGCTGGTGACCGCTTCGCTGGAGCCTGGGACAGGTGAGTGGCTGATTGTTAAAAGTCAGCAGCTACACTTTTAACTGGGTGTAACTCCGCTTTAAACCTATATTTTCAGGAAAACGTCACACAAACACAATTTAGTCCACATTTTTTGTACAAAATAAAAGATGATGTAGAGTCGAGTAAATTGGTAGCATAGATATCAAGTCTCAAAACTGCTTGCACCCGAGAAATGGTGAACAATGATGGTACTTGAATTTATCAATAGGTGATGCTTTAAAAATCTTTATGTCTCATCAGTTTTGAGTTAGCTGTAAATGACAGACCTATAATTATTGCTTTTACTCTGGCATGTTCACCAATATATAGGGGTGCTTTTACATTTTTTTGTAATACGCTGGGCAGGTAACAGGTTCTCTTTTTGGAGACATTTGGGTTTTATCTCCACTGCCTTTTGCTCCAGTCAGTCAAACACAGACTGTTCTTAATCCACTGTGCACCCAGCTTTCTAGCCAGGATACTGACAGCTGTGAAACCAGAAATGCTTAGAGCCAAGCGATTCTGGGTTCACAGAGGAGATCAGGTAATGGAAAGTCCTGGAGCTACTCCCGCTCACTGTCCTGACAGTGTTAGTTGTGGTCCCAGGCTCCTGAGAACCATTAAGCAAGGGTCCGGGGGATGAGGATAAGGCAACCCACGAGTACAGTAACAGCAATTGCTTATTAAAGCTGCCCAGATTACTTTTACACAAACCCTGGAAAGCTGAACAAAGCAGAAATGCTAAACTTGTTAAACAATAAATGTGATTTTCTGAACTTACTGTATGTTTCTTTTAAGTAGCCAGTAAGCAAGTAAATAAGTGAAAATCAGCTTGCTTGTAAGTGGTTGTTTAAAAAAAAAAAGGTGTGCATCTCCCATTGTTGAAATATATCAGCCTGGCACAATAAGCATTTGGAATTCAACCCCCTTTCCTTTATTGTATTAATTCCAGCCCCTATGCCATAGCATCAGACAGGTGCTTTAAGAGTAGAGCCACTCTCTTAATACTTTTCTGCACTGACATGTGAAAAACCTCTATCCCTTGCCCTAGAGAGCAGTTATGAGGACATAAATGACTTCCACACTTGAGTTTCTTCAATGAATTACATAGGAAATTATAGCACTAATACAACAGTAAAATGACCCCTTCTGGTTCGTAATCATGAATAATTTATAAGTGATTCAGAGCCATAATGCCACATAAGGAGCTTAACCAACTTTACATTAAAATAAGTCATAGAACAGAGTGCAGTAATCTGCTCTTTAGATTAAGTAGAGGGATAATGTTCTAGTTTCTGGGTGTAACTTTCATTTATTTATTAATTTAGTATTTCTTATTAGACAGTTTTTCTGCATTTCTGTTTTTGGCATGGTGGGGGCACAGTAAACATGCAAAAAAGTAGAGGTCTTTACTTAACACCAGCAGCTTCAAAACCTGAATGTACTGGTCATTTTGACATGTGGATACTAATGGGGGTAACCTTGGTGTCTTCATTACAAGCTTAATTACAAGTTTTTGTTGCCCAACTTTGTGACAGGTTCTGACGTTCCCTTTCCCTTTCTTATATACTCATGTTATACCTATGACACATGGTACCATTTAGGCACTTGTACATAATATAAGTAATATAACCAATACTAACATATAGGAGTCCTGTCAAAAAGTCATGCCACTGTTTCCAATAGCTATATTGAAATGTGTGGCAGATTCAGGTAGTTCAGGTAGTTATTTTACAAAGTGGAGCTACAGCTGCACTAAATTCAAAAATAATTACCTCCACTTTGTAGATAATAAAATTGGAGGTAATTAAGACCATCTCTAAGTTTGCATACAGAGATGGGCAGAGTCCTGTCTCTATATGCTGTACCACTAACCCCACCCCACCTATCACTGTTTGTCAAGGAGACCTTCCTCCTAACAGCCAACTGACTTCTAGCATAGCATCCAGTGATACTTCCCATAAGGTTTGCTCTCTCCTTATAAATGTCAGCAGGCAGTAGGTGGATTCTATCACCAATAGCAGCCTGTCTATTGGTTATGGATTCCACCCACTGCCTACTGTCAATCACAAGGGGAGAGAACTTGATGGGTAACTAGGGTAGTGGGAATCTCCAACGGCTCTGTCTGCCCAGCTACAAAACTCTTCAGCTGCTTCCTTTGCAGATCTAATAGGTCATGTGCCTGAATGCAAAGAGCCACAAAGAAAGCTAATGCCAGACGTTGTGAAAAAAGGTGTGTCACAATACGCTATGCTCTTTAGGAACATCCACAGTTCACCAATGACTATGGTACATGGCACACTTTCTTTAACCCACATAAATCAAATCACTAAAAGGGATAATTGTTTTAAGTGGTTCTCAGGTCAAAGTTTTCCCATCCACATACCAATCTTTATATTCAATATACTGTGTTAGTATAAGTAGGAGTGGTTTGCATATTTGTATCCTATTATTTCGGTGGATGAGCCAAGATCAGCTTAATTCTGCAGTTGATAATCATCAGCTCCAAATGATCGAATCTGAGTTAAATGTCAAACCCTGCAAATCAGTTTACTCATTTTTGTTAGGCAACCTCCCACACAAAAAGTAGTAAAAAGTTTAAACATTCCCAGCCTGACCGCTTATGAGTCAGATGACTGACATCTTCGGATCTTGAATGCCAGTCATTCCACTTGTTACAGCTTAGTATATTTGGCAGCATTGAACACAAACTCACTGGTATCATTTTCATTAAAATTTAAAAGAAAACAAACTGAGTGATGCGCATTATATATTTTATTTGGTAAAAAAGCTAAGTTACATGGGCAATTTTCAGCACTTGTTACTTAAAGGTTTACCCACTTGCTGGCAGTCAATTCATTAGGATGGAGCTACTAGATTTTTAATATCTCAATTGTACTATTAAAATAACAATTCATTGCTGGAAGTAGTAATTGATTGCTAAGCAGATTGAACAAATCGCTATCTATAGTGTAAACTATACAAGCAGAATGCAGTAGCAGTAGATCAATCACACATGATTGGGGCATTGTTCAGACATCGAAGATTGATTACTACAACTTGCTACTTGTATAGCTTACTCCATAGGCCATTTGTTACATCTGTGTAACATTCAAATGTTTTAAATTGTGCAGTTTAACTGCAAAAAAAATCCTGTGTGGCTCTAGCCTAATGAGCTGACTGCCCACAACTGGGGACAAGTAGTAAGAGATTATTTTCATTGAAGTAGCTTAGCCCAAATGGTTTATTTTTAACACAAGCTTTTGAGAGGTCCATTTTGGCACTCTCCCAAAGCACTCGGAACACATTTTTCGTGGTATGTCCCATTTAAAATATCCTGAGCCAAATTAGTGAAAGCCTTGCAACAGTTTTGAAAGAACTATTCTCTCAGAGTTCTCCTTCAGGTTCCACACACCCTATGACAAAACTGCCAACTCAAATCTACAGCTCATGCACCTGTAGGGTAGGCAGAGCCGGATGGGGAACTCTGAAAGACTAGTCCCTAATCAGGTCTGCCTGTCTTATAATTGACAGCAGGTGGCTGTGGGTGGATTTTAAAACTGCTGTTGGTCTGAATAGGTATTATGGAACATACCCACTGCCATCCATTGTTAATCAGTTCCATATTACGGCCATGCACCTGTCTGTTTTACAGGTACATCAGTTGGGCAGGGAGCCCAGCATGGACACTCCAACTTCAATGTTGGCCTCCATGTGATAGACTGATGCACCTGTTTCTGAAAGGTACATGAATCTGTAGCAAGCAATGATTTGGATGCCCCACAGATCACTAAAACAAGTATTTACAACACTCTTTATAAATTCCAGGGACAGAGTAGTCTCTCCTCACTCTGCTTTCTCCTTCTTTCAGCGCATTTCTTGTCATGTGCATGCAAAAGAGCCTAGTTGGTTTCTAGTCCTGCCCTCCCACTAACATTCTGAAGTGCTACTGTGCAAGTGATGACATAAGGCTGATATAGGGAAGGATTCAGAAACTGGTGCTAATTGTATGTAAAAATACATATTATTTTAAAAGGGATACACAACTGAATTACATTGTTATGTTTGCTTTGAGTCGGGCTTTAATTGATTTTGCCAATGCTTCTCATAGTCAGTTTAAGATCTAACCAATTTGTCTCTGTCTAAAGACCCATTGTAGAATAGCATTTTTTAAACATTTCTGTTAACAAGTAAATTATTTACTCAAAGCTGTTTAGCATCCAAAGTTCCAAGCTCATATCAACCCCCTTCCCATTATTTTAGAATTTAAATACCAAGGTCACTCCAGGGTTGCTTAGTCTTTAAAATGCCAGCCATGGAGTCTTAATTTGGTGTAGTATAGTAAAGGTTATTAAAGTTTATTCCCTCTAATCTTTGTAATCCAGATTTGTCAGAAATGTAAGCACTTAGAGCTAAAGATTTCCAGTTTTAAAACAGGGCTTTCCATATCTGTAGAAGAGTAACATAGCATTCCAAGAGACCCTATATAATCGTCCTGACATACAATATACAGTATACGTAAAATAGTGCTTTACTTACTTACTGCTTACCTTTTTTCGCTTTCAAATCCACATACGGTGCACACCTCTTCTGCACCCAGCAGGAGATTTTCCATTACTTCATATATGAAGGCACAACAGCTAGTAAGAGAAGATCTCTCCAAAGTAGGAGAAATTTTGTCTTAGGCAATTGTAACCTGAACAAATGTCTTCTCTGGCAGGTTTCCCTTCTATACTTGTTCGAGTTAGAATAAAATATCAAAATAATAGATTTTCGCTCACTTTCAATCTTAATGACAATAGTCACCAGGACAAATACTGAGGATGAATTTTCACAGGGAGAATACAGACAGTAATAAAAAGACTTGGCAGCCATGTTGCTTCAAATGTTTTCACTGTGACCTGATCCCCTTATATAAATGTAGTATATGGCCTTGTAGTGTTGTTATTTTAGCATGCACTTGTCATGAGCAAAGTAGAATGAATTGAAGCTGGTGATCCTATGCCATCCATAAGTGTATTCTTATGCTATAGAGTGGCAATGTATGGTTCTGTCTAGAATTTGATAGCAAATGTTTGACAGTTTGAGCAGTTTGCTCTGTCTTTTGGTTTGAATGTGAATTGTCAGGTCTAAACGTTACATGGAAACCATAGGCTTGCAAACCTTTGACATTTTGTTAATGTAGACTGAGCACCTTTTTGTGATATAAACTATTCTGGAATTCCACATCCAGTAAAAACTGCTTTCAATTTCTCTGTGACAGTGAATTTCAATATACTGTATATTTAAAGGTTTTGTCAAATTAATCTGCTGAAATAGTACACACTCAAGTCATAGTTTTCATTGACAAGCAGAGATCTAATGTAGCTTTTTGGTGGTGGTATAGTTTCTTTTGGATTAGATACATGATGCTACAAGGAAATCTGACATTTAAGGATCTCCTAAATGTGAGCATTTTAATCATGCTTGAGCAACCTAAAGGGCTTTAGCAAAATCAACTGCTTTGCTTAATCAACACCTTTAATTATAAATGTCCTTGTAGAATACTGTGCATTTCAAATCTGTCAAAAAGTATCACAAAGTGATTTTAAAAGCACACCACACATTACTATGTACAGCTGC
This sequence comes from Glandirana rugosa, assembly GCA_018402905.1. Classification (NCBI taxonomy): domain Eukaryota; kingdom Metazoa; phylum Chordata; class Amphibia; order Anura; family Ranidae; genus Glandirana; species Glandirana rugosa. The sequence goes on along the minus strand of BLSH010482876.1, from coordinate 372,158 downwards.
CCTCACACTGTCAAGTTCATGCTGGGTAGTTGTATACCAGCAAACTCCAATATCTGTTAAGGTTTCAGTACTTCAAAGAGCTAAAGATACTACCTAGCTTCTAACACTGTGTAATGTAGTGCTTTATATACTTGGTATCCACATAGGACAGTGTCAGGAACCATGAAATAGACAAAGACAGAAGTGCAGTAAAATCACACTTTTTAATAAAAAGGTAAAATGTTTTAAACAGAGGAAACGTGGTCAAAACATAGCCAGGGTTCGGTAACCAGGGTGGATAGTCAGAGCAAGCCAGTGAAACAGAAGTCCAGAGAACAGGAAACGGAATGCAGGGTCAGGAGCCAGGAGGAGAGTCAGCCTGGAGGGTCTTCAATCAAGGAACCAGAAGGGAACGTCAAACACAGGAACACACAGCAGAGACTTCTCCAGAGATGTTGACCAAGGTGAAGGCATCAGCGATCTGATCCAGGCAGTTTATATAGCAGCAGAGCTGGCTTAAAGAGGCAGGATATGGTGATCAGGTGAGACAGAGTGGAAACTGAGACAAGCAATTAACCCTCAGCTGAGCAGCTTGCTCTGAGAAGGGAGAGTTAAGCCCAGCCCTGACAGTACCCCCTCCTCAATGACCCCCCCTTGGGGGGCCACCAGGTTTGAGGGGAAAACATCTATGGAAATCATGGTGGAGGACAGGAGCATGTACGTCCGAAGATGAGACCCAAGAACGCTCCTCCGGACCGTACCATTTCCAATGAAATAGGTACTGTATGCGCCCACGGAACCTATGGGATTCAGTGATAGATTGTATTTCATACTCTTCTTTGTTCTCACCCTGAACAGGATGAAGATGTGGTACTGAGGTGGTGAAGCAGTTGCATTCCAAAGGTTTTAACAAGGAGACATGGAATACATTAGAAATTTGCAAATTAGAAGGCAGGTCTAAAATGCAAGCCACTGGGTTGATCTTGTAGAAAATACGGAAAGGCCCAATAACCCTTGGTGCCAGCTTCAGTGAGGGAACACGAAGTCGGAGGTTGCGAGAAGACAACCAGACCCTCTCCCCAACTTGGTAAGAAGGCGCAGGTAGGCTTCTGTGGTCAGCATGGTGTCTGTACCTGTCACTGGCACATTACAAAGACTCCTGGACCTGTACCCAAGTGGAACGAAGACCACGGAGATGCTCCTCTAATGCAGGAATTCTCTGAGGAACAAATGAGTCAGGCAACATGGCTGGTTGGAAACCATAATTTGCCATAACTGGAGACAATCAGAAGCAATATTGACGGCACTATTGTGAGCAAACTCTGCCCAAGGTAACAGGTCAGACCAGCTTTTATGGTGGTCAGAAATATAGCAACATAAAAACTGTTCCAAGGACTGGTTGGCTCGTTCTGCGGCCCCATTGGACTGTGGGTGATACGCAGAAGAGAAGGAAAGCTGAATTCCCAACTGTACACCAAATGCTTGCCAAAATCTGGACACAAACTGGCTACCCCTGTCCGAAACGATCAGCTTGGGAAGCCCATATAAGCGAAAGATCTCCCAAGCAAAAATTGATGCCAGTTCCTCAGACGTGGGCAATTTTTTAAGTGGAATACAAAATGACATCTTTGAGAATCGGTCAACCACCATAAGGATAACTATGTTACCCTGAGAGTTAGGTAACTCCACAATAAAATCCATAGACAGGTGGTACCCAGGCTGCTCTCCATTGGGTATGGGTTGTAGAAGACCTACTGGGAGCTGTTGTGGTGTTTTGTTCTGAGCACACACAGACCATGCTGCTACAAAGGTGGCTACATCAGCGCAGAGACTAGGCCACCAGAACTGTTAGGAAATAGCCCAAATGAGTTGATTCTTCCCTGGGTGACCAGCAGCCTTGGGAGAATGGTAAGTCTGGAGCACAGCAGCAGTCACAAGGTTTCTCAGGAGGAGCATGAATCTGAGCAACAAGGATCTTCTCACCCAATGGTGAAGTGAGACTGGTATGAATCGTAGCCAGAATACGATCAGGAAGTATCACAGGAACAGGAATCGACTCCACCTTGGAAGCAGAGGAAAACTGTTGCAACAATGCATCGACCCTTACATTCATAGTACCGGTAAGAATGAGACTGTGTAATTGAAGCTTGACAAGAACAAAGCCCATTGCGCCCTTCTGGGGGAGTGGCGTTTAGTCTTGGACAAAAATATGAGATTCTTGTGGTCAGTCAAAATGAGAACCGGAACAGTGGTACCCTCGAGGAGATGCCTCCATTCTTTGAGGGTTAAAATTAATCCTAACAACTCTTTGTCCCCAATCTCGTAATTGCATTACACAGGAGACATCTTCTTGGAAAAGTAGCCGCAAGGATGCATAGTGCTCTCGGAGGTGGGCTATTGGAACAGAAGGGCAACAACTCCAGTCTCAGATGCATCAACCTCAAGGATGAAGGGTAACATAGCATGTGCCAATGCAAGAGCAGGCTGCCTTGAGGGTGCCTTGAGTCTTTCAAAGGCCTTAATGGAGTCTGGATACCAATTCTGTGGGTTACCGTTCTTTCTGGTCATATCAGTCAGGGGCTTGACCAGAGACGAGAAGTTACGAATAAACTTCCCAAAATAATTGGCAAAGCCAAGAAAACGTTGTAGTGGACATAAACCCACGGGTTGGGGCCACTGTAGAACTGCCGATAGGTTCTCTGGGTCCATTGAAAAACCAGCAGTGGAAATGACTTCACAGGAATTTAACCTGTTCACCATGGAACTCGCACTTCTCCATTTTACAATACAGTTTATTATCTCTCAACCTCTGAAGCACACTAAAAACATCTGTGTGGTGACTCTTTAGGGACTTGGAATGTATGAGCATATCATCGAGATACACCACCACACATTGCTGCAACATATCTCGGAGGACATTGTTGATGAATTCCTGAAAAACTGTCAGAGCGTTGCAAAGACCAAACGACATTACGAGGCTTTCGTAATGACTTGTCCTGGTATTAAACGCAGTATTCCACTTATCGCTCTCCTTGATCCTCACAAGATTGAATGCCCCTCTCAGATCAAGCTTCGTGAAAAACGTTGCTCCCTTGAGGTGGTCAAATAACTCCGTAATCAATGAAATCGGAAAAGCATTCTTAATCGTGAAGCAATTGAGACCCCTATAATCGATACAAGGTCTCAGTTCACCACTCTTCTTTTTCCCAAAGAAGAAGGCAGCACCAGCAGGAGACAAGGATTGCGGATAAACCCTCTAGAAAGTGTGTCTGCAACATACTCCTCCATGGCTTTATCCTCCGAGACAGACAAAGGGTAAACCCAGCATGAGGGGGTATGGCACCAGCTTGGAGGTCAATTGCACAATCGTATGACCGGTGTGAAGGCAAACTACCGGCTTGACCTTTGTCAAAGACATCGCTAAATTTGCGGTACTCCCCTAGCAGACACTAGACTTTAGCCTCTTTCTGAAAACATGTCTTACTGCATTGTGGCCACCAGGAAAGAACCGCAGCATCAAAAGAGGGGTTGTGCCTCTGTAACAAAGGATAAGCAATAAAGGAGAGGAAATGACTTGGAATTGGATTATCTCATGGTGAAGAGCCCCTATGGCCATGGTCAACGGAGCAGTCTCATGAGTCACCTGAGCAGGCTATAGAGGTCTCCCGTCAATGGCCTCAATGGCAAGTGGAGTAGCCGAAGATGCAGCGGGATCGAGTGCTTAGACACAAAGGCACTATCTATGAACAGGCCTGCAGCCCCAGACTCTATTAGAGCCTGTATCTCGATAGACGACTCAGACCAAGAAAGGGAAACCGAAACCAGGGGCTTTTCCTTCTGGATAACTGGGGACGAAACAACGACACCTAAGGTCTGTCCCCTACAGGACCTCAGGTGCAAGTGTCCCTCCGGACGGATGGGACAGGACTTCAAAACACAATCTCTCCCTCCTCCTAAAGGTTCTCTCATCCGCAGAGAGACGTGTGAAGCACAACTGCATGGGTTCTACCTCACTGACAGGCTCGGAACCAGGAGATATGGGGCGTGAGGGAGGCACTGGTGGGACTACAAAGCTCGGAGCCAAACGTACAGGAGGCTTCCGCAAGTGCTCCTTAACCGCTTGCTAACCAGCTACCGCAGTTGTAGTGCAGGAGTGTAGAAGCAGAGATTTCTCCAGAGATGTTGACCAAGACGAAGGCATCTGCGATCTGATCCAGGCAGTTTATATAGCAGCGGAGCTGGCTTAACGAGGCAGGATATGGTGATCAGGTGAGACAGAGTGGAAGCTGAAACTGGCAATTAACCCTCAGCTGAGCAGCTTGCTCTGAGAAGGGAGAGCTGAGCCCAGCCCTGACAAGACAGTGTTTGCTTGCTGTCTCCAAAAGGTGTATTTCTTATCTATAGTAATAGACCTTGAATTAAAAGTGAATAAAATAGCCTATTATAGGGGCACCCAATGTTCCTCATGTTTCAGAAAGCTAGACATTGGTGCATATGTTCGTTTATTAGTACAAAGTCAGGTGTTAGAAAATGTCAAAGATCAATCAAGGTTGTGAGAATTTGACATTGTATATTTCTAAGTTCAGTAGGTGGGTGAGGACTAAGAATGGATAGGTCTATAAATATTTCCTGGTTTAGCAGGTTATGTGTGGCTCTTTTGATAATGAATGTTGACTAAACCAGAGCCAGGGTGTCATTCTTGCCTCCAGACATGTTCTCAGTATTATTACAATACATAGACTCGCATTATGCCTTCACTGTGTCTAGTAATTGACCTTCTCTAAGTAACTGTTACTCTATACAGTCTTGCTATTTTCACATTATTTTTCTATAAAGGCATGACAGCTTGCACTTATTTTTAAATATTTAATTACCTCAATAGAAAATATTATTGTATAACAGCAATGCAAATAGTTTTGTGTTGCTTAAAGTGAGAGTAAAGTCAAATTTAAAAAAAAAAAAATAACAAACGTGTCATACTTACCTGCTCTGTGCAGTTGGTTTTGCTCAGATCAGCCTGGATCCTCCTCTACTTGGGTCCCTCTTCGCTGCTCCTGACTCCTCCCTCCTGTCTAGTGCCCCCACAGCAAGGAGCTGGCTATGGAGGCACCCTAGCCGAGTCACAGCTCCCTGTGTCCATTCAGACACGGAGCCCAGACCTGGCCCCGCCCCCTCATTCCCCTGATTGGCTAACTGACTTTGATTGGTAGCCGTGGGAGCCAGTCAGGAGGAGAGTCCTGGACAGCTAAAACACTTGTGTGACATAGCTGGAGAGAGATGGGCCTCAGATAAGTAAATAGGGGATGCTGGGGAGGCTGCTACACACAGAAGGTTTTTATCTTAATGCATAGAATGCATTAAGATAAAAAAACCTTCTGCCTTTACAACTCCTTTAACCACTTCAGCCCCAGAAGGATTTCCCACATTAGGACCAGAGCACTTTTTGTGATTTGGCACTGCGTCGCTTTAACTGACAATTGTGCGACGTTGTACCCAAACAAAATTTGCGTCCTTTTTTTCCCACAGATAGAGCTTTCTTTTGCTGGTATGTGATCACCTCTATGTCATTTCTGATCACCGCTTTAAACAAAAAAAGAGTTACAATTTTGCAAAATAAACAATATTTCTTACTTTTTTCTAAATTACATATCAAAAAAAAAAAATATAAAAAAACTAATTTATTCATCGGTTTTGGCCAATTTATATTCTTCCTCATATTTTTGGTAAAAAAAATCGGGACTGCAATATTGGGGCAGACATGTCGGACATTTTTGACACTTTTTTGGGACCAATGACATTTATACAGCGATCAGAAATTTAAATATCCACTGATTACTGTATAAATGTCATTGGCAGGGAAGGGGTTAACCTGAAGGGGGCGCTCTAGGTGTTCCCTGTGTGTGTTCTAACTGTATGGGGGCACCAGAGATCTAACTGATCCCTAGTACAGGGATCAGTAGATCTCTGACATGCCGCCTGTCAGAACGGGGAACCGACGTGCATGCGAGTGATGACTATAAGCGGCGATTTGCGGGACAGAGCCACGCTGTCACTGTTTATAGTCGCTACGCGGTCGGCAAGTGGTTAAGGGGTATTGTAGTCTTCTTAATATAACGATCATATTCATGTGTATTAATGCAACAATTACCCTGTTTATAATATGTATCATACAGGACGCCAGGGATAGGTCCTGGATGGGAGATACCTGTTTCCTTTGTTTAGATTGTGCTCTATTTAAGGGGGGCGAAAGATATATATTTTTCAGTACTCAGGGAGTCTCACCCATGCAGGGAGAGGGGTTCTGTGGGTGATTTGGTTAGAAAGAAGAAAACCGATTTACAGTTTTCTTGGGATTGGTAAGTCCTGATATTAGACCTGGAATTCAGAGGCTCGGGGAGATTTTTGGGTGGGAAAGAACCTCCAACCCTGACTATGGGTATCTTGGTCCTCTATGGGTTGACCCATATGTGAGAGAGGCCTGTTAAGGGCAGGAAGCAGTCAGCATGGGTCCATGAGATGTGAGGGGAAGCAGGATCTGCTTATGAAGAAGAGCTAAATGCTGTTCATTGTTGAGACACTGCTGGCTGTGTTGACCTTTTATGTAAATCCCTGAAGCAAACAGGGACTTTATAGCCCTCTTAAGATATAAGTGTTACAAGCCAAAGTTTTATTTTGGTCTGGAGTTTATGGAATGTTCGTGTTTTTGAATGCTGAAGAAAAGCCATTCTTGTTATTTGAGAGACTTTATATATAATGGACACCAGGGGTGTTGCTAGGGGGTGGCTATTGGGGCTAGCCCATAGCCCCAAGTCTCTTACCGAGTGGATGCAGTTCTGCAATTAGCAGGTATGTCCCGGTCCAGAATGCAGGAGGTAGGGGCAGAATGAGCCGCGGTAGCACTGGTTTCAGCTCCACCCTTGCCTCCACCTGACTACTCCTGGTCACTAGTTGCTAGAGTCACCTAGTGTTTAGCAACCAGTGACATCATGGCCGCGACTCCCTCCTTGCCCAGCATTCAAAGCGGAGGAGGGTTCCACTTCCTCCTCTTCCACGCTAGTTCTTGCGGGGCCTAAAGTGTTGAGCCCAGCCCCCTTGTCAGGATCCTGGACTGGAGCAGACGCTGCTGGTCCGGGGGCAGTGGGGTGCAGGGCAGTGGCATCTTCAAATAGGGATGGGGAAGTCTGGGCAGCCGGGAAGAGCCCAGGAGGGAGTGAGAGAGAGAAGACAAGGCCTCACCACCATCCTGAGCAGCATACCCGGTGCCTCTCAGTGCCTGCACTCCTTTTCCAAGCTCCTCTCCTAGCTCGCTGTGACTGTCATGGAACAGGAAGAAAAGAGGCTGACCGAGGACGGGTGGGAGGTAGGTGGATCACACACACCTACCCACACAGACAGAGGCTGGGACAGTAGGGACTGTAGGCAGGGCTAGGGGGTCTCTTTTACCCTCTCTCATCCACCATCCTCTTTCTCTGATGTGTGGGGAGGCTCTCTGGGGACCCTGATGTATGGGGAGGCTCTCTAGGGACCCTGATTTATGGGGAGGCTCTCTGGGGACCCTGATGTATGGGGAGGCTCTCTGGGGACCATGTTGTATGGGGAGACTCTCTGGGGACCCTGATGTATGGGGAGGCTCTCTGGGGACCCTGATGTATGGGGAAGTTCTCTGGGGACCCTGATGTATGGGGAGGATCTCTGGGGACCCTGATGTAGGGGGAGGCTCTCTGGGGACCCTGATGTAAGGGGTGCTCTCTGATGACCCTGATGTATAGGGGGGCTCTCTGTAGACCCTGATGTATGAGGAGGCTCTCGGTAGACCCTGATGCAAGGGGGAGGCTCTCTGTAGACCCTGATGTATGGGGAGGCCCTCTGGGGACCCTGATGTACGTAGAGGCTCTCTGGGGACCCTGATGTATGGGGGGGCTCTCTAAGGATTCTGGTGTATAGGGAGGCTCTTTGGGGACCCTGATGTATGGGGAGGCTCTCTGGGGACCCTGATGTATGGGGAGGCTCTCTGGGGACCCTTATATACGGGGAGGGTCTCTGGGGACTCTGATGTAAGGGGGGCTCTCTGTGGACCCTGATGTAAGGAAGGGGCCCTCTGGGGACCCTGATGTAAGGAAGGGGCTCTCTGGGGACCCTGATGTAAGGAGGATCTGCACTCAGTTATGTAACAATATAAATATATATATATATATATATATATATATATATATATATATACATGTGTATGAACGCTCAACAGTATGACCTTCTTTACTTCGCTGCTGTGGGCTCTAGCCCCAGATCTTTTGTAGCTCTAGCAACGCCCCTGATGGACACTGTTTGATAATTTCATATTTTTCTTTACCTTGTTTTATATATTATTTTATATTTTTCAAATTTCATTTGATTTATTCTTTATGTATATTTTTCATTACTTGATTTGACTTGATTGATTGAAATGTTTTTACTGTTTGGTTATACTGTCAAGCACAGGTACATGATATCATTAATTGATTGGTAGGATAAACTTTAAATTTTTTTGGTTTTATGTTTGTATGTTTTGTTTCATGCAGCCTCTATTATTTTAATTTATGCTATAACAGTTGACCCTATAGACAAGAGGGGATACATATTTTTAGTGCAAGCAGCTTTCTTAACCACTTCAGCCCGGAAAGGATTTGCCCCCTTAATGACCAGAGCACTTTTTGTGACACGGCACTGCGTCACTTTAACTGACAATTGCGCGGTTGTGCGAATTGACGTCCTTTTTTCCCCACAGATAGAGCTTTTTTTTGGTGGTATTTGATCACCTCTGCAGTTTTTATTTTTTTGCGCTATAAACAAAGAGCATCAATTTTGAAAAAAAAAACAATTTTTTTTAACTTTTTGCTATAATGCATTTCCAAAAAAAATATATATATAAAAAAATGAATTTCTTCCTCAGTTTAGGCCAATATGTATTCTTCTACATATTTTTGGTAAAAAAAAAAAATTGCAATAGGCGTATATTGATTGGGTTGTGCAAACGTTATCACATCTACAAACTATGGGAATAGATTTATGGCTTTTTTATTATTTTTTATTTTTTTTTACTAGTAATGGCGGAGATCTGAGATTTTTATCAGGACTGCGTCATTGCCACGGACAGACTTTTGACACTTTTTTGGGACCAATGACATTTATACAGCGATCAGAGCTAAAAATAGCCACTGATTACTGTATAAATGTCATTGACAGGGAAGGAGTTAAACTCTCGGGGGCGATCCCTGGGTGTGTTCTAACTGTGTGGAGGCAGGGCTGTCAGGGACATGACAGATCTAACTGTTCCTGATTACTGGTAACAGTAGATCTGTGACATGTCCCCTGACAGAACGGGGGTCCGCCATGTTTACATTGGCAGATCCCCGTTCTGCCTCTGTAGTAGGCGATCACGGATTGCCGGTGGACACTGTGTCTGCCCAACCCGTGGGCATGCTCATGGGGCATGCAGCGAGCACGAGCCGATGTATCATGGCGGCTTGCGCAGAGTCAACCTGCCGCCATAAAACAACATTGGCTGGTCAGCAAGTGGTTAAATAAGATAATTACACCACTCCAGTAGGCACAGGAATTATCTTATTTTTATTTACAATTATTTTTATTAGAAAAGTACAAAAGGTAGTACCAAAATAGAACATTGAGTACATTAACATCATTAAATTCTAGTGTACAGATACATCATATAATTCAATTTTACATCTGCATAGATAAAATTCAGCAATTTTCAAAAAAATCCTATATGTTTTTACCATCAAAGGGTTCCGTGTTGTTGCCAAAGACTTTTTTGTTTTTACAAATGAGTCAAATATTATTTTGTGAGAGAATCAAGGGGACCATTTTTTGTCGTAGTATGGGATAGTATGGTATAATATATGAAAGATTTTTTCAGCTTTACAAATCGAGTCTATTCTAAGTGTGATCTGCGTAAGGGGAATATCTTTAGACGCGTGATCGCCCAATGAATGGCAACGCAGACCGTATGAATAAATCTAATTTCCATCTTAGTGGTTTGTGTAATCAGGGCGAACAAAAGGCATTGTGTGGGGGTAAGTGCAAGTTGTGTCTCCGCTACTCTAGATGCAAAGGAATCCAGTCTTCTCCAGATGGGGGAAATATGTGGACAGTCCCAGAAAAGGTGTAGGAAAGATCCTGGGTCGGCAAATCCCTTAGAACAGAGTGGAGATGCAGAGAGAAAAATCGAGTGTATCTTCTGAGGGGTATAATACCATCTCGTTTGGAATTTTAGAGCCGTTTTCCTAATATTAAGGGCCCTTGTGCTTTTCTTTAGGTTATCTATCCAAAAGTTCCAATTCAGGGATCCCTGCTCCAATGAGCATTCCTCCTCCCATTTAGCTCTGTAAGGCAATATGCCCTGTGCTAATTGACTAGTCATATAAGAGTATATGCTTGAGATAAGTGCCTTACCTCTGGGGTTATTTTGGCAGATATGTTCATAAAGAGAAGGATTTGAACGTCAATCTTAAAATGCGATGTGTAAAAGTGTTTGATCTGCAAGAAATAGAAAATGTCCTTATTTGGGGCCTGATATTTAGTTTGAAGAGGATGGAAAGAAACAAATTTCCCATTCTTGACCAACTTATGCAAGAAGAGGATTTCGGGGGCTATCCACCATGTGTAATCCAAATAGTTGGTGACACCAGGTGGGAATGTAGGGCCGATAAATTCTGCCTGTGGAGGGGCTTGAGTAGATAAGGAATATGTTATGACAATTCCACAAATGGAGGGATTGAGCCACTATTGCATTTAGTGGGGCTAAATCTGCCACCCAGACACCTCTATTCCAGAAGAGGCCAGGTAGAAAGAAGGGGTGAATAGATTTGGCTTAAAACCTAACCCAAGGTACCTCAGAGTTTTGTATGTGCCATTGCGCTATTTGTGTAAATCTAGAGGCTAAATAGTAGTGCTACAAATTTGGGGCACCCAGCCCACCTCCATTTGAGGAAGAGTACAACACTGTGCATGAAAATTTTGGGGGAAAGTATACCCAGATAAAGTTATTTAGGTCCCTCTGAAAGGCCAGTATAAAGGACTTTGTGAGTCTGAGTGGGAGGGCCCTGAACAAATAAAGGAGTTTGGGTAGAATTGTCATTTTTTCTGTGGTTATTCTGCCCAAAAATTAGATATATGTTTGCCACATCTTCTGTCTAAGTTTAGAGATCATTGGAGGGTAATTTTTAAGGAATAATAAATGCATATTAGAGGTGAGGTGTATCCCTAGGTATGATAAAGAAGAGTGACACCACTGAAGGTTAAAGGAGGACTTTAGTGTTTGAAACTGGGCTTCCGGTATGATGACCGGCATACCAATGGATTTTGTGAGATTAATATTGAGACCAGACAACTCTGAAAATTTTTGTAATGTTTTGAGGAGACTGGGAAGTGAGATGGTAGGTTTGGTGATAAACAGAAGCATGTCACTACCCGGTATGCGAATCCTGGTTTGAGGGTTGGTGTATAGGGCTTCAAATGCGTGAAAAAATTCCCTGTGGAGTCCAAATCTCTGGAGAACAGTTGCTAGATACTCCCATGATCTGCTATCAAAAGCCTCGTGTATATCTAAGCTTAGTAAAAGGAGGGGAGATGAGGTGCTGTTGGCGTCCTGTATAATGTTAGCGGCTAGTCTTATATTATCCGTGATTTGTCTATCAGGGATGAACCCTGACTGATATGTGATATCAACCTAGGAATTATCATGGCTAATCTGTTGGCCAGAAGTCTACTGAAAATGTTTAAGTCACTATTCGTGACTGAGATGGGGTGGAAGTTAGCTGGATTCAGGTGATCTTTGCCAGGCTTGGGAATCAAGGACATATTAGCCAACAGCATCTCATTGGGGAAATGTTCTCCATCTGGCACCGAATTGAATAACCGAGTCAGTTTAGGGGTCAAATGGTCTGTGTATTGTTTGTAGTATAGTGCAGAGTAACCATCTGGGCCTGGGGCAGTGCCTGTCTTAAGTGGTTTAATGATATCTCTAACTTCTCCCTCTGTACAGGGCAGGGCCGTCTTTACCGCAGGGCAAAAGGGGCAGCTGCCCAGGGCCCTGTCATTGTTAGGGGCCCAAAGCAGAGCTGTCCCTTATGCCTGCGCGCTGCCCATAAATGTCCAAAATTAGACCTTCATGTATGCTGCGGACAGACCACTCCAGTCACCACCCACATCATCCAGCCCCATCCAGCCAGTCAGTGTGTCTCATACACTTACAGTGGCATGGGGCGGTCACCGCCAATCGCATCCGCGGATTCTTGAGCGGCGGGCGGGGCCTTGAGCTCCACTGATGCTCTGACCCCACCCATTGCTTTGCGTGCGTGCTGCCTGGGTGAGGACCGCCGCCGCTGCACCGCGTAGAGAGAAGAACACAGCCGAGCCGCCGGTGTCACAGGCGGTCTAGTCACGGTCAGTCACTGCACTACCAGAGAGGAGTGTGTGCTGGCCTGCCTAACGTTCACACACAGGCAGACTGCAGGCAGCAGTGTGGACAGTGGACTAGAGGACGATTGTACCCAGCGCCCATCAGAGCTGAGCTGGCCAGGAAGAGGAGGGGACCAGTCGAGACCACCACCAGGTAGGTTCTCCTCCCCTGGCTGGCTCCCTAGTCCCACTCGGCACTCCCCATGATCACAGATCACCCCACAATAACTATATATTTTTTTTTGGTTTTTAAAACTTTTCACCTTCACCTGACTGGCTGACCTGTGTCCCTGACAGTGCACGCAGCATGCAGCATGGCAGCATGAGCCAGGCCACCAGACCACACCATGGACTGGCCATGCTGCGTGCACTGTCAGGGACACAGGCCAGCTGGTCAGGTGAAGGTGAAAAGTGCATGCATGCTGGCCTCGTTTACGTACGTTACATGATGTACTCATTTGAATGGGCTGCAATGCCTGCGCTTCTTGCTGAATAAAGATGCATGCTGCATTTTAAAAATGCAGTGGCCAAGTGGCCTTTAAAACCATTCTGATTTTGCACCATGCAATTTATCCTGCAGTTCCTGCACTGGCACATTTGCTACATTTTTAGATGCGTGAGCCACACTTTTAAAAACACAGTGCGTTTGTGTGTTCAGGAACTGTTGGTGGGTCGCATGGTGCAAAAGCAGAATGGTTTTAAAGGCCACTGCATCTTTAAAATGCAGCATGCATGCATCTTGGAAGTGCAGGCATTGCAGCCCATTCAAATGAATGGGCTGCTGTGCCTGTGCAAATGTGGGCCTCCAACCCACATACATGTGAACTGGGCCTAAAGCAGTACTGCAGGTTGGGGTCATAGTTAGGGTTGCACCGATACCAATTCTAGTATTGGTATCGGTGCGATACCGAGCATTTGCATGAGTACTTGTACTCGTGCAAATGTTTCAATACTTGATCCGATACCTGGTTTTTTGAGATGTTGGGATGAAGACCAAAATTGAAATGGTGGGGGGGGCTCAAGAAAATGTTTTGCCCAGGGTCCAAACCATTTTAAAGACGGCCCTGGTACAGAGTGTGTTTAGTGAGTTGCTTTGTGATTGTGTCAATGAGGGTATGGGTATATCACTCACCCAAGACAAGAAGTCTGTAGAGATGGGAGAGGCACTGTAAAATCTCTGGAAGATGTCAGTTATCTCTGCAGGGTGGGATGCGATAATTCCTGACTGAGCTATAAGTTTATAAAGATGTGTTGGTTTGTGGGTAGGATTCAGCTTCCATGCAAACATGGAATGTAGCATTTTCTCTTTTTTATATGAAAAAAGGGAATATAATTCCTATATTTTAGAGTGAATAGTGACTAGCTTAGTAGGGTCTTGGGAATAATGGTGTTTTTTATACAACCTATCAAGTTCTTGAGTGAGAGTGAGAATAGAGGACCATCTGACTTTATTGAGATCTGAGGCTACTTTGATCCCTAAGGATCGCTTTATGGGAGGTTCATAGTGTGGTAATTGGGATAACTGGTGTTGAGTTCAGCCTGAAATAATCATCCATGTGCCCACCAATAATTGACTAATTATACGACTAAAAATATTGACAAATAATTGTACCAGGGTCTGTGATCAGGGACTCGTCTCAGGGAGTCTCCAGGAATATAAAGTATTAGGGAGGCCTATCATGGTAGTAGTAAATGATACTATATGGTGATCAGACCAGGGGCAAATATGAATAGAAGCATCACATGAAATTGCCAAGATAATGGGGGTGCAAAAAAGGAAGTCTAGTCTGGCATATGAATCATGGGGGTGAGAGTAATGTGTATAATCACGGGCTCCCGCATTCAGTGCCCTCCAGGAGTCTATTAGTTGAAGGGAATTAAGTTGTTTGTAGATTCATTTAGAGAAGGTACCTGAACTCGGAGAGGGTTTACTACTGTCAAACATCAGTTGGGAAACTAAGTTGAAGTCACCCCCCCCCCCCGGATCATATGAGTAGATTGGAATTTTTGTAACACTTCAAAAAATTCTTGAAAAAAGGTGGACTGTCTTTCATTGGGGGCATAAACATTAGCTGTGGTTAGACTACCCTTTAGAATCAACCATCTGCTTTCACTATCCTTGTACACATGTTGTACCTGAAAAGCGACAGTATAGTGTAGAAAGATAGCGACCCCTCTGACCTTGCCAGGAGCAAAGATAAAATAACAACGGTTATAGGCTTTTTGGACATAAAAAGGGTGATTGGAGTGTGAGAAATGTGTCTCCTGTAGGAGAAATATTTTAGCTCCTAATCGTTTATAGTGTAGGAAAGCCTTACGGCATTTGTTTGGGGAGTTAAACCCCTGTGCATTATGTGATATACACGTTATAGCCATATCTGTAGCAAACGATGTCTATAATCTGGCATTTGAGAGGGTTAATGATGTGGAGGTCATTTGTAGGTAGGTCTCGGGTCGCCAAGTTTCCACCAAGCCATTATCCCAGAGCAAAACTCTATTAGTTGATGGCATCTGTAAAATTAGAGTACAACTAGGATACATTATATTTAAAGTACCACAAGAAAATTAGAAAATAAACATGTTATGCAAAATGTAAATAAAGAAAAGTGATAATACAAGATAGCAAAGTTGCTATCAGGACCAGAGAAGAAATATCTCTCTTGTCTATTAACCAACATCCTGAGATCAACCTCAGTGCACCTGAACCAAGTGGCATCAACAATAGAGTGCCAAGCCAAAGTGGGTCAGGAAGACTGAGTGGGGAAACTACGTGGGGACATAGGTGGAATAGGCCTATTAACCGAAGAGAAAACATACCAACAGGTATAAAGTAAGGTGTTTTTAACCCCAAAATATAATGTGCAGAACTGAACAGTTCAATACTTTCAGTAACCGTGAAACTATAAACCTGTGCTGTGATGAAGATTCTCAAAGGCTTGTTTAATGCAGGCAAAGCAAAAAAACTGAGAATAATTAGTATTTGTCTTGTCCAAGATGTTAATGTAGCCATCGCTTGAGTCCCATAAATGGTGCTGTTGTTCAAGTAATGTTAAAAAAGAGGAAGTTTCCAAGTTGTATAAATCACTGTCTTTTACAGTGCAATAGGTGGTAATATGCGGTTCAATAACCAGAAGGTGGCAGGCTTGTCCCAATTATTATATATATATATATATATATATATATATATATATAATATATATATATATATATAAAGAAAAAAAAACTATGTACCAGCAGATTGTCTTGGAATGTGATAATATCTTTAAAGTTTCAGGCCTGGCATTACCTAGAAATAGTGCAAAAAAACCAACAGTGCTACTAAGCCAGTGATGTTAATTAAACAGAGTATAAGGCCAGAAAGGAGAAATATAAGGCCTGCGATCAATTGTGTTCCTGAGGGTCCTAGTTTCCAGCCTCATGGTGTGTTCTGTGACGATCCCATCTAGGTGAGGGTATACTCCAGAGAGGTGAGATCCTAGGGGTTGAAGGGCGTCTCTGAGGATTGTAATCTTGCACAAGGCCTAACTTTATCAAGATATCACGGCCTTCTGACAAGGTGGTTGCAATATATGTGGAGCCATTGTGAGGGACGATTAATTTAAAAGGGAAGCCCCATCTGTACCTTATACGGGCTGAGGCCAGAGAGGAGGGGATCTCCTTAATTTTTTCCTTCTATCTAACATGGCTTGAGATATATCTGGGTATATCTGTAGTGACACCCTGTCAAGAGTAATGTTTGGGGAGTTTCTGGCTGCCCTCAGAATTTCTTCCTTAGCAAGAAAGTCTTTTAAACACAGTACTATATCCCTGGGGTTTTTTCCAGCAGTGGTTTCGCTCTGAGAGCCCTGTGGACCCTGTCACATGTGAAAGAGGCGGCCGCCATATTTGGTAGGAGAGATTTGAACAACTTTATAGAGTAGGTAGTAAGATCCGTAATAGATTCAGGGGCCCCTCTGATGCGGAGGTTGTTCCGTCTATTACGGTTGTCCAAATCCTCCACGTGGGCTTATAACTGTGTGAAAGTGTTCGAGAGAGCCTCATGTTCTCTGGATGAGTCATTGTATGCAATAGCTAGCTCATCGTGTTTAGTCTCAAGCAGATCAGTGCGAGAGCCCAGGGAAGCTTTTTCTTGTGACAAGGTGGCAGTGGATTTTTGCAATTCACTTTGAGATTTGGTAATCAGTTTAGAGCATAAATCTTCCAAGCTGTGATCTAAGTCAGTTTTTCTTAATGGAGAGTACTCACCGTCTCCAGAAGCATGCTGAGCTGGTGTCTGTGGCTCTGTGGGGAGAGACGCTGCTGCAGCTGCAGGGGCGGCCTTAGACCGCCACCATGTCCCACTGTCTTGCTCTGTTCCCAGGCTCTGAGGAGGTAATGGGTTATAGATCTTTTAACCCCTCCGCAGAATTTCCTTTTTGGTGTCAGCATACAAAGGCTGTGGGATGATGTGATGGGGATCATCTGGGGTGACAATCGAGCAGATTGTCACCGTTAGCCTGGCTGTTTCCATGAGTGGGTCCAGAGCTCAGTTCAGGTGTGTCCACTCATATCCATGCTGTGCATGAGCCCCCAGGAATTATATTATTTTTGTTTGCTTGTTTTGGAAAAATAAAATACTTTTTGCTTTTACAAAGTTGTCTAGCTTGGGATCTAGTATCCCAGAATATCACAACTGGTAGAGGATGTAGGCAATCTAGCCAGGAAATCTGTTTGGCATCAAAAGGGCCTGTGCCATCTTTGTATGTAGTAGGTTAGTGAGGCTTAGGCCCTGCCACTGAAAGAGGCTTGGCAGAGGTGATAAAAGCCCTGGTTCAGGTGAAAGCAGCCCAGCAGTAGGCCTATGTGTACAGCCAACCACCATCATAAGGAGACTTTGGCTCTACTAATACAGGCTAAGCAGACTCAGGCAGCGCAGCTGGAGGCTCAGAAGGAGTCTGTTCAGTTCTAATTGACCCGTCTAGCGGTCTCTTTGAAGGTGGTTGTTGCCCCTAGCAACCCCATGATAGTGATTTTCAAAAACTCACCCCCCCCCATCAAGATTTGGGGCCTTCCTAACCATGTTTTAATGCCCAGCCGATGGATGTCTCAGGACAAGTAGGCCAATCTCATTCTCCTGTCAGAAGGCCTGTTATGACCTGCCGGCAACTGACACCAAAGATTATGCAAAACTCAAGGGGGAAATCTTAGCCTGTCTTCAGGTTACTTAGTTATAAAATTATTCTGGTTGAAAAAAGACTGACGTCTGTGCAGTTCAACAAACAAGGAAAAAAAAACAAAACAAACAAATAGAAGACTTCCATATACACTATCCAATACCCACAGTTGATCCAGAGGAAGGCAAAAAAACCCCCCCAATAGAGCGCAATCCAATTTGCTCCAGTGGGGGGAAAAAATCCTTCCTGATCCCCCAAGGGGCCATTGTATATTCCCTGGATTAACTTTACCTATAAATATTTGTATCCAGTTACAGTATCTCACAAAAGTGTTTACACCCCTCACATTTTTTGTGAATATTTTATTATATCTATTCATGTGACAATACTGAAGAAATTACACTTTAATATAATGTAAAGTAGTGCATGTACAGCTTGTATAACAGTGTAAATTTTCTGTTATACAAGTTGTACACTCACTATTTTACTTTGTAGCAAAGTGTCATTTCTTTAGTGTTGTCACATGAAAAGGTATAATAAAATATTTACAAAAAATGTGAGGGGTGTACTCACTTTTGTGAGATACTATATATTAAGTACATTTAGGAAAGAATCCAGGCCTTTCTTAAAATGATCTACAGAGCTGACCAGAACCCGCTCTTGAGGTAGTCTATTCCACATTTTCACAGCTCTTGAATTAACCTTTCCATATTTGGAGATTACATCTCTTTTCCTGTAGATGGAAAGAGTGCCCCCTTGTCCTCTGTGATGACCTTAAAGTGAATAACTCTACACCAAGTTCACTATATGGACCACTTATGTATTTATATATGTTGATCACCTGTATTTATATATGTTGATCACCCCCCCCCCCCCAACCACTTCCCGACCACCGTATGCAGAATGACGGCCGGGAAGTGGTTTAGTTATCCTGACTGGACGTCATATGACTGCGCGTGCCCTGGGGAGGTCTGACCCCCCGCATTACCGATCTCGGTAAAGCACTTCCATCTGAAGCACTTTACCATGTGATCAGCTGGTCACAGTGTAACACAGGAAAGCCGTTTATCGGCTTTTCCTGTACTCAGGTCTGCAGACCTGAGCAGTGGAGAGCCATTCGGCTGCTCTCCTGACAGGGGGGGTTTGTGCTGATGGTTTATCAACACAGCCCCCCTCGGATCACCACACTAGACCACCAGAGAGTCTGCCCAGGGACCACCAGGGATGTGATCAGGACCACCAGGGAGACCACCCTAGACCACCAGGTAAGGGGCATAGTGCTCAATATGGATGGCACTCAGTGCCACCTTCAGATGCCACCCTAGACCACCAGAAAATGGGCCCGATCAGTGCATCTGCCCACCAGTGCCCCTATCAGTGCGTACCAGTGCCACCTATCAGTGTCCACCAGTGCCACCTACCGGTGCCACCTATCAGTGCCCATCAGTGCCACCTATCAGTGCCCAGTGCCGCCTATGAGTGCCAATCAGTGCCGTCTATGAGTATCCATCAGTGCCGCTTATCAGTGTCCATCAGTGCTGCATATCAGTGCCCGTCAGTGCTGCTTATTTGTGCCACCTATCAGTGCCCATCATTGCTGCATAGAAGTGCCTCATCATCAGTGCCACCTCATCAGTGCCAATCAGTACTGCCTCATCAGTGCCCATCAGTGATGGAGAAAATTTACTTATTTACAAAGTTTTGTGACAGAAACAGAATTTTTTTTATTTTTTTCAAAATTTTTGGTCTTTTTTATTTGTAGCGCAAAAAATAAAAACCGCAGATGTGATCAAATACCACCAAAAGAAAGCTCTATTTATGGGAACAAAATGATAAAAAATTACGACCGCGCAATTGTCATTCAAAGCGCAACAGCACTGAAAGCTGAAAATTGGTCTGGTAGGAAAGTGTTCTAAGTGCATAGTATTGAAGTGGTTAATCTCCTCTTCTCAAGAGAGAATAAATTCAGTGTAGCTAATCTTTCCTCAGGTGAAAGTCGCTGGGAGCATCGGATGTATTGCAGAAAATATCACCGTGGTCCCAGATGCATGACCTGTTACAGTTAGCCACGAAAAATTAACAGAACCACAGATCGTGCAGTGGGTTGTCATGGACCACTACCAAAGGATGCTGCCTAGTGAGCTTCTAGTGAGCTTTGAATTGGGGGTTGGGTGAAAACCAGGGGGTTGCTTGACCTGATAATAGAAACCTGGGAAAGTGAATCTTCTTCACATAAGATGGTGGTACAGCATATCACCTAAATGAGAGACAGAATTGTTAAAGTGATGCGTTTAAAGAAAGAACAAGAGGTGCAGAGAAAGGTTTGCAACCTGTCTGCCAAATATATACAGTTCCAAGTTAGGGACCAGGTGGCTGTGCTTATACCCACCGCGGAGAGTACGTTTTTAGCCAAGCGGCAGGGGCCTTATGTGGTGTTAGGAAAGGGTGGTGAAGTAAACTATAAAGTGCACCAACCTGGGAAGTGGAAACCTTATCAAATATACTACATTAATCTATTAAAACCCGGAAAGACCGAGAGCAGGTAGCTGCCCTACCTGAGATTAGTTCAAGCCACCTGTAGGGGTGGACCTATCATCTTTAATGAAGGAGGGGTTTACTGTCAACCATGAGGAATGTGCCATTGGGATGGAGGAGTCCTAATTCCTGAGGTACATTCTAGGTATTGATCTGGTGAAGCTTTAGATGAACAAGTATCTGTATCATATCCGGTACTGGTTGCCCCAGATTTTTCTAAGAAGTTTATTACCCAAACATATATATTCAGTATCTCTCAAAAGTGAGTACACCCCTCACATTTTTGTAATTATTTTATTCTATCTTTTCATGTGACAACACTGAAGAAATTACACTTTGCTATAACATAAAGTAGTGAGTGTACAGCTTGTATAACAGTGTAAATTTGGTGCCCCCTCCAAATAGCTCAACACACAGCCATTAATGTCTAAACCGCTGGCAACAAAAGTGAGTACACCCCTAAGTGAAAATGTCCAAATTAGGCCCAATTAGCCATTTTCTCTCCCCTGGTGTCATGTGACTTGTTAGTGTTACAAGGTCTCAGGTGTGTTAAATTTGGTGTTATCGCTCTCACTCTGGTCACTGGAAGTTCAACATGGCACCTCAAGGCAAAGAACTCTCTGAGAATCTTAAAAAAAGAATTGCTGCTCTACATAAAGATGGCTTAGGCTATAAGAAGATTGCCAAGACCCTGAAACTGAGCTGCAGCACGGTGGCCAAGACCATACATCGGTTTTACAGGACAGGTTCCATTCAGAACAGGCCTCGCCATGGTTGACCAAAGAAGTTGAATGCACCTGCTCAGTGTCATATCCAGATGTTGTCTTTGGGAAATAGACGTATGATTGCTGCCAGCATTGCTGCAGAGGTTGAAGGGGTGGGGGGTCAGCCTGTCAGTGCTCAGACCATACGCCCCACACTGCATCAAATTGGTCTGCATGGTCGTCCCAGAAGGAAGTCTTTTCTAAAGATGATGCACAAGAAAGCCTGCAAAAAGTTTGCTGAAGACAAGCAGACTAAGGACATGACTTACTGGAACCATGTCCTGTGATCTGATGAGACCCAGATAAACTTATTTGGTTCAGATGGTGTCAAGCCTGTATAGCGACAACAAGGTGAGGAGTACAAAAACAAGTGTGGCTTGCCTACAGTCAAGCATAGTGGTGGGAGTGTCATGGTCTGGGGCTGCATGAGTGCTGCTGGCACTGGGGAGCTACAGTTCATTGAGGGAACCATGAATGCCAACATGTACTGTGATATACCGAAGCAGAGCATGATCACCTCCCTTCGGAGACTGGTCTGCAAGGAAGTATTCCAACATGATAAGGACCCCAAACACATCTCCAAGACTACCACTGCCTCACTAAAGAAGCTGAGGGTAAAGGTGATGGACTGTACAAGCATGTCTCCATATATAAACTCTATTGAGCATCTGTGGGGCATTCTCAAATGGAAGATGGAGGTGCGCAAGGTCTCTAACATCCACCAGCTCGATGATGTCGTCATTGAGGTGTGGAAAAGGACTCCAGTGGCAACCTGTGAAGCTCTGGTGAACTCTATGCCCAAGAGGGTTAAAGCAATGCTGAAAAATAATAGTGGCCACACAAAATATTGACACTTTGGGCCCAATTTGGACATTTTCACATAGGGGTGTACTCACTTTTGTTGCCAGTGGTTTAGACATTAATGGCTGTGTGTTGAGTTATTTTGAGGGGACAGCAAATTTACACTGTTATACCAGTTGTACACTCACTACTTTACATTGTAGCAAAGTGTCATTTCTTCAGTGTTATAACATGAAAAGATATAATAATAAAATATTTACAAACATGTGAGAGGTGTACTAAGATACTGTGTGTATATATATATATATATATATATATATATATATATATATATATATATATATACAGTATATATATATATATATATATATAGAGAGAGAGAGAAGCACATCAAGGTTTCTTAGATCAATGGTAGCACCAAAACAGTGAGTTTACTCCACGCCAGATATAGTTTTCAGGGCTTTCCTGCCCACTTTTATTTTACTGAACATAAAAACTTCACACAAATATGTCTTCCCATGCAAGGGGTTCTCACCATCACTGCAAAAACATAACATTCAGACTCCTCTTGTGGCAGCTTTACTGCTTTAAGTACCTCTTCAGGGTCTCTCCTGAACTGTAGTACGTTTGTGGTCCTCCTGACCATTAAAAATGTACCGGTGTTTATGCACAGATGCTGCACCTCAGCTCTGCGTCTTCCTTACAGCTTCCTAGATGTTCTGTCCCTCATGGACTTTCTCTCAGGTTCGGGCCTTGCTCTGTCCCAACCTGGACACCATGGTGCACACATATACCCTTGTCTCCTTTACAGACTCTGGCCCCTTCAGGAGGGTGGGGCTCTGAGCTCTAATTCTGGCTCTCCTATGAATGCAGCACACACCTGAGCCATTAGTGTGCTTGCTACCCAGAAAACCTGACATAAACCACCATTTTAAACAGTAGCACGGGGTCACCCTGCTACATATCCCCCCTTGTTTCGAACTGCAGGAAAGAACACATAAACCCGTCACTGTGGTTGGAACACCTCTGTGCCAGCTGTTAGTTGCACAGGCCCAACTCTTTTTCTGGGTATGTTTCCACAAGCCCAAACAGGAGTCCTAACTTGTCCAACCTTCTTTCTAAAGGGGCACTCCATGCACATCTTTTTCCGGGTGTGCTTCCAAAAGCACATCTCCCTGAACTGTGGGCTCCCAATAGTCTCTCTACTATCCGTATTACCTTCTGGTTTTGGGTTCCTTCATTTCTTTTTACCTGCCCCAGACCTACTCTCCCAGGACACTGGGGGACCTACTTCTATGCCACCTGTTAGGGACTGACCTCTCTCACTACCTGTCAAGACTGGGCTCTTAGCAGCTCTCTTCTCAGTGCTCAGGCTGCTCAGCTGTTGGAAGATTGTCAGCACTCATTGCTTCCACAGTGGCTCACCTGGCTATCATTACCTGCTCGTCAGTCCAGCCTACAGGCAGACCCTTATGGCTATTTAAGCTGCCTTGTTCATTCCTGTCGTGCCTTCGCCTTGGTCAGCATATCCTGAGTGTCTCAAAATAACACAAAAAATGTCTCCTGCGCTGTGCGATAGGCCTTGGTGCAGTGTTGTGTCAATGATCAGATGCTTATAGGTGGATAATGCACGCCTCACTGCCTTATACAGACTGGGAAGGTCCAAAGTACTAAAACAAAAAAGAAGAAATGTGCATGGCATAGCGCATTATCCTCAGTAAAAAGGTATTTATTGATAAAAAGTAGTTATCATACTCACAAGATAAAACTTGAATAAAAGCACATCAAATCATTCCTGTTTCAGAGTCCATATAAAACTATCCCCATCTGCTGGGGCTGTTAGGCAATGGCATAGACTAATATGTTGCAAGGGGTTCCTCTTCCTCCGAGCCTCCTGCTAGGCCACGCGCCTTCTTTCTTTTTTTTTGTTTTATCCTGAGTGTCTATGCTGAGTTCCTGTTAAAGGCTTTGCCCGGCTGATGCACCTTCTGGTTCCTGATCCTGATCTTTGGCTTCCAAATATGCTGATCTCTGGCTTCCTGATTACCGGCTCATCTGATTACCCATTTTGGCTTCCGAACATTGGCTTATGTTTTGATTATGTTCCTGATCTGTACTATTTTTACTGTTACATTAAAGGTGTGATTTTTCCTGCATTTTCTGGCTCAGTATGATTCATGGTTCCTGACATTAGGCAGAGGCAATGAGTTCAGAAGATGCAGGCAATATACCTGGTTGTAATATTTTTTCCAGATTGAATGAGCAGGACCAGTGCATGGATCAGTTTGCCATATCCTTACAGACACTCCTGATTTAACTGCTCATCTGGATCCTCCCACTCTGGCTGTTGTGGTACAACCAGTGTTTCAAGCCATCCCTGGTGCTGCTCTGGTCTCTGGGAAGGCACCCGCCTCTAATATTAACTCTCTAAAATGTATGTCTGGTTACACTCCACTTCCCCAGCATTTTGGGGAGCTGATCCAGTTCAGTGCAGAGGGTTTCTAAACCAGGTTGAAATATAATTTGATATGCTGCCCCAGGCATTTCTTACGGACGGAAGCAAAGTAGGCTTCATTATTTCTTTGCTTTCTCATAGAGCCTTGGCTTGGGCAAACCTTCTATGAGAAACACAAAAATCCATTGCCTAGAATTACCCTGAGTTTGTGACCTTCTTTAAAAGGGTATTTGATGTTCCTGCTCACTCTACTTCTGCTGCCAATAGCCTTATGTCTATCTTACAGAGTACAAGAACTGTGGCCGATTACTCCATCAAATTTCGTACTCTGGCAGCAGAGGTTGGTTGAAACAATGAGGCCCTGGTGGCTGCTTTTTCTCATGGTCTCTCGGGTTAACATTAAAGATGAGTTAGCAGCGCGAGACATACTTAGGAATCTTGAGGAGTTGATCACATTTGCCATTCTCATTGATTCCAGACTCCGAGAGAGACCATCCTTTAAGGAGCGCTTGCGGAAGGCTCTTGTACATTTGGCCCCTGAGCTTTGCATTCCCACTCATGCCTCCCTCTTGTCTCATGCCTCCTGGTACAGAGCCCACCAGTGAGGTAGAGCCCATGCAGTTGGGTTTCACACTTCTCTCTGCTGAAGAGAAGGCCTTTAGGAGGAGGGAGAGATTGTGCCTTTACTATAGCCAGGCAGGTCACTTATTGAAGTCTTGCCCTACCCGTCCAGGTGGGTGCCTGCACCTGAGGTCCTGTAGGGGAAAGACCATAGGTGGCATTTTTGTGTCCCCAGCTATCCTGAAGGATAAGCCTCTAGTTCTGGTTACCCTTTCTTGGTCTAAGTTGTCCATTGATACACAGGCTCTAATTGATTCTGGGGCTGCAGGCCTATTTATAGATAGTGCCTTCATGTCGAAGCACTTGATTCTGCTTCAGCTTTGTGCCACTCCACTTACCATTGAGGTTATTGATGGGAGACCTTTACAGGTTGCCCATGTGACTCATGAGACTGCTCCATTGACCATGGCCTTAGGGGCTCTTCATAATGAGATAATCCAATTTAAGCCATTTCCTCACATCATTACCCGGTGGTCATTGGTTATCCTTGGTTACAGAGGCACAATTCGCCTTTTGATTGGCATCATGCAGAGGTTCTTTCTTGGTCTCCAAAATGCAGTAAAACATGTTTTAAGAAAGTGATTAAGGTCATGTGCACGTCTCCACTCTCCTCATTGCCAGAGGAATACCAAGATTTTACGGCTTACAATCTTGTGAGAAATAAGGAGGGCGACGAATGGAAACCTACTTTTAATGCTAGGCCTGGACATTATCAATACCTTGTAATGCAGTTTGATCTCTGCAATGCTCCTGCAGTTGTTCAGGAATTCAGTAACAATGTCCTCTGAGATATGCTGCAGCAATGTGTGGTGGTTTACCTCAATGATATTCTCATATAGTCGAGATCCCTAGAGAACAACCACACAGAAGTTTCCCATGTGCTACAGAGGCTGAGAGAAAATAACCTTTATTGTATGTTGGAAAATTGCGAGTTCCATCGTGTACAGGTTAAGTTTCTGGGTTATGTAATTTCTACTGCTGGTTATTCGATGGACCCAGAGAAACTATTTGCAGTTTTACATTGGCCTTGACCCATAGGTCTACGTCCCCTACACTGCTTTCTTGGCTTTGCCAACTATTATCGGAACTTTATTTCTCTTCTCTGGTCAAACCCCTGACTGATATGACCAGGAAGGACGGCAACCCACAGAATTGGGCTCCGGATTCCATTAAAGCCTTTGAGTCTCTCAAGGCTGCCTTTGTTTCAGCTCCTGTGCTGGCACATCCTGATCCTAGTTTCCCTTCATTCTTAAGTTTGATGTGTCTGAGACTGGAGTAGGCGCCCTCCTGCCTCCTACCTGTGAGAGCGCTATGCATCCTTGTGGCTACTTTCCTAAGAAATTGTCTCCTGCAGAATGCAATATTGAGATTGGGGACAGAGAATTGTTAGCTATCATTTTAGCTCTTAAGGAATGGAGGCATCTCCTCAAGGGTACCACTGTGCCGGTTCTCATTTTGACTGACTATAAGAATCTCACGGTTTTTGAGGCAAAATGCTTGTCTCCCAGAAGGGCACGATGGGTTCTTTTTCTGTCAAGCTTCAATTACATGCATTGTCGCGTCAGTTTTCCTCCAATTCCAAGATATTTGTGAGCACAGAGTATCTCATAAATATATTTTTGAGTTTAAGTTCCGATATAGCCAATTAGCATATTGTATTGCTTGTGAAACATAATACCATAGTTTGTAACCTATCTCTTCACCAAGTCTCACCAACTAATAAAAGAAAAAAATATACAAATACAAATTCATGAAAAGTAATTCACAGATTATGGCCGCAGATGATAAAGACCAGCAAATAGATATCTTTTTATGATTAGAGCGATCTGGGAAATTTCCACAGGGTTCTCTGTTATAATTCAAGAGGGCAGCTTCAGATCACATTCATCTTGTGACAAATACATACCTTGAGCTTACTACAGACTTATCAATTTTTCCTTTGTTTTCAAAAGCTCAACTCTGGTCTGATTACAAAATATTAAATGCAGGTAACCACACAGTGCAAATAATTAATAAACAACTCAAGATGAGCGCTAGGTGTTATAAAAAACCCTTAAAGTGTTACTAAACCCACAACAGTAAAATCAGTCTGTATATGCAGACTAGATGTATTGTTATACTCACTGTGGATTTTAAGGCCATACTACACGCAGGCAGGGTTGTACGTTTGCACATGCTCTGTTTGGTCTCTCTTATGCTGTTTTGGAGATTTTCTGTTTCAGCAGTTGAGTTTTT
Organism: Glandirana rugosa; assembly: GCA_018402905.1. NCBI lineage: Eukaryota > Metazoa > Chordata > Amphibia > Anura > Ranidae > Glandirana > Glandirana rugosa. The sequence continues at coordinate 345,162 of BLSH010482876.1, read as the reverse complement.
CAGGTCACATGGTATTTACATCACAAATGTGGGTGTGTATACAGATTAGAGCTGCACAATTAATCATAATAAAATCGCAATCTCGATTCACCCCCCCCCCTGCAATCTCCATCAGGCATTACTGCGATTTTCAGTGCAGTTAATGGAGTCCGACTTGCGGGGCGACTCAGCGCGACTTGACTGTAATAAAAGTCAATGCAAGTTGCCTGAAGTCTTTTCTAAATCAGAGCGGCTTGAGTCTCTGGGCAGACTGCCAAGTCTGGGCAGAGAGCCAAGTTCTGAAGTCACTGCTGATAAAAGGAGCTAGAAAGATACAATGTAATAACTTCAAAGGAATTAACTTCCGTGTATAGAAGATGGTTAGTTTAACCATTTAACCACTTGCTGACCGCCAACCACAGGTTGACGGCAACAAGGTGGCTCTATTAGGCAAATCGCCGTCATATGAGGGCAGATGCAAGATCGTGCACTGTGAGCACACGCGCGCCGCCGGAGGCTGGGGGGGGCCAGGGAGCAGGTAGGGCGGACTCGATCCGCCGGCTACCCGCAATGCCCCCCCCCCCCCGCAGTGAAAGAACAGAGATCTGTGCACGTAAACACGGATCTCCGTTCTGTGAGAGGGGGAAGGACTGTGATCACAGCCTTCCTCTATATGAAAGCCGTGATCACTCCCCTTCCCCTGCCAGTCAAACACTAATACAGTTAGAACACGCCCAGGGAACACAGTTAACTCTTAGAGCGCCCCCCAGGTTAACCCCTTCACTGCCAATGGCATTTACACAGTAATCAATGCATTTTTATAGCACTGATCGTTGTATAAATGCCAATGGTCCCAAAAAAGTGTCAAAATGGTCCAACATGTCCGCCGCCATTACTAGTAAAAAATAAAAAAAATAAAAACCCCAGAAATTAATTCTTATCATCCGTAAACGCGGCAACGTTTGCGCAAACCAATCAATAAACGCTGATTGCAATTTTTTTTATCACAAATATGAGGAAGAATGTAAATCGTCCAAAACCGTTGAAAAAAAATGTTTTTTTAGATTTTTTTCGGATTTGGATTTTAGCAAAAAGTAAGAAATGTGTTTTTTTTTTGTAAAATTGTCGCTCTTCTTTTGTTTATAGTGGCGATCAGAAATGACGCAGTGGTGATCAAATACCACCAAAAGAAAGCTCTATTTGTGGGGAAAAAAAGGACGCAAATTTTGTTTGGGGTCGCACGACCGCGCAATTGTCAGTTAAAACGAAAAGTGCTCTGGTCCTAAAGTGGGAAATCCTTCCGGGGCTGAAGTGGTTAAAGACTAAATCTTTTCTGATTTGCTGCTTACAAATAAAAATCCAGTATTTTTTCCTAGAAAATTACTTAGAACCCCCAAACATTATATATATTTTTTTAGCAGAGACCCTAGAGAATAAGAAGGCGGTTGTTGTAATATTTTATGTCAAACGGTATTTGCGCAGCGGTCTTTCAACCGCAATTTTTTTGGGAAAATGACCCTTTCAAAAAAAAAATATAAACAGTGCTGTTAGCCCAATTTTCCTGTATATGTAAGATGTTACGCAGCGAAAATCGTGAGAAAATCGTGATCTTTATTCTAAGCAAAAAAATTGTGATTTCTCATTTTGGCCAGAATCGTGCAGCTCTAATACAGACCCTCCCTCCTCCTCCACGCCCAGTAACTAAAAAAGAAGATCCGCCTTCCATAAAAGCACATGGACACCATCAGTTGCCACCTGTGCATATTGAGGTCATAGATATTTCTATACTTTTACTTTTGCAAACACCCCACCCCTTGCCATCCTCATCCTCCTCTTCACCACACCTGAAAAACCGACAACAGACTTGCTAATACCCCACTCCTGTCATCCTCATCCTCCTCTTCATCACACCTGGCCATCCACTGCAACCTTGTTAACACCCCACCCCCTATCATTCTCATCCTCCTCTTCATCACACCTGGACATCCACTGCAAACTTGCTAACACCCAACCCCATGTCATCCTCATCCTCATGTTCATCACACCTGGCCATCCACTGCAACCTTGCTCACACTTCACCCCCTGTCACCCTCATCCTCCATTTCATCACACCTGGACTTCCACTGCAACCTTGCTAACACTCCACCCCTGTCATCCTCATCCTCCTCTTCATAACACCTGGCCATCCACTGCAACCTTGCTAACACCCCACTCCCTGTCATCCTCATCCCACCTGACCATCCACTGCAAACATGCTAACACCCCAGCGGATGTCTAGGTGTGACGAACATAAGTATGAGTATGACAGGGGGTGGGGGGTTAGCAAGGTTGCAGTGGATGTCCAGGTGTGATAAAAAGAAGGATGAGGATGACAGGGGGTGGGGTGTTAGCATGTTTGCATTGGATGTCCAGGTGTGATGAACACGAGGATGAGTATGACGGGGTTGGGTGTTAGCAAGGTTGCAGTGGATGGCCAGGTGTGAGGAAGAGGAGGATGAGGATGACAGGAGTGGGGTGTTATCAAAGTTGCAGGTGGGATTAAAAATCAAAAGTGGAACTTTCTCTTTAAGGTAAGGTGTCACCCTGACATGTCACAATTTTTTTTGGGGGGGAAGCGGGGACCCTGTTTTGACAGGGTCCCAACTGCACTTCCTCTCTTGGTGCCGTGGAACTGGAAGGAAGTTCACCTTCCCCCCCTCCCGGTGATCTTCTGGGACACGTCACAGGTCCCAGAAGATACGCCGGCCATTCACAAAGGGCAGCGCAGCTTGCCCAACTTTGAAGCCAAAGCTGGGCGCTCACACTTGCTATGCTGGCGCCGCATGGAGGAGGGGGAGAAGAGGGAGGCAGTGGGAGGCCACCTCGCTGGAGCATGGGACAGGTCAGTGTCTGATTCTTAAAAGTCAGCTACACCTTTTGTACAGTCAGGTCCATAAATATTGGGACATCAGCACAATTCTAATCTTTTTGGCTCTATACACCACCACAATGGATTTGAAATTAAACGAACAAGATGTGCTTTAACTCAGGAATGGCAGCAGGCAGGTGTGAGTGCATCTTCATGCACAGTGAGGCGAAGACTTTTGGAGGATGGCCTGGTGTCAAGAAGGGCAGCAAAGAAGCCACTTCTCTCCAGGACAAACATCAGGGACAGACTGATTTTCTGCAAAAGTACAGGGATTGGACTGCTGAGGACTGGGGTAAAGTCATTTTCTCTGATGAATCCCCTTTCCGATTGTTTGGGGCATCCTGAAAAAACCTTGTCCGGAAAAGAAAAGGTGACCATCAGTCCTGTGTCATGCAACAGTAAAACATTCTGAGACCATTCATGTGTGGGGTTGCTTCTCAGTCAAGGGAGTGGGCTTACTCAAAAAACACAACCATGAATAAAGAATGGTACAAAAACAATGCTTTTTCCAGCATGATGGAGCACCTTGCCATAAGGCAAAAGTGATAAGTGGCTTGGGGAACAAATCATCATAATTTTGGGTCCATGGCCAGGAAACTTCCCCAGACCCCACTGAGAACTTGTGGTTAATCCTCAAGAGGCCGGTGAACAAAAAAAGACACAAATTCTGACAAACTCCAACATTGATTTAGCAAGAATGGGCTGCCATCAGTCAGGATGTGGCCCAGAAGTTGATTGACAGCATGCCAGCACGAATTGCAGAGGTCTTGAAAAAGAAGGATCAACACTGCAAATATTGACTCTTTGCATAAACTTAATGTAATTGTCAATAAAAGCCTTTGGCACTTATGAAATATTTGTAATTATACTTACAAGCATTTCATAAGTGTCAAATACCATAGTAACATCTAACAAAAAGATCTAAAAACACTGAAGCAGCAGACTTTGTGAAAATGAACATTTATGTAATTCTCAAAACTTTTGACCATGGCTGTACAGTATGTTGAGGATTTTTGGTTTGTTGAGAAGAAGGGTCTAAAGGAAGGATTTTTTTCAAACCAAACATACATGGTTAGCACTTTTTACTTACAGCTCTGGGTCCTGGTTTGGAGTTTCATCAGGGATGCTATATAAATGTGTTTACCTGTCTATCCTAAACACACAAGCAAGCTAATTGGTAATGAATAGATCAGATTTGGTATAACATTAGATTGTAAGCATCTTTGACGGACCAGAGCTTATGCTATAGTTCTATGGACTCTGTAAACTGCTGCATAATATGTCTGCACGCATGTAAATATGATAAATAATTCTACAGTAGTATGTAAGCCATGCAGGCTTGAAGTAGCTTTTATACATGCCTTGCAATATATCTGTTGTTATACAGTGCTCTCTAGTGTCTAAAATGTAGATTGCAGATTGCACTAGAATCAATCTTATATAATGTTTCCTCACATTACTTACAAATTATTTTTGTTCGATATAGTCAACTTGTTGCCTGAATAAATTAAAAAATATAATATATATTCATTAAAATCAAATAAATGTAGGTAGGTTAATTGACTTATGATCCAAATTGGTCCAAGAGTGTGTGCATGTGTGCACTCGTATGACTTTAAATTAGATTGTAGCGTCTCCCATCTTGTTAAAAGGCTGAGTTTTATATTGATGTTGTATAAAAATGGAAAATATATATTTATGTACACTTGCAATCAGAAATATTCAACCCCTAAAGAGTTTTAAGGATTTATAAATAAAAATCTTTTCAAAGTGCAGGATTCTGCTTTGGATGGCTTCTTATTCAGTTTAGTGATACTTAAAATCAACACAGAAAATGTATGATGTAGTATTTGTGTAACAGTATATTTTGTTAAGATCGCCATGTCACAATTATTCAACCCCTATATAATATTGTTGTTTCTAAAGCTTTCTGACAGTTTTTATGGTCTAAAGTGGAGCTGAAACATCATTAAGCCTTTGGCAACTCTATAACGATCCTTCATTTGCTTCAGCTGTGATGCATATATAAACCCCGACCATGAAGGTGTTCAAGGTGAGTTGCAATCATGGGAAAGACAAAGGAGCTTCCACAAAATCTGAGAGAGGAGATTATTTCATCACATCTGAAGGGCCTTGGGTATAAGGAGATTTCCAAAAGATTTAACATTCCAAGAGACACCATTGGGAGCATTATAAGGAAGTTTAAAACGTATGGAGCTGCAAACCTGCCTGGCCGTGGAAGAAAGCTCACAATTTCATCAAGGGCCCTTAGCAACTTAGTCAGGGCAGCTAAGAAAACCCCCCGTGTGACTGCAAGACAGCTACAACCTCACGCAGAACCCCAGGCCGGTACTTCAGGAACTAATAAGTCACGTGCAGAATATCAACGGTGACTTCGTGAACATGGTCGGAAGTAGTACAGTAGTACATCGACAGAACGTCAGTGTGCCCCCCAAAAGAATCGACGGGACTGATTCAACGATTCCCGGGAACTACTTTAACACTCGAAAGAAGGTGCCGGTCCGTCCAAACGTCGAGGTATGCAAAATTTGAAGGA
>BLSH010482876.1:291084-339027 GCA_018402905.1 Glandirana rugosa | reverse complement strand
GATTGCAAGCGTATGTGTATATGTATATATGTATATATATATATATATATATATATATATATATATATATACATATAATACATATCAATTATATATAGAGTGAAGTCCAGGGGTGAGGTGCACTATGGTAGAGTGTTTCAATACAAAGCAATCAGACCATCCCACGAGTCCTATACGTCCACAGGGATTGCTGCACAATAAAAATTTTATGAAATCCAAAAAGTTACAACGATACAAAAGTATTCATAGTGGTAACAGTTCCGGGCTTAATAGCTAACGCACTTCTTCAAACCGAATACATTCATCCGAATTCACCGGTCTTCAAACACATATGTATACTAGTTACATCAGCTGGAGCCTGTTAATCATTCAATTAATCGTAAATCATCATATCATGGGTAGATAACTAGTATAATATCGAATTCATAGGAACCAGGAGTATCAAAATTCATACACATCAAGATGCGATCACCTATCAAAAAAAGTAATACATAATAACTCTAAATGTATGTAAATATAGCTGAAGTGAGGCTTCCAATATGCAAAAGAAACAACAAAGAAATCAATATATTATAATTAGCCCCTTTCACCTTATTAAACTCAATAACCCTGAATATACAAAATATGTACAATAAATATCTTTCATGTATAGTATCATCTGTTTACATATATTGTATTCTTTTTAAAGGTATATTGCAGTGGTTCTCAACTCCGGTCCTCGGGTCCCACTAACAGGCCAGGTTTGCAGGATAACTGAAACGCATTACAGGTGATATAATTTGCTGCTCAGTGATTGCAGTATTCTAATCTGCATCTCCCCAAGGTAATACTGAAAATCTGGCCTGTTGGTGGGTCCCGAGGACTGGAGTTAAAAAAACCACTGATGTATTGTGATGTTTTATTTTTATATCAAGAGACATATCATATATATATATATATATATATACATACATATATATATACATACACACACAGTATCTCACAAAAGTGAGTACACCCCTCACACTTTTGTAAATATTTTATTATATCTTTTCATGTGACAACACTGAAGAAAGCACACATTTTCAAATGCATGCACTACAGAGATTCAATCCTGAGACTGGAAGTGAGGACACCCGGGGGGCAGCATGGCAAAATACATGGCACCTGCTCCACTGCCGCAGGGAGACTGGAACATCCACTAACCCCCTGCTTTACACTGCTTCTAACCTCTTTCATGGAGAGACTGAGGGGCCCCCTTCTACAGTGGGAGGTCACTGCATCATCCTGAGGATACTGCTAGCATGGACTGAGCCACTGAGAGCAGGACACCAAATGTAGCCAATCCATACTGCACCCTATACCGCACTTATTCCAAACCTAGAATGTACCTATACTAACCCTATACTGCATTATACCAAACCTTTGCCACATCTGAACCATATCTACCTTGCATCTGTGCCGAGACAATACCGTACCTATACTGTACCTGCATGCAGGTAAACTGGGACTGCCATTAAGTTCACTGACACTCCTGAAGGGCCCAAAAATAGCCTGCAGGAGAACATCTAAAAGCACTGCCCCTCCCGTAAGAATTAATCTGCAAACCTGCTTTGTTCTCCTGCCCCTTCTCTACCATCCTTCTTTTCTTTTGGACAATGCATACCTAGTCTGTCTAGGAATAGCATGGTCATTATAAATGCATTTTGACAGTATAGTTTCAGCACTCTGTAGATTTAACTTTACCATTGCTCACTGCTGCACTTGAGGTGGTCTTAATACTGTTTATGCTGATCTGGATGCCATATGTCAACTTATGTCTAGCCCCTACTGTTAATCAATGTGGATGCTAAATTGTTTCATTACCATTATTTTCATAATCCATTGTACGCTTGCCTAGTTACCAACCATATTGGGTGACAATATAATAGTAGTTCCATAATATTTTATGTTAGTGCTCTCAACCTTGTGTGTCAGAGAGGCTGAGTTTCTCGAGAAGGTCAATACAAAGAAAAGAGGATCCATCCTATCCAGCAGCTCCTATCGTAGCTCTACACCATGCTATTAAAGATATGCTTTTTTATTTCTGCCATATCTAAACAAATCATTTTTACATTTACATTACATTGTTTCAATCTAATAAACAATTTGTGTATGAATACATGCATATTTCAACAATGATAAAATTGTAATTTTATTACTTTAATTACATAAATCCAAATCATGTATGTTTATCTCTCCGTCTCTTTCTTCATCCATCCTAGTTTGCAGTACAGAACCAGAAGATGTGCAGGCCGAAGCACAAAATAGCACAAGCCTTCTCATTACATGGAAGAGACCTCGAGTTGTGTATGATGCAGTGATTGATAGATATGTAGTCTATTATCAACAACTACAAGGGGAAGACCAAACAAAACATGAGTATCTCACAGATGGCTACCAGGATTTAGTAAGTTCATCTTGTATAAAAAAAATAAATTCTTCAAATTCTGAAACAGAAATCTAAGTAAATAATTGCTGCTTTTTAATAGAGATGCACTCACTTTCCTACAGCTCCTGTTGTCTGGCTGTTAGTTGGTCTAGTTTAACTCTTCATGACCTCTGGGACCTCATGGTCTTTCTGTCAACGCTTGCCTATCTGAGTTCTTTCAGGTTGATAATGATTAATTAAATAATGATGTCTCCCTGCATTAGCCTTTATTGATTTATTGTCTTTTGACCTTCAAAGTCTGCCAAAATCAGGGTCTTCTCCAGTGACTTCTGCTTTAGGATCTGGATCTATGAACAGAGTAAGCCAAGCCTGGTTTTTGTTTTTACAGTGGCATGATCCAAATAAAGTGAAAGCTTATTGCTTTTTAATCATTGTGACTTATTTTATTTTTAACGTTTACACAATTACTGTATGAACTAATGTTTTAAATCAATTTGTGAATTTAGAAAGCCCTGCACTGCCTGCATCGCTGTTGGCAGCCTTTGTATGACTAACAAAGCCAGATGGTCCTGTCTCTGCTAGGACAGAGAAAGGGGGTATGTCTTTCCTCTAAGCCTTTCAGCAGCCTTTGAATCTGATCTGCTATACATGTCTATTTCACATTACAGCTGTGAAAAATGAGCCTGTAAAAAGCTACTGCTACAACTTGGAGCTAAGTACTTGCTGGCTACAAGTAATAACTATTACATGTGTATATAAAAATATGTACTAATTCATATTTACTCAATAACAAAATATAAAACTGTATTTAGTAATTTAGTGCTAAAAACAGTAAGTTAATAAAAATATATTTTAAAAGTTATAATTTCTCTTTAACCACTTGCTTACTGGGCACTTATACCCCTTCCTGACCAGGCCAATTTTCAGCTTTCAGCGCTATCGCACTTTGAATGACAATTGCGTGGTCATGCAACACTGTAGTCATATGAAATTTTTATCATTTTATATATAATATTCAGTCTTACTACTATTACAGGTATAAAGAAAAAAACACTAGTCAATATTTGACAACGCATTCAGTGTGACAGATTATAATTATTATTATTATATCCTATTAGTTAATCTCTCTGTGACAAGACAGCCGTGTCCTTAATTGTCGGCATAAACATTTCATGTATTTTATCTAGAAGAGTTGTATACTTATCATTGGCTCTGCAAAACACATAATATAACTTTTTGAAAAATGACTACCCAGCTATTGAGAGGTGTTTGTCACCAACGAAGGAAGAATACATACTGTATTATACAACAGTTTTCAGCTATTTCAATTACGTAATCTTCTCTGATGTGTACAAGCCATACTGACTCTACTAAATTATACAACTACAACTATGAAATTACATGATATTACAATAGTGTTGTATTTGTTTTCCATTGTAGGGTGCAATTTTATATAATTTAATGCCAAACACAAGTTATGTTCTCCAAGTTGTGGCAATGTGCACCAATAGCCTTTATGGAAAACGCAGTGACCAGGTGGTTGTTGACATGATGCTGGATGGGCAAGGTATGTTTTATCACATTTCTATCACAATAGCTTAAACTAAAGTTTTATGAGACATATGATTGTGTGATCTGTTTTGTTGGGTAATATTTCATTGCTTTGCTTTTTAACACAAACCATGCAAAAAAGCCGCTGCTACTAGAACGCAATGTATGGAATTCTTAGGGTCCTTAGAGCTGTACGCAGTAAGCAATAAAGTAGACAAAAGAAATTCCCCACCTCTAATAAGTTTCTAGACTAGAAAAAAATATAGATTTGGAAATTATATGAAATTTGAGAATTGTTTTTGTTTGAAAAATGTTAAGGTTTTTAGTTACTATAATACTTAAAGTGGAACTTTGGGCAAACATATATGATGCAGCATGAGCAACAAAGTAGATGACTGATCTCACCTCTAATATGTTTCTAGGCTAGATTTTATTTTATAGATTTAGAAATAATATGACATCTGATTTTTTGTTTTATTTAAATATATAAAAGCTTTGGTTAATATAACACTGGAACTATGGGCAAAATATAAAATGACATTATGATGCAGCATGTCACTAGCATTACCACAGCAGTTTTTGTTTTTCTAAGGTCGCTTTAACATAGATTTAATACCTGCAGATCCTGCCAGTAAATGTGGTCAAATTCTTTGTGGAATTTTGCCGGTATTGTGACCAGCTATTATGTTTACATGATTTTTTCCAATGATGAAGGTACTTAAGGAATACCATTAGTATTATATGTGGCTAGGTGATTGTTCAGTATATAGCGTGTAAATATTGCATTAATTATTAAAGCGTGAAGTATTTAAAGTCTAAAAATGGGAATTTAAATGTGGCAATGCTATATGTAATGGTTCTTATGTCATCCTGATACTTATATTGTATTTTCAAAAATGTATCACTTTGGCAACTGTGTGCTATAGTTGTTATGTGTTTCATAATATAATTCATTTTGTGTATTCATAAAGTTACAAACACCATTGGATTCAGTTGTACCTTGTCAGTCATAATACTCATACTCATAACATTTTATGTGACATAGTAATATTAACTTATTAATATACTGTAAATCTAAGAATTATGTCATAATTGGTTGCATAAATTGACTATTTTCTGCCTCACTTCAAAGCAGTGTTCTATCCATTCTTTTCGCTTTCTTCTCAGTCACTACAAAAAAATGCTTATGGTCCTATGCAATATGTAAATATTGACTAATTCCATTTATGTTTTAGCACCTTTACTTACAATGCATGTATTATCTTTATTACAAATATTACAAATTATTGCATAGGGTCTCTTCCAAATTACACATAAATTAATTAGCTTCACAAAATGGCATGTGGTTTCTGATTTTCACAAGCAGAATAAAACCATGAGTTCTTAGAGCCTTTGGGATCTAATATATGCGATCATTTAAAAATGAAACAATGATTCTTTTACATATTGCTAGGAAATAATACTGTATGTATGTTGTAAATATTAACATTTACATGCTTTTGTGTGAATTTAATTTACAGCTTTTTTTGTTCAATGTGTAGTTTGTGCACATTTCACTGTGATTTTGTTTTTCATTCCATTATTATGTTATTTCCCATATAGATTAATATCATGTAATAAATTGTTTTAAATGTTAACATATTGTAGCTTGTCCAAGTGATACTAAGCATTGCTATATGAAGCGTTAAAGAGCACTGTACTACCACCACTCAACAGGGCTTTAGCGATCCTTTAGCATAATTCATTTAGGATTTTTAGGATGACAGATAAGGCATAGATGATAAAAATGATATCTTCTAAATAAGTGAACTCAGAAAAATTCAACATCACTATATGAAAAGGTAAGAGTTTTTAAATATTTTCTGTTTGTATTATTATTCACGTATTGTTTTTCATAGTACTGGGTGCATGAAGTTATTTTAGGCATAGTTTGACAAGAATTGATATATTTCATATAAATGCATACAGTATTAGAGAATTTGTACAGTTAGCCAAGAAAAGGAGTAGAGTATAATAGAATGACAGAACAAGGAAATATAGAAAATAGAACCTTTAATGAGTTTGTAATGACAGTGAGTTTGTAATATTAAGTGTAATAGGTATATAATAATACATTTGTAATATGTTTGCTCTGTAGTTATCATTTGCAGCAATACCACAGATACAACATACGTTTAAAAACCCAAGTTGTGTTGACTGTCATCAATAATCATTATTACTTCTATGTTACTGTATGAGTTGAGTTATTTGGTATTTAGGTTCTAATTGTGGGTATTCTAGCTGCTGTACTTAGAATATTTCCTCAAGGACATCTAGTAAAATTTGCCTTTTGGTAGCAAGTATTGCTCTGAAACAGAGTGTATACTGTAAAGTGAAGCAACGTTTTACTATGCCTGGCAAAGAGCCTTGGACTGTCTTGGTGTGTCTTAAAGCTCTTAGCCAGTGAATAAAATGTATTGCTTCAGTTCTACTTTCTTATGGCAATACATTTCATTTGTAATCAATGAAATGACCCATCTAGCCAACAGTGACATTTTAGATAAAAATTGATTCTGAGAGGGTATCCTATATATCTGTGGGACCCATTAGCGAACTCAATTCCATATTGAGTCTCTACCAGTTTGGAGTCATATATAAATCATGTTATATAAAGACTATCTCAACTTGTGTTTTCCATTGCTTGATATAAATGAAATACAAACAAGAACAATAGGACTCCCTTATGATCCCATAACTGCCACTGGTGTACAGAACTGGAAAATACAGACATCTTGTCACTGCAGTTCCTGGGGAACATATAAATGGGTTACATTATTTAGCAATGTATACATTTTTAAAAACATAATATCATTTCTAACATATATATAAAAAAGAATATAATTTCTGCATTGATTGACCCTCTAAGTCTATGTCCATGTAAAACTAATATATGATATTTTTACTCTGGATGTCTGAATCACCTTCCTGATTTTTACGATCAGTCTATTGCACTTGGTTGATCACACTGCCCAATTTCTTCCCTCCTTCTATGTAAGCTTAAACATGCCTATAGTGAACATGCATGTGTGTGACCAGGATTGCCCTCCAAGCAATGCAGAAGGCTGACATACACACTAATGTTCCCCAATCCTAACATAAATAGCTATTTTGGAAAGTTCTCCAATTTCAGCACAGTAAGCAAGATTATTACTTTACCCTGGTGGCTCTGTCTTCAGAAAACATTATAAATAATATATTGGAGTAAGAATTCCTGCCTCCTTCAGTTATGTTTGGCTGTGTAACCACGACCTTCTATCTAAAATAAATATTGAATACATTAAAATTAGCAAAAATGTACTCATTCTGTCTTAAATAGTTTGAAACAACAAGCATAAAACAGTTGATCATCTTGAAATTGATCATCCAGATCCCATTCGGTTTATTATGTTACCTTCAGCTTATTCCTAAATGAAGAAAAAGGCTCAGCTATGTGTGGGTGCCTAAAAGGAAGATACTTAGCTGTGTGAAGTAGGAATCACTACAGTAACTGAAGCTAAACGTGTTAAACATTATGTAGTTTTATAACATTAACACACTTATTTAACTGTGATGTTAATTGACATTCCATTTTTTGCTATATTTTTTATTTTTATTTTTGCAGGAAATGACCCATACATTGATGTAACTGAAACAGAAGAGGAAATAGAGGTAATGTATTATATAGGTATATCACTGCTTTGGCCTTCCAAAATAGGGGATACGCAATAAAGAAAATGCATTAGGTAATGACTGAAAGACTTATTCCACCAAACTGTGAAACTTCAACTCTAGGTGTCATTTTAAACTTTCTCCTATTCTTGGTAATTGCTCTCATTTGTATTTAGGCTAAGGATTGCTTAACCACTTGAGCTCCGGAAGGTTTTACCCTGTTCCTGACCAGACCATTTTTTGCGATATGACACTGCGGTACTTTAACTGCAAATTGCACGGCCATGTAAAGATTTACCTAAATAAAATGTATGTCCTTTATTTCCCACAAATAGAGCTTTCTTTTGGTGGTATTTGATCACCGGTTTTTATTTTTTGCGCTATAAACAAAAAAAGGCTGACAATTTTATTTAAAAAAAAAAACAATATTTTTTCACTTTGTGCTATAAAACACACTTAATAAAAAATGTAATAAAATCTAATTTCTTCATCAGTTTAGGCCAATATGTATTCTGCTACATATTTTTGGTAAAAAAAAATCCCAATAAGTGTATATATTGATTGGTTTGCACAAAAGTTATAGTGTCTACAAACTATGTAATATTTTTATTTATTTATTTTTTACTAGTAATGACGGCGGTCAGTGACTTATAGCGGGACTGCGATATTGCAGTGCACAAATCAGACACCTAACTGACACTTTTGACACTTTTTGGGGACCAGTGACACTAATACAGTGATCAGTGCTAAAAACTATGCACTGTCACTGTACTAATGACACTGGCAGGGGAGGGGTTAACATCAGGGGTTATCAAAGGGTTAACTGTGTGCCTAGGTCGTGCTTAATCACTGTGGTGGAGGTGCTTTGACTAGGGGAAGGCAAAGATCTGTGTTCCTGCTTAGCAGAAACACAGGATCAATGCCTTCCCTTCTGACAGATGCACGCATGTGCCCCAGACCCGAAAGTATTAGATCATGTACTAGGTACGTGATCTGGCGCAGAGTGGCCATCCTGCTGCAGTAAATGTGCGGTGGGTGGTATTGTACTGTACTGTATTACTAAAGGCAAAACTTTTTTCTTTAGTTTTGGACAGAGTGGAGATGGATTAGAATAGTTTATATAGGCCTAAATTGTGGGACTTTACATGTACCCTGTAGGGTCAAGAAAGCATTAGGAAGCACTGTAGTTAAAAATGTATAAACAAATCTTTATTTTACACATTTGTAAAAACAACAAGACTATTTAAAATCAAGATAACAGTTTAGTTGACCAGGATGTTTGTAGTCCTGGGAGCAGGGTCCAAAAATTGGCCTATGCAATTTTTGGACTACAGTGCTTCCTAGTGCTTTCTTGACCCTACATAGTACATGTAAAGTCCCACAATTTAGGTCTATATATTCTGTTTGTTCTTTTTGGGACTGTATCCTGGCAAGGTCATAATTATTCTACACTCATCCCCCGCAACCCTTTATGATGGATTATAATACTTACTAGGTTGTTAATGTCTGTGCCCCCATTAGGGAGATTCACTCTCTCTATTTGTCCTGTTTTACTGTTCTCTTTGAAAGTGAACGTAAAAGAAAACCCCAAATTTTGGGCTGTCCCCAGAAAAGTAATGCAGGGGAAATCTTTCAGTTTGGACACTTGGCTTGTTCTGGTAACCTGGGGGGCCCCCAAGGGATTTGCTTAAAGAGGAGTTCCAGCAAGTACCAAAAAAATAAAATAAAAGTCAGCAGTTACAAATACTGTAGCTTCTGACTTTTAAGATAAGGACACTTACCTGTACAGGGATCCCCTGATCTTGGCACCCCAAGCTGATCCGCCCATCGGCTCGGGTGCAGGTGCCGGCATCCTCACTAAGGGAACCAGGAAGAGAAGCCTTGTGGCTTCAGAGCCTGTTTCATACTGCACATGAGCACGTCACTTTCTGAATGGTCCCACTGTCTTCTGGGACCTGTGTGTTTCCCAGAAAGCAGCGGGTGGGGAGGAGGAGGGGCTGGAAATTTTGCAGTTCACCGCACAACTTTTGCGGCGATCTTACCCGGAAGTAGGAGCAGGTACCTGGTTTTGAAAGGTATCCGCTCCCCCCCCCCCCCCAGAAAGTACCAAATGTGGCAGAAAACAAGCGGAGCTTCCTCTTTTGGGTGGTGCTCAACTTTAATTCACAGGGATTTCCTTTAACTCCCTGTTTTGGCTATGGGACTGAAAGTGAAGGTAAATCTCCCAAGTGGGACACAGATGGCAAAAAAAACTAACAGGGGTTATAACCCTGTTCTACTTTAACCTAGCCTGAAAGGGGCCGAAGGTAGTAATAGTGCCAAAGTGCAGGCAAATTTATCCCTGTGGTAAATATTGGATGATAGGCCAAGCTAAACCAGGTAATCCCTATATTGAAATTACCTCTTGTTAGATATTAGTCTTTACTGCCTACTGAGATTCTAGAAATGACATTGGCAGTTGATATAGTGACATGGATGAAGCATGGTTTAGCATGCATACGGTCTCTGAACAGGTGTGGGACTGTCAGGTAGGTATTCCCCTACAAAAGAGAATCAGGCTAGTCACCCAGGGCTCCTCCCTCCTTAAGAAGCAGGTCACTGGACTGTAAGAGAGCAGCAGGTATACACATACATGGAGAATGTGTCAGTAATTTGACCAGGCTGCCACAAAAGAGAGTCAATGTTTGAACAGGCAGGGAACCTGTACCCAAACTGAGCAACTTTATAGTCAGAAGGTTGTCGTGTTGAGAGGACTGGCAGAGCAAAGGGTGAGCCTGTGTGGAGGGAGACTGAAGGTCTGAGTGGATCAAAAATGAGACAGAAAGTTGAACATTTGAGGTTTTATTATTTTGATGCTTAAACCCCTGTGTGGGAAGCCTGATTACTGATAAATAAAAGTGCCCCACCCTTGGCACAAAAAAATGTACATGTATTTGCCTACTTTACAATGCCTTTCAGAAACAAGCAATGCTTCTTGCATAATATATCTCTTGTAGACAATGTCCATAATGTTCGTATACAGAGGTTTGGATAAAAACAGCATATTCAACCACTGATTGCTGTCAGTTCATGATTCAAATTGCTAAAGACTCCATTATACTGAAAAGGAGCTGCCCGGTGATGAGGCAGAGTGATAGTAAAGTGTATCTATGGTAAAAATGTTAAAAATGCATGTATTTTGGACCATACCCAGATATACTATACGCAATCTAGAAGAAGTGGTGTTTTTTTTTATTATACATGTTTTCATTCCAAACATTGCTGATGATCTTGCCAGCAAGCTGTTTATGGGTGCACTTACTTTAGGTTAGTAACAATTCTCAGGTATGACTGCTGAAATGTCAACTAAGTTGTCACTCATGCAGCCGCTATACTAGCTCACACTGCAACAGGATGTGTTGATGCAAGGTGATTCAAAATGTTCCACCATTGGCACAATGTACCATCTACCACCAGCTCTCTCATTAATGCTCACAAGTCTAATTCCACCCCTTCAGATTAGTGATTGGCTTTCCTAGCATTAGGTACAACTGCAGTGGCAATCATTACTCAAAGAATGCACCTCTTGCTAGTGTTCATTAGAGATGCAGTTTCAGTAGCAGCCTAAACATTGCAGAAATGTGACGTACAGGCATTGCTACAAAGCTACCAACTAGCCCCACAGTTTGTGAGAGGATAAAGGAACTTTTCTTAGATTTAAGTGATCTAGCAGACTGGTTCACACAGAAAGAAGGTGCTCTGTTAATCAAGCAAAATAAAATAAAAGCATTAGAACCATTTTAATTGAATTGTATGTTACTTTTACTCTTAAAAACTGCCCCACTCATTAAAGTAGAACTATGACCAGGCTTATGATATTCAGATATTTACATATTCTTAACAAGCAGTAACTTAAAAAAAAGTCTTTACTGGCCTCTTTAGTTACAGCCATTGTGGAGTAATTCATCCTCAAAATGCAGTAGGGTTCAGCTCAAGTCAGGTCTCAGCACTTTTCTATCTTTCTTTTTCCTGTGCCCCCATTTTGTGTTTACATTATAAATGAAGTCAAATAGCTCATACAAAAGAAAAACTTCTCCAAATATGCACTTACATGACCCCAGTGGGTTCGGGGACATATCTCCCCTTTCTCACAGACATGAAAAGGGGGGATACACCCCCAAAACACATGTTGTCATGGCAACCTGCTATGTTAGGTGTGGGAGTGACTTATGATTCACCCTGTCAGAAGGCGTCAATTTACCTCTCCTCACAGCATCAAAGGGGTTCGACAGACATCAGAAGCCAGGGTGCTCTATCTTGCAGGCCCGCTATTAATAATACAGAGGAAGGATTGTATTGGTGTATACCAGGCTGTGTCCCTGGCCAAGGCTATAGTCATACATCTGTGACAGACTGTGAAAAGCTCACACCCCCGCTGAGGTCATGTGAGTGCATATTTGTTTTAATTATTATTCTTTGAATAAAAGTTTTTACTGTGCTAGCAGTGTGCTTCCCTTGTGTGCCCTTTTGTCAACAAGTCAAATAGAGCCCACCTCATTTCCTGGATGAAGGTCACCCAGCATCATCTAGCCCATGAGTGCTTAAGCTGTTGTGGAATTACAAGTCCCATCATGCCTCTGTCTTTGGGAGTCATGCTTGTAACCGTAAGCCTTGCAATGCCTTGTGGGACCTTATAGTTCCGCAACAGCTGGAGGACCACAGGTTGAGCACCCATGATCTAGCCAGTTCCTCTCCAGCCTTATTGTCCCTGGCCGACCTCTTTCATTCATTGGATTTCAGGTCTTTTTATCATGAAGACTCGGCATTACAAGTGTGCATTACCAAGGGCAGTCTAATGCAAATGCAGTCTGCCTAGGAATTCCCACTTCATGATCCTCATGACTGACACCCACCCATAAAGACATTTTGATATTTGCACAAATCCTACAAAGAGGCAGCTAACTACTTGCATTAATGCTGAGGGATCTTGAGAGGAGTTCCAAGGCAAGGTGCTGTGATACTTTCTCAAGTTATGTGAACCACCTTGCTGGCCCCTCCCACAAGCCATGATTTGCCTGCATTGTAGAGAGAAGCATGGGGACCCACTGTTGTAGTTACTGTATCTAAAAGAGGATATGTAATGAACATTGAACGGTTTCATTAACCTGTTGAAAGGAGGAACCAAGGAAGGCAATATATCAATATAGGCTTTAATGTCAGCTTTAAGTTGAAAATGTTAGATTGAATGACAGTATTCCACAGGTGCTGTAGCTACAGATGTCAGTAAGGGCTTGTTTTAAAGTTTATTTAAACTTGATAACAATATGTCAATTTCTGACAGTCTAGTCCAGTAGAAAGTAGAACTAAGGCCAGCATGTTGTGTTTAATTTTGTATTGAGTAAGGGATGGTTATGGCCCCTGTCCTACTTTTTTACCATCTGTGCCCCATTGGGGAGGTATCCATTAACTTACTGCCCCATAGCCACAACAGGAAGTGAGAAGATATCCCTCCAAAGTGAGGAACAACTTAAGTTCTACTTTAAAGCTTGAAATACCTCTGGTCACAAAAGAGAAAAATAATGTCAATAGATAGAAGGGAATAAAATAATTACACATTGTTAAGTTATGTTTTACCTATAAATAAATGTATGGATATATATTCTTGAAAGAATTATGAAATCTTACTGTTCTTTTGCAGGACAACGATGAGGACATACAAGAAAAATCAGATAACATATTTGAATTAACTTCACGCACTACTAGAACCAAAAATCAAATGCAAGAACAAGGGACCCATGGACCAACTGTTCGCAATTTGGAAGAGATGAGTTCCAAGTCATATAAAGCAACACCAGAAACTTTGCAGCTACAAGAGCATGATAGTCTTAAAACTTTGCTGTATCCTACCTTGCAAGCTACATCCAAAACATATGTTGCTACAACTACTGATAAGTATAAAGACGTTTTGAAAATCAATGAACAAGGGGAAGATGATGAAGACAAAAGAAGCACAGAGCTAAAAAGTAGGGTTGACATATGGATGCTTAATGACTCTGTCACTACCAAACCACCCTCAGTAAATGATGTCCAGACCAGTGCTACTAATGATCTTTTGTTGACCACAACCAGCTGGAAAAAGAAGATTTTAATGCCTACCCAGAAACCTCAGAATGTTATTAGTGGCACTTCTGTAACTACTTTGACTACCTTTTCTGCAGCGTTTACATCAGATGAGACATCTCCAACAGATCCAGTTTCCTCACAAGCTCCAGAAGAATATACTAGTGAAAGCATCCATTCTAGAACCTATGAAGTCATTAAAAGCACACTGAGTGATGAGAAATATGAAGCATTTAATGCTACTTTCCAACCTGAAGCTGAGAAGGGGCTGGAAATTAGTTCTGTTACTACATCTGAGATTGCATCGGCATCCCCATCACAAAAACCACTGTCCTCTTCTCCAAGCAAGAAAGATCTAGAGCCATCTTCTGTTCTTCCTGAAATAGAGAGACCCTACTTTTCAACTTCTACTTTTTCCCCAGTTGAAAAATTTCAGCCTATCTCCCCAAGCTTTGGACAACATGGCTCTGCTTTTCCGAGTGAGGTATTCGCTCAGACAACACAACCAATATTTAATGGTGAGATACGTCTTCAACCCTCCTACACTAGTGAAGTTATTCCTCTAGTTACCCCCTTGTTGTCTGGTACTCAGTTCCTAAAAGCTACCCCTGCCGCTTCAGATATTGGTCCAACCCTGCATGTCACTCCCGTATTTCCCAATGTCGATGTATCATTCGAACCTTCCTTGTCTTCCAATGATGGCATACGTTTGCATACATTTTCCTCCGCTTTCTCCGCTAGTAAAGTGTTACGCCATCATGCAGTATCTGAAATGTTTTCACAAGTCACGCAGACAGTTGCAACTGATACACTTTCTTTGCATGTTTCTTTGGCCTTGCCTGAAACCAGTCTTTTAGTTCAGCCAAGCCAAACACATCATTCTGATGTGACACCACATCAGACTGCTCATGCTGCTTCTGAGATGTTAACATTTGGTCATGAGGGTGACACCTTTAATAATGTTCAGTTTATTTCACAACTTGAAACACCAAGCACTGATTTAAAGATGCATGCACTCTCTGTGGTGTCTGAACCTGCTTATTCTTTGTCTAATACTATGACTTCCACAGAATCCTTAACTGTTACCTCTGACTCATCGGTGTTTTTGCATGATTCTGTGGGGGTGTTTCAGCAGGGTACCTTAATAACAAAGCTTAGCACTGAACTGTATCTTAAGCCAAGTACTGTAATAACACCAGAGGATGTTTTACTTCAGCCTACACACTCCACGATTCAGGATGGGGAGAACTCAGAAACATTCTCTGGTAGTGGGTTCTTTTTTGATGGGATAGATGGTTTGAAAAGCCATAATGAGACCTCAGCTGCTACAATAGTTGATGTTAAATATACCACACTTGATCTTAATCAAAGCAAACCAATTACCACAAGTCTTAAAGTAGATGACACTGGATCTCAGACTACCTCCACTTATGGTGAAATAGCTCCAGGTGCAAATCATGAAGTTATGGCAGACCTTTCTTCATCCAGTGTAATTAGGGACACTCAGTCTTCACATGACATCCACTCAGTGCCTCTACCCACTGCCAGGAATTTTGATGCTGGCATTAATGCAATGTCAGAAAATCTGCTACTTGTTCAGCCAGTGAATTCTGTAACAACAACCTCTGGTGATATATTGCTTAAAGCTATGCTTGCTGCAGCCTCAAATACTGCTTCTGCTTCTACTGATATGCTTCCTTTGCCAACTCAGGAAATCTTTAATGAAACATCAGAAAAAGCCATCAATGAATCACTGACACAAATGGCCTCACAATTGCCGAATACTAGCATTGCTTTGGCTGTGCCCAGTGTTGGAGAGTTGAATGAAACATCCAGTTACCATTACATAAGTGCTAACACTGGCTCTCTGCTGCTGCCTTCTTCTATTGGTGCTACCGCTGAGTCTTTGTTGCATTCTACATATGTTGAGTCTGTTTATAATTCTTTGTCCCCAAGTTCTGTTGAGCCTGCATATGCACAGCAAACAATGTCAGTCTTGCATGAAAATGTCATTGAACCTCATTTTTTCACTAATGTAAATTCAGATGAAATTGTATCATTGTCACATGATATTGGCATAACTGTTCAGCCTGTAGATACTGTGCCTTTTTTGTTTTCTGCAAAATCTCATGCGGTTTCTACTCCAGTGCTGCCTGTCAATACGTTAACCCAGCAAGATGCTACCCTTTATTACCATACTCCACCATATGCTTATCCTACGCATGGCATTTCTGTTTTGTCTTCACAATATTCTAAAGTCAGCGTGTTATCCACCTCTGCACTTGATACTGAAGCTAAAGATTCTGTTCTCCATCATATTATTTTACCAAATGTATATGTTTCTGTTACAGCTGATTCTCCAAACAGTGAGAGTCCTAGCACATTATCAGTATTATCTGCTACATCTCAAACACCAACTGATGTGTTGTCTACTGTCAGCTCTGATACCAAAACGGGCTCTTCTGTAGTGGATGATGGTTATCTTGTTGTAGCTAGTACAGATTCCACATCACATACAGAAACCCAAGAAAATGTAGTAGCTGATGTTAATAGTTATGTAGAGCCTGTATTGGCGAAGAATAATTTAAGCTTGAGTGAGCTCAGTGAGACAGCAGAAGAAGGAAGTGCCTTGTCAACAGCTGCATCGGACATTCAAATAAACCCAGACCTTGAAGAAAGAAGCTTTTCTACAACCCCAAGCACTGAACCTAAGAAGCAGAGTGACATGACTTTACTGGAGACCCGCATCCAGACGGAGAACATGGCCGTGGAAAATACATCTGAGTCAAATTCTTGGGCAGTACTGACTGGTGATGAAGAAAGTGGTTCGGGTCAAAGTACCTCTGATAGTCTTAGTGATAATGAGACTTCTACCGATTTCAATTTTTCTGACCTTAATGACAGAGACAAAGACTTTGAGGTTGCAGTTGAACCAGGTAAAGCAAATTTAACGCCTGGATCTGAAATGTCAACACTTCCATCTGTAACTAGTGATCGTTCAACAGTAGCCAACGTGTCTGAGGCAGGTTAGTGGTGGAGAAAATAGGGTTATGATATTGCCTCATATATAATGAAATTATTATTATATGTTTTTTTGTGAAACATTGGCAATATTCTGATTTTTAATGTAGTATGGAAACAGTGTTTTTAAAATTAGAAAAAAAAGAGTATGTGCTTGGAACGAGTGGCACATTTTGAAGTCATTCAAGTTTGTAGAAACTTTTAAATACGTACAAGTTATCAGATCCTTTCAAGCCAGCAGTCTAGACATGTCCCTGGTAAGTCTGATTTTATTTTTTGGATGACTGCAGGATTTTAGATACAGTATTGTTTTTGAGTTAGATCGTTTTTTTTTTTTTGGCGATGTAACTGATGTCATAAAATAAATCGTAATATTAAACTTGACAAGATACGGTGATTCCTAACATAGCTTGCGCTTCTTTTAATTACTTTGGTTTTTGGATGCACTAGCTTCAGCAAACTCTTCTGTGTTCTTGCAACTGGGTCTTCTTGCTTTGCTATTCTTTGCTTCTGGATTCTAATCAAATAAACGCATTAAACAATGTAACAAACAATGCAACCAATTGTTACATATGAATGCATGCAGCATGCCCTGATAAAATAGTGGATTTTCTGCAACATTAAAAGGTGCTACCCCAGGCATAGGGGTATACATGTATACAGAAAATTGGGTGACTTAGGATATGTTTTTTGTACTACAAAGTGTCTTATATCTACAGTATGAGAACTTAGCCCACACTTCCTCCATTTACTCACTGATACACAAAAGTTTGTACTGTTTTTTAAAGGTGTCATCAACCCTCTTTGGCATCAATACACACATGAAATAGATTTCTGGTTATATTATAGAATGCTGGAAGAAAAAAAAGGAAAGGTGGTGCCCAGAGTAACCAACTTGTATTCATCATTTGAATTCTGTTTGACTGATTTTGATTTCATGTGACTAGTTCCTTTGGGCACTACTGCCACTTTTTTTCTCCAGTTGGTATGCATGAGCTTCATTGTTACTAAAAGTATTTGGATGGTGTTTACATTATTATATAATGTAGTAACCACATTGCTAAGGCAAGTATGGAATTTAACCTTAGTGCATATTATATACCTTTAATTTTACAAATGTTTCCTAACTTTTTGCATAATTTAAAATGAGATATGTATTTTTAAAATTGTCAAATTTACAGCCCATGTGTTCTGTACAGAGGACGCACGCCGACACATGCAACACATGCAACACATGCACATACGTATGAAGTGTTATATAATACTAGATACATGCTAATGTCCCTGTTTCATTATGACAACCCTCTTTTCCTCTGATTTATCTGGCTATATTTCAATATGGTACTGAGGTACTGATATTGTGGTTCGTTCAACTCTTTGCTGTTAAAAATCCCCACCTGTATGCCTGAGAGTTCCATAGAATGCAAATGCATCCACAATAACACATATAATTGTGTTTCTACCCCCTGTCAGTACCTAGACTAGTTTACTTTCCCAGTTGTTTTTCATTTCTACCTTTCAATTATGGAATATTAAGTGAAAAACTACACTAAACAATTTACTTTGTCTACTCCTCCTTGTGATTGGTTAAGATTACTAAAATACAGTATATGTGTACAATAAGACATACAGTATATTCAAAACAAACTGTTTAACATAAGAGTAGTTAACAGTAGGTAAGCATACAGTGTAAAGTTCACTTGCAACAGCAAGCTTAAAGTGGTTGTAAACTCTGTTACACCACTTGTACCTACAGGTAAGCCTATAATAAGGCTTACCTGTAGGTACTGTAAATATCTCCTAAACTTGCACAGTTTAGGAGTTATTCACTATATACGCTTTTGCTGACGTCATTGTCGCATGCGCACTGAAGAAACGTGCCGCTGGTGCCGTTTCTTCAAGGCCCGTGCTCGTGATGTCATCGAGGCTCCAGCCAATCACAGCGCCAGAGCCCGTGAACCCGGATCTAACTCCGGTGAAAGATGATGGCTGTGTACTCAGTGTGCCGGCACCGATTCAGGGCATCGTTCTAAGGTAAGTATTTCATAATGAGCTAGTATGCGATGCATACTAGCTCATTATGCCTTTGTCTTGCAGGGTTTTTCTTTTTTTGTATTTTTTTTGGAGGTTTAAATGTATACCAATCTTAAGAGAAATATGGGAGTTTCCATTGCATACCACCTTCTAGAATTCTAGCTAACTGTCAGTGTCCAGTTTCAATACTTCTGAGTTACAGACCCTGAACAAGCATACGGTCAATATAAATTAGGGGACAGCCAGAACACCCCATCTTTATACTTCCTCAGGTCTGTAAAAAAGTATTAAATCCACAGCAATCAGCATAGAACCAGGAAACTAGCATTTTCAGAAGGAAAGTTCAGCTATAGCAGCCTTCATATTTTTGAAATATAGCTAATGAATGAATCTTGTAGTAAAATTGGTAAGATCTCCATGTCTAACCCTGATACCTGTACCTTTCTAAAAAGATAGTTAATTAGTTGAAGAGGAACTGCAGCTTTTTCCCTTCCCGCCTCCATTTTTTTTCCCTGCTTACCTTTTACATTCTTCAGCAAAGTAAGCATACTTACCTAGCAATCTAGTCCAGTGTTGAACTGCTGGGACCCTCTGCTCTACAGCTGCTGCAGGGGTCCAGCGCCGCCATGTTGTCTGTGACAGCTGTCGGCTCTTCCAGGTGCAGGTGCCGCTAGGCCTGTCCCCCTCCTCTGTGCTGAATGGGACTGCACGCCTTGCATTCCAGGAGGCACCAGGGGCAGTGCGTCATTCACCTAGGCGATTTCTGGAAACTGGGGGGGGGGGGGGCCGAGCATTTGATGGAAAAAAAACGTGTAAGTAAAAAAACAATATTGGCGCTGCGGAGAGGGAGCAGGATGGAGAGAAGAAAAGTCTGCTTTAACACTGTAGTATGGCAATCTAAGTTATGAAAATCTTATACACTTTGCAAAAATTGTTTGCCACATGCTATTGTTGACTTGAAAAGTCAATTAGCCAGACAGACTGGGGAAGATTTACTAAAGCTGGAAAGTGCAAAATCTGGTGCAGCTTTATTGGACAAGCTGAAGTTAAAAGCTGATTGGCTACCATGCAAAGCTGCACTCTCCAGTTTTAGCAAATCAACCCCACTATTAAGGATAGCTTATCTCTAGTACTGAGCCTCTGTGCGCCACAGCCATTGTAGAGACTGTATGGGGTTGATTTACTGAAGCTTGAAAGTGCAAAATTTGGTGCAGATCTGCATAGAAACCAATCAGCTTCAAGGTTTTATTGTCAAAGCTTAATTGAACAAGCTGAGGTTAGAAGCTGATTGGCTAGCATGTACAGCTGCACTGGTTTTTGCACTCTCCAGCTTTATTAAATCAACCACTATATGTCTATGTACACACATGCGCACAAAAATTTTGTTCTAACAGAAGTATATTGTTTTTTTTTACCTCCTCTGCTGGGAGAGGGACTAGGCTAAGCCATTTTCTTTTACAAAGATGAGCATGCACTTTAACTGGTAAGCTACACCGAATTAATATATAAAGGTTATTACAACATTTTTTTTACTTCAAAGCTTTTAAAAGAATATAGAAGAACATGTATACAAGTATGTATATACATTTTATATTTTGCCAGATTTTTCAAGTCTTGCCACAGATTCTCATTTGGATTTAGGGCTGGACTTTGACTTTGGCCATTCTAACACATGATCATGCTTTTATCTAAACCATTCCATTGTAGCTCTGGCTGTATGTTTAGGGTTGTTGTCCTGCTGAAAGGTGAACCTCCGCTCCAGTCTTAGGTCTTTTGCAGACTCTATCAGGTATTCTTCTAAGATTGCCCTGTATTTGGTTCCATCCATTTCTCCATTAACTCTTGCCAGCTTCCCTGTCCCTGCTGAAGAAAAGCATCCCCACAACATGATGCTGCCACCACCATGTTTCACGGTGGGGATGGCGTGTTCAGGGTGATGTGCAGTTAGATTTCCGCCACACATACCATCTTGCTTTTAGGCCAAAAAGTTCAATGTTGTCCTCATCTGAGCAGAGCACCTTGTTCCACATGTTTGCTGGGTCCCCCACATGGCTTCTCGCAAACTGCAAACAAAACTTCTTATAGCTTTCTTCTTGCCACTCTTCCATAAAGGCCAGATTTGTGGCGTGCACGACTAATAGTTGTCCTGTGGACAGATTCTCCCACCTGAGCTGTGGATCTCTGCAACTCCTCCGGAGTCACCATGGGCCTCTTGGCTGCTTCTCTGATTAATGTTCTTCTTGCCCAGCCTGTCAGGTTAGGTGGACAGCCATGTCTTAGGTTTGCAGTTGTGCCATACTCTTTCCATTTTCAGATGATGGATTGAACAGTGCTCTGTGAGATGTTCAAAGCTTGGGATATTATTTTATAACCCTAACCCCGCTTTAAACCTCTCCAGAACCTGATTTCTGACCTGTCTGGTGTGTTCCTTGGCATTCATGATGCTGTTTGTTCATTAAGGTTCTCTAACAAACCTATGAGGGCTTCACAGAACAGCTGTATTTATACTGAGATTAAATTACACGCAGGTGGACTCTATTTACTAATTAGGTGACTTCTGAGGACAATTGGTTCCACTAGATTTTAGTTAGGGGTATCAGAATAAAGGGGGCTGAATACAAATGCACACCACACTTTTCAGAAAACCATTTATCATTTTCCTTCCATTTGACAATTATCTGCCACTTTGTGTTGGTCTATCACATAAAATCCCAATAAAATAAATTTATGTTTTTGGTTGTAACGTGACAAAATGTGCAAAATGTATATATATATATATATATATATATATATATATATATATATACAGTATCTTACAAAAGTGAGTACACCCCTCACATTTTTGTAAATATTTTATTATATCTTTTCATGTGACAACACTTAAGAAATGACACTTTGCTAAAATGTAAAGTAGTGAGTGTACAGCTTGTATAACAGTGTAAATTTGCTGTCCCCTCAAAATAACTCAACACAGTTATTAATGTCTAAACTGCTCTCACCAAAAGTGAGTACACCCCTAAGTGAAAATGTCCAAATTGGGCCCAAAGTGTCAATATTTTGTGTGGCCACCATTATTTTCCAGCACTGCCTTAACCCTCTTGGGCATGGAGTTCACCATAGCTTCACAGGTTGCCACTGGAGTCTTCTTCTACTCCTCCATGAATGTTAGAGACCTTGCGCTCCTCAACCTTCCGTTTGAGGATGCCCCACAGATGCTCTATAGGATTTAGGTTTGGAGACATGCCTGGCCAGTCCATCACCTTTACCCTCAGCATCTTTAGCAAGGCAGTGGTCGTCTTGGGGGTGTGTTTGGGGTTGTTATCATGTTGGAATACTGCCCTGCAGCTCAGTCTCTGAAGGGAGGGGATCATGCTCTGCATCAGTATGTCACAGTACATGTTGGCATTCATGGTTCCCTCAATGAACTGTAGCTCCTCAGTGCCGGTAGCACTCATGCAGCCCCAGATGATGACACTACCACCACCATGCTTGACTGTAGGCAAGACACACTTGTCTTTGTACTCCTCACCTGGTTTCCACCACTCACGCTTTAACACCATCTGAACCAAATAAGTTAATCTTGGTCTCATCAGACCACAGGACATGGTTTCAGTAATCCATGTCCTTAATCTGCTTGTCTTCAGCAAACTATTTGCGGTCCTACTTGTGCATCATCTTTAGAAGAGGCTTCCTTCTGGGGTGACAGCCATTCAGACCAATTTGATGCAATGTGTGGCATATGGTATTAGTACTGACAGGCTAATCCCCCCCCCCCCACCCCTTCAACCTCTGCAGCAATGCTGGCAGAATTCATATGTCTATTTCCCAAAGACAACCTCTGGATATGACGCTGAGCACGTGCACTCAACCTCTTTGGTCGGCCATGGTGAGGTCTGTTCTGAGTGGAACCTGTCCTGTTAAACCCCTGTATGGTCTTGGCCACCATGCTGCAGCTCATTTTCAGGGTCTTGGCAATCTTCTTATAGCCTAGCCCTAGGCCATCTTTATGTAGAGCAACAATTATTTTTTTTCAGATCCTCAGAGAGTTCTTTGCCATGAGGTGCCATGTGACTAGTATGAGAGAATGAGAGCGATAACACCACATTTAACACACCTGCTCCCCATTCACACCTGAGATCTTGTAACATTAACAAGGCACATGGCACCGGGGAGGGAAAATGGCTAATTGGGCCCAGTTTGGACATGTTCACTTAGGGGTGTAGTCACTTTTGTTGCCAGCGGTTTAGACATTAATGGCTGTGTGTTGAGTTATTTTGAGGGGACAGCAAGTTTACACTGTTATACAAGCTGTTCACTCACTACTTTACATTGTAGCAACATGTCATTTCTTCTGTTTTGTCACATGAAAAGATATAATAAAATATTTACAAAAATGTGAGCGGTGTGCTCACTTTTGTGAGATACTGTATGTATGTATATATATATATATATATATATATATATATATATATATATTTAAATACATATATATGTAATTAATGGTTTTGAAGTACACCTGTACTCTGTATAAGATAATTTAACTACTTGTCAAGATGTTTAGCAGGCACCCATGGCACTTTCAAAATGAGCAGCAACGTGCAAAAGTGTGGGAAGTAGAGGAGGGCTGGCTTAGCCATGTATACTGTATACAGTTAACACTGTAAAGTTAACTGAAGGCACCTAAGGAGATTTGCTACAGACAGCAACATTTAGTACAAAGTACTAAGAAATTTTGGCTGATTGGTAGACCGGTTCTCTATACCGCTGCAGGATTATTATTACAATTATGGATTTTGACTGATTTAATATTATGATTAAGTTCAGTTCCATTTGGGGAGTGCGTGCGTGTGTGTAAAGTGGACCTGTTGCCCTGTGTTGAAAAACACAGATTCACTTTAACTACCTGTAACCAATACTTCAAGATACATGTTGTGCAGTTCACATAGCTTAGCTTTAATGCTATTATACTATTATATTCTGGTTGGCTTAAGAAAGAAAATTTAACTCAAGTCCACACCAATAAATTCATACCAAAAAACAGTTTAGGGAATGAATCTTAGTGACAATTGGGCATATGCAGGAACTTAAATATTCACCTTTAAAGTATAACTAAAGGCAAAACTTTTTTTTCTCTGTTTTCTTTTTTTAGTTTTGGGTAGAGCAGAGAGGGATTAGAACACCTTTTTTGAATGCCCCCTGTGCCCCCATTTGCCCTATCACTTCCTGTTGTAGCTATGGGACAAAAAGTGAAGGGAAATCTTAGATCATGCTGTATGATATCAGAACATAGAAACTGTGGGATTTGTTCAGAATGAGTAGAGGATTTTCACTTTGCAAACTGAATGCTCACATAAAGTGTATTTCACTGTGCAAAATAAATGTTGTTAAAGCCTAACTCCGGGTTGTCTATTCATTTAAATAATTCATTTGAGCCAAGCTGGCCCATATGAACTATATCCTTTAATAACAGATGCTCCCCCTGGGAGTGTTGTGCAATCATCAACTACATACGGCATACAGCACTGTGTTCCAGCAGTGGTAGGGGGACATCCTGTCCCGTTTCTGGAACAAAATCGAGTCAAGCTGAGTGCTGCTCAGCCATTCATAGGAAGTCTTGTAATTTATGAATGAATACAAGGCTTATAGTAAACCTAGAGTTAGGCTTTAAATATGTTAAACCTGTGTTCACTTTGAATAGCTATGCAAGTAAAATTAAAAAAAAATAAAAAACAGTTTTTTCCAGCATATTAATGTGTACTCAAAGTGAACAAATGTTCAACTTGCTAAGTAAACCACCTCTACTCCTTTAGTAAATCGATCCCAATGGATGAGGTCAAACACTTGATAGGGTACCAAATATTAAACTTCAGCTGATATCTTACCACTGAATTGTTTTTTAAAGAGCTATTTCACCTTTTCAGAAAAGATGAAATAGTGAATGAACATCGTACACCCTCCCTACCTCCAGGTCCCCACTGTACTTACCTCCGTGGGTGGTGAGTTGTCAGTACCCATACAGCCAGCGTAGCGATCCAGGAATTTGAAATCCGCACTTTTCTTCCACTTTATTCTGCAGGGCAATCAAATCACTCCTTCATGAAAGCTTGGAGAAAGAAGGGGAAGAAAATAGGTAAATACAGTAGGGACTGGGGTGAGGGGGAGTTTGTAGGGTGTTAAAGGTGAACGATCACTTTAAGTATCACATACAGCCAATGAGACTGATTTACTAAAGGATTTGAGAATGTTCACACAATAAATTGTGTGAATATTTGCTTCAGTTATTCCATCTGTTTAGTTATTTCATCACATTAATACAAGGTGTGCATTCTATCTGCTCAGTACTATAGCTCCCTAGTCCACCGTAGGTCCCATTGTCAGTAATCTATTGATTTGACAACCCCTGCTTGTAAGGTGGGAGAACTGTGCCCAGAGATACCCACTGCAGGCTTCTTGTTGTCTTTCATATATAGGAAACCCATGGTAAAAAAAAAAAAAAAAGTGTTGAGAACTTTTCAAAGCCAGCAATCAAATTCAAAACTGCCTTGTAAGTTTTAATGTGAAAGCTGACATTTTTTTGCACATCACAGGCTTCAGGAAGTTCGCCCCCAGACCCTGTAGTTAGGCTACACAATATTCAGACTAAGGTAAACTGAGTCTCTCTTAAAGTACACCTACAAGAAGACTATGGATAATAAACTATTGTCATATTCCTAACCAGCAGTAGTGATGTGTGAATGTGCATAGGTTCAAATTATGGGCCCCGTTTGCAAAGGGTGAATGTTAATGTGAACCAAATCAAAGTCAGTGCAACCAAAAGGCCATGGCCATATTTAATCAGTGACGCCTACTTGTTTTACATTCGGCTTTGACCAGGAAACCTCTTGGCCAGCAGCTGAATGGGGCTGGGGATGCGTCAATGGTTGCTAGGACACCAACAGCCTCTAGCATCCTACCAACCAACGAGCCCTAAGCGGGAAGCTGTTGGCTGCCTAGTGAAGGCAACCAATTTAAGTGGCCATGCACATTGTGGCATCTACATTCGTATTTTGAAGCAGTGTTCAGGGACATAAAAATGCCCCAAACCTTTAGGAGCAGAGGAGCATACTGGCATAATTTCTGCACATAAACTCATAAATGCGCACATATGTGTATACATTCATTCTAGTAGCTAGAATAAATGAACATTCTAGCCATTAGAATGAGTTTATGCTATGCCTGTAATTAAAGAGAATTATGGAGCAAAACAAACATCTTTCATGCTTGATTTTACTGGCAGAGGGATCCAGTGTAGATCAGAGTATTCTAATTGGCCCATGTGCATGAAGCCTAATAGGGAAAGAATTAAGATTTCAATAACTTTGTTGTGAACTTTGAGAATGACATTTCTTAACCATTCTTCTAAATTAAAAGGTTGGGTATGGCTTGTTTTAAAAAGCTTATGCTGTTTACAGAATATATGAAAATAATTTAGTTTTCAAGATCAGGGCACAGTTTCATTTTAAGCACAGTTGCAGTGTTTTCTAGATATCATAAGACTTTCACTGACTGCTTTCATTTGTAGCCTGGAATTGCTCTTTAACCCCTACACTACAGGTTTCTTTACTAGATGCAATTAGCATTAGCAGTATATAGCTGCAGCTTAGACACCTTGTTTGTGCCTCAGTTCCCTTAACCCCTTCCCAGTCATTATCTGTATATTATTATTCCACAGCATGATGCCCATTGCTGGAAATACATTGATAAGTGCCACCAGCCAAGACTTTGCATGATTTGTGGATTTCAATCCTGTATGTCACTAACAGGTTCTATCCCCACTGATGGTTAAGAGCTAGGATTTTTATGAAAACATTGAACACCAGATAAATCCTTATATGTCCTTAAAATACATAATATACATTTCAGGTATGCAAACAGTTCTTTTCTGTTCTGTTCATGCTGTAGAGGGGCCTGCATGCCGCTTTTGCATGGGCACAGAAGCCTATTCATTTCAGTGGGTTGCTGTACCTGCAGGAAACGCAGAGAAAAGTCTGTGACCCTTTTTTAAAATTGCGGCTGCATAGAACAGCATAGTGCTGCGGCACCATGCGGTTTCATGCACCTGAAATGATGCATGGGGGAGCCATTAGGAAATAATGGCACCACTGTGTATCTGCAAAACAGCAGCATGTGCTGAGCCTGCCACTCGGGAAATGCGTGTGAATTACATGTTCTTCCAGACCCGCTACAGTGTGAACCTAAATCCTGTCAAGTTAACTGTCTGCTGATGCTGCTAAATTTGTCCAGGGCATCTAGGCATCAATGACCTCTATTTGTATGTATTGATACTAAGGCTGGGTTCACACTAATGTGATGCCAGACATTGCAGGTGATTTGCACCGCATTGCTGCGCACATCACATCCGATTTCTGTGCGATGCAAATTTATCAATAAAGTTTGTATGGCTGAAATTGCATATGCACCAAAATGGCGCAGGACCCTTTTTTTGGTCCGCACTGGAATTGGATCGCATGGGTGTTTAGACCCATGCGATCTGATTCCACAGTTCGCACTGCATTCTGCAAAGCGATTTGGGGGTGTCATTAACTTTCTATTGACACTCGCAGCGGTTGGCAGAGAGCAGTGTGAACTGCCATGCGAGTCAGATGCGATGCGGCAACTCGCACAGGAATCAT
The DNA here is from genome assembly GCA_018402905.1 of Glandirana rugosa. Classification (NCBI taxonomy): domain Eukaryota; kingdom Metazoa; phylum Chordata; class Amphibia; order Anura; family Ranidae; genus Glandirana; species Glandirana rugosa. The sequence goes on along the minus strand of BLSH010482876.1, from coordinate 311,553 downwards.
GCTGGTTTCCGCATCGCACCAGTGTGAACCGGGCCTAAAGGACGAGGCTGTTCACTTAGCTTAACAAATAAGGTTAAGCTCTGTTCAGTTTTAAAGCCTAAACATATGCAAAGGAAATTTAAAAATCGGGCGATTGTGGAAACAGTGCTTCACTAAACTGAATGAATATTTACTTTACTTAGGCTGGGTTCACACCTAAATCGCAGGAGTCCGGTGCATTCTCTGTTTCAGGGACGAATCAGGCCCGAATCTTTTGCCTGAATTCAGACCTGAAACGGAGCCAAAGATGCACAGGACTCCTGTGCAATTCGCTCTGCAGCCGCCACAGAGATGTGTGAACCGGCTCCATTGAGAGCGAGGCACACTCTCCTGACATGCGAATTGGATGCTGGGAAAACCACATCCAATTTGCATAAGTGTGAACACGGCCTAAATGAATATTCACTTTGTTATGTGAAGAGTCTCTATCCCTTTAGTAAATCAGCCATTTTATGTCTCTTAAGTGTATTTATTCTTAGAGTATACTGCATTTGCTTTATGAAAACATGTTATTTAAAAAATGTCAGTAACAAAAAAAGTTTCTAAAAACATTATTATGATGTTCTTATTAGAATTTCCTTGCTTTCATGCGCTGGGACATATTTCATATGTCAGCTTGCAAGAGAACTATTTTTTTTTCTCCTACAAATGATTATTTTTTGTTATTTAATGGAAAAGCAGAGCTTGCTGTTGTATTTAGTAGTATTTACTGTATCCACTAGATGGTGCTGTCTTCCCTACAATAACACTATAATAACTATAGCTCAGTCAAGGTATAGAAATACGCTAGATGTTTTTTACATACATTAATAACGTTAATTATTTTATAATTGTAAAAGATAAAATTAAGTACAGTGAAATTCTGATCATCAGCTACCAATTTAAGGAGATGTCAGATTATTAATTATTCCAGATTGCTGCACAGCTATAGACAATCTAGGAACGGTAATTGTAAAAAAAAAAAAAAAAAGAGCAAGTGGTAGTTTTTGTTTTACTGACATTGGTGATAAATGCTGATGTGTGACTGGATGATGTGAGTGTAAGCACACAGGCCTGGACTGGCTGCATTTGCATACTTATACATAGGAAGGAAGGGAACATACGAAGACTACCTTTTCATCAAGGTCATTAAACAGTTGGCCAAAAGCATCTTACATGGCTGACAGCTGGTTCTCCCAAGGGATGGCTGGTAGTGGCAGTAGTGGTCTGCTTCTGTTCATATTAGTATCATCTCTTCATCTGTTTTCTGCAGCTGATTCAAAAGACAGCTTTTGTACAGGTTCCCCTATTATCAAGCCTATGCAGCATTCAACAGGGCATGTTTTTTCAAATTTCTGGACTCTTAGGTGCTTAGTTAAAAGCATATTACTGGGGTTGATTTACTAAAACCGAAGCACACAGAATCTGGTGCAGCTGTGCATGGTAGCCAATCAGCTTCTAACGTCAGCGGGTTCAATTAAGCTTTGACAATAAGTGCCGGTTCACACTGCTGCGTGGTGAGAGATCGCATTGGATTCGCACTGCACTGCAGTGCAAATCACATGCGGTGTCTGTGTGATGCGATTTCTGCCATACAGACAGTATGGCTGAAATCGCATTGCATTTGGACCAAACTCGCCCAGGACCTTTTTTTGATCTGCACCAGAATCGGATTACATGGGTGTTCACACCATGTGATCCGATTCATGTCTGAACTGCCAGTTCACAGTGCGAGCTGAAATGAGGGTGTCATTAACAATGTATTAATACTCCCCGCAGTTTGCATAAGGCAGTGTGCAGTGCCGTGCGAGTCGGGTATGATGCGGAAACCCGCAGTGGATTCACAGGATTCCTGCATCACACCAGTGTGAACCGGCACAAAATCCTGGAAGCTGATTGGTTTCTATGCACAGCTGCGCCAGCTTTGCGTGCTTCAGTTTTAGTAAATCTCCCTGTGTCTTGTTTAGATTTTAAAGCTTGTAGTAGTGTCCACATGTAGCATATCTGTATTCTTAAATAATATGCTAAACACCGCGCTGATGATCCCAAATATCAAATAATAACTCTAAGTGATGTAGCTGCTTATATAACAAATTAAACATCAAAATAAGGTGTAAACTGTAAATCTCATAATATTTCACAGCAGCGCATGTAAGTACAAACTTTAAATGATAATAAAGTGCAATATATTGCAATCAAGTGTGAAAAAATCCCAACGTGCATAAAAGAACATCAATCCATCAAAAAGACTGCATACAAAACTGTCCAACATAGTTCAATATATTGTGAAAGTACAGTGGTTCGATCATTCACCAACGTTAACGTTTCGTCATTTCCAATTTGTTCGGAAATTATGTTGTTTAATCACAGCCAAGTTACCACTCATATAGGGAGACAAAGCACAAGGGTCACAAGTCGGAAATGACGAAACGTTAAGGGAGTAGCTATACGGCAACTTGAGAGGAGGCTGCACGTCCACCGCTTGGCAGATCGGTCGGTCGGAATAGGAAACGGGGACTGCACAGCCTATGAGTGACTATTGCTCTGTTTGATTCTATTAAATGTAAGCACATAAGATTTTAGAATTAAGGATCCATTTTATGAGACAATATTGCACTATGAGAGATTTATGCTTTGTCCCCCTATATGAGTGGTAACTTGCCTGTGATTAAACAATGGCTGAGGTCAAGGAAAAAGAGCATAGCTTGACATGCCAAGTTAAAGTTTATTTTTGGTAAGCCTTATTCCATATGGGTGACCACTGAATTGATTGGAGGACTTGGGATGGAAGCTAACCATCTCTTCTGGAGTGAATGATTGAACCACTGTACATTGCACTTTGACAAGGGACAGTTTTGTATGCGGTCTTTTTGGTGGATTGATGTTCTTTTATGCACTTTGGGATTTTTTCACACTTGATTGCAATATATTGCACATTATTATTATTTAACTACTTCAGCCCCGGAAGGATTTCCCAGGTTAGGACCAGAGCACTTTTTGCGATTCTGCGCGGTCGTGCGACGTTGTACCCAGACAAAATTTGCGTCCTTTTTTTCCCACAAATAGAGCTTTATTTTGGTGGTATTTGATCACATCTGCGTCATTTCTGATCACCGCTATAAACAAATAAAGAGCGACAATTTTGGAAAAAAAAAACAATATTTCTTACTTTTTGCTAAAGCACAAATCCAAAAAAAATAAATAAAAAAACATTTTTTTCATCGGTTTTGGCCGATTTATATTCTTCCTCATATTTTTCCACTGATTACTGTATAAATGTCATTGGCAGTTAGGGTGTTAACCTGCAGGGGGAGATCTAAGGGTTAACTGTGTTCCCTAGGCGTGTTCTAACTGTGAGGGGGCTGGGCTACCATGGGCATAAGAGATCTAACTGATCCCAGTGACAGGGATCAGTAGATCTCCTATGCCCACACTGACAGAGCAGGGAACTGCTGTGTTTACATGTTGCCCATTCTTTTGCTGTGGCCGCTCATCACGGCTCGCCGGCAGACATCGGGTCCGCCTGAGCCGTGGGCACACTCCTCCGGAGTACGGCGGGCGCGGCATGCGCCCCCTAGTGGCCACTCCGCAAATCGCCGTTTATTTACAGTGATTCGCGAGACATGTCCACACTGCCGCAGTAAATATACTGCGCGCGGTGTGGAAATGGTTAAAGTTTGTACTTACATGTGCTACTGTGAAATATTATGAGATCTAAGTTTTCACCTTATTTTGATACCTGTATACTTATTTATTTGTTAATGTGACACTAAATTGTGATTTTAAAAAACAATATATTCACACATGCACTCTTAATAAAAAAAAGGACTATAGCTTTCAGCCTCTTTCAAATCTCCAAACCCTTTTTTTTTTCCTGCTTTGATTCAACTTCCGGTTAAAGGGTGGCTCTGTTGTTCTTTATGGTCCCAATGTATGTTGGAACGGAGCCATCCTCTCTAGCTCCTGAGATGGACTATGGAATATGGGATTTGTAGTGTGCATAGAGCAATGCACATGACCACAACGAACACGCACTGTTCGTTCCAAACAAATGGAAATTAGGGGGATAAGGAGAGGTTCAGAAGCGCATGGATGATATTACTAGGAGGTAGAAAAACACATTAAGAAACCATTTCATGAAAACAAAATTACAGGGTCATTAAGTAGTGAATGCGTATGGATTATTTTTGGAGAACAAGAATATTTAGTGACACTTTAACAAATGTATTTCAGAGAAAGCTGTGAGAAAACTGGATTCTTCTGTTATTTTGATGGAATCCAGTATTTTAGGGGTCATGCCAGTATATCCAGTTCTTACAATACCAATGGCCTTTCAAGGGTTTTGGTCAATTTTATTTTATTTTTTAAATTTAGCAATATACAACCAATGGATGCTATCAACTAAGGCATTTTAAAAAAATGTTTTTGCCATCCAAAACTTTTGTCTGATCTTTCATTTTTTGGGCCCATTCACACTTGGGGGTGTGTGTTAACACATGCATTGTCCCAAGGCTTGATGTGTTAGGGCTGCTCATTAATTTTGAATGGGCTGACAGTGCACATCATTGCCTTGAAAAAAGTGCACTGTACTATTTTTGTCAAGGTGGTGCTCCAAAATACGTAGCACGTGCATTCTAGTTTGCTGGCATTACCATCTATTGTCTATGTACATTGAGGTGCCATTATAAAAAAGACAATTCCCGTAACCCATAAGTAGGAAGCCAGCACTTATGTTTAGTCTTTTTTTTTTCACAGAAGTTCTATTGTACCCATTATGCAGCTGGCATATTGCATTCCATGATATTCAACATACAAAGGATCCTTGATCCCCTTACACTATATCCATATTGGTTCATACACATGTATATGCCTTTCATTGACCTTTGCTAGCTTTACTGTTAGTGAGCCTCAGCCATTGACTTGCAAAAGAATGTCTTACATCATAGATCAGTTAGACATCTTTTTTCAGGATAGAGAAATTGGAAAGGAGACAATTCCCCTGATAGTCTCCAAACTAAAAAGAGAAATGGACTATCTCGGTACCGTGGACACAATATATGTGGAGTAAAATGAAGGTTGTTTTATTTATACAAAAAGATAAAAACAGAATATCGAGACACAGAGAGAAGAGCATAAATTTCAAATTCAAAAATGTGTGTTGAAATACAGTCTGCCTATACATTTGTTTCACTAATACTTGGTGTACTCCAGAATGGAGACAATAGGTTCAGTGGGTCCTTAATAGACAAACACTCCTCCACATGTTTCACAAAATTCTATCGCTTCTTCAGAAGGAACAAACTGGATAATATCTGAAATAAAATAACTAAATACACATAATATCCAAAAACAAAACAAAAAAAGTATATATGTATATAGGATATAACAAGCAAGATTGGTAGGTGAGGGAAGGGATGATGCTGGTGCTTACCAGTATAGACCAACACACTAGACAAACTCAAGATGGTAGCACCGCCAACGCTCCCCTCCCCTGTCCCTGTATATGTCCCCCATGTCTGCTGTACAGGGAGCATTGGCGGTGCCACTGTCTTGACTTTGTTTTAGTGTGTTGGTCTATACTGGTAAGCGCTAGTGTCTTCCCATCCCTCACCTACCAGTCTTACTTGTTATACCCTATATACATATATACTTTTTGTTTTGTTTTTTGGATATTATGTGTATTTTGTTATATTATTCAAGATATTACCCAGTTTGTTCCTCCTGAAGAAGCGGTAGAATTCCTCAAAACATGTAGAGGAGTACTTGTCTAATATGGGCCCACTAAACCTCTTGTCTCCATTCTGAAGTACACTAAGTATTAGTGAAACAAATGTATGACAGACTGTATTTCAGCACACCTTTTTGAATTTGAAATGTATGCTCTTCTCTCTGTATCTGGATATTCTGTGTTTATCTTTTTGCATAAATAAAAAAAAACCTTCATTTTACTCCACATGTATTGTGTTCAAGGTACTGAGATAGTCCATTTCTCTTTTTCTTTTGGAGACTATCAGGGGAATTGTCTCCTTTCCAATTTCTCAATCATTATTTGGATGATGGTACCCCCATTTGGCATTAGAGTGTAACTTTGCTAGAGGCCCGCCCTTGGTATATTTTTTCAGTATAAACAGAAAAAAAGGTCTTGATGTATACTGAACATTGTCATTTTATACACAGCCACCGCTGAATATCAGTGGTGTAATTACACATTTCCAAAGACTCTTTGGCATGGTCATACATGGTATGCATTAGTACATACCGTAGTAGTAGTAACCAATTTTGACAGAAGGACCTGAAATATTTTTATGCAAGAAGATATTACAGATCTCTACACAGACATACCCCCCACTATGCAGACATCTGTGTGATCAAATGTTCTGGTACACAGTGTGCGAACATAAGCAATATGATCAATTGAAATCTAATTGCCTTGGCGCAGGGTTTTACTATCTGGGCCAACTAGTTCATGTGACATCCCTTTTCAGGGACAGCAGGGAAATGTGCTAATATTTACCTTATTACTTGTTTCCTTTTATTTGTATTTTTTAATCTGGCCCGATATTCATAGATGAGCGTACTTTCTATTTTTCCATAATGCACTAGTTAACCCCCTCTTCATGTACAGACCTACAATAAATATAATGCATGTTACTTGTGCTCTTTTGAGCTGGGAAAAAAATTATTGCTTGACTGACTAGATGGTGCAGGAACCGTGCAAATTAACATTTATTTCAACCTCTTAGGGTTGCGTTAAATTGTTTGTAAACCAAGAGAGTATGCTACTATCTCAAGAATAGGGCATGCCACCAACAATTAGTTAAAAGAGGAAATTCTTTAAAAATAACTAGTAATTATCAGTTCATCTGTCTTATCTATGCTGTAAGATGTCCCTGACCTCCCACCAGCACACAGCAGATGATTGACAGACTCAGTTGTGTGTTCCCCTTTGAGACTGCACAGGTTGGGGGGGGGGGGGGGGGTATTCCCTCCAGTGTCACATTACTTTTAGCTATCTGCTCTGTGCAGTGCTGTATGTGACATCAGATCCCCATCCCATACCTTCTTGAGCTAAAAAAAGCTGTGTAAAACATGTGCTTTAGGAGGCTGTTCAGAAGAAAGGGCTGTAGATAACAGGTACAATGTATGTAGGAGGATTTGTTTCATCTCTGTGCATCACTTGAGGCTAGTCACTTCAGTGGGTATATGTAAGGGTTTACAACCATTTTAATAAAGGGCACAGAAACATAAAAATGTATATAAAGGGTTTTTTTGATGGGGGTACTGACACTTTAGCATAATATTGGGCTCAGAGAACCAATTGTATTTTTGAGTTCTATCAAATTCATGTAAGAAAACCCAACATTTTACAGCGCAATCTCATTGTAAAAAAAATGAGGCTGCCTTCAGACCTATTGTCTCAATTTTCAATTGTTTTTTATTATTTTAGACAGGTTCCTTCTTATGCATTGAAATGCTCTGCCATTTCTAGAAAAAGCCCTTATAATGCACATTGAGGGATGAGAAAATGGATATGAACTTTTTTGGCCTATGCATGCCAATGCAACACATACTATATATGTAAGCTAGCAGCTTTAAAACAATGGTAAACCTTTGCACATGTGTTAACGAATGAAAACCCCTAAGTGTTAATGACCCTCCTAAGCTGGTATGCTTAATTGCTAGTTTCTTAGCTCTCATGGTGTCACTTTTCTTTACCCATGATGCAGAACAAGAATGCAATTAGATTTCTGACTTCACTGGCTCTGTTTGTTCTGTGTCCACAGACCAATGATGCAGTAAAACCATTGTATGAGCATGTCAGCCAGGGAACCTCCAACTTTAAAAAAAAGTCAGCAATGGCACCCTTAAATTTCTATTTTTAAAGGTTAAACCTGAGACTTATTTTGAAGTAAATTTTTTACTAAACAAGTCATACAGTAAGAGGGTACCATTTTATTTCATCACACATGGTCAGTTAGCATTCCCTTAAAGCTTAAACCAAACATTGTAATGTCCTTTTTTTCTAAGCACTGTTACTAATGACCAATGGCAGACCGTCTGTATTGGTCAGGTAAAAGATCATTTCCCTTTTACCTTTGTTAAATGAGCCTGGGAGTTTCCCCTAAAAACACATGCCTCTAAAAATTGTTAAACTTTATCTTTCTAAAATGTATAACAGTTAATTATTCTTAATCATTTCTAAATTTGTTTTGCTTCTTGGATAGATAATTGTACAGATAGACAAAAAGGGTCTTCTTGGTGCTGCTGGTCCCTATTATTATAAGCCCCTAGCATTCAACACAAATTCATATAATGATGTTTTTAAAATTGCTGAAAACTGGAAACTAAAAATGTTGGTTGTGAGTGAATCTGTCTTTTATCCGATATGTTTTCTAAGTCTAATTCAAAATATAATTTAAAACACCATTAAAAAAATCCAGCTATACAAGGAACCTCCACCATATTATCCCATATGTTTTGTCAAGCATTTTTTTTTAATATTTTTGCCATTCTTTAAACAGGATGCAGCTGGCAAACAACATTTTTTTAAAGTGATTGTAAATGATCACCTTGTAAAATAACCCATTCCGTTTAAAATAGAAATGAAATGCAAAAAAAATTTTTGTATAGATATAAAAAAAACATTATAAATACCCTTTCCCTTTGTTATAAGTAAGTGATCACGTTGTGAGTGAATCTGTCTTTTATCCGATATGTTTAACAAATCTGATTCAAAATGATGTGGGCCTGTATTATTGATATCACATCTAACAATCATTAGATCATAAAAAGGGGGTGGGGGGGGGAGAAAAAAAAGAAATAAAAAAGGGAGATCAAGATTAGGTGGATTTTTGCAGTACCCAAGAATTACAAATGTGTTATATAAAAATACAAATATTTTTATTGTTCACCATATCATTTAAAACACCATTATAATAATTCCAGCTATATAAGGAACCTCCATCATATTATCCTATATGTTTTGCCAAGCATTTTTTTAAACTATTTTTACCATTCTTTAAACAGGATGCAGCTGGCAAACATATATGTTAAAGTGATTGTAAATGACCACCTTTTAAAATAACCCATTCAGTTCAAAATAGAAATGAAGTGCAAAACATTTTTGTATAGATATAAAAAAAATGATAAATACCCTTTTTCCCTTTGTTAAAAGTGATCACGCTGTGAGTGAATCTGTCTTTTATCCAATATGTTTTTCAAATCTGATTCAAAATGGTGTGGGCCTGTATTATTGATATCACATTTCACAATCATTAGATCATAAAAAAGAGAGGAAAAGAAAAAAAAAAGGAAAAAAAGGGAGACCAAGATTAGGTGGATTTTTGCGGTACCCAAGAATTACAAATTTGTTATGTAAAAATACAAATATTTTTATTGTTCACCATATCATTTAAACACCATTATAAAAAATCCAGCTATACAAGGAACCTCCATCATATTATCCCATATGTTTTGTCAAGCATTTTTTTTTCTTTACTATTTTTGCCATTCTTTAAACGGGATGCAGCTGGTAAACATATATGTTAAAGTGATTGTAAATGATCACCTTGTAAAATAACCCATTCAGTTTAAAATAGAAATTCATGAAAAAATGTTTTGTTTAGATATGAAAAAAATAAATAAATCCCCTTTTTCCCTTTTTTATAAGTGATCACATTCCCTCTGTTCTCAGCTGCATAAGAGCTGGGGGAGGAGAAACAGCAGGACACTGAGTTTCCCAGTGTATGGTGCTGCAGCAGGGGCGTGTCAGGACAAGTCTGATCATTGTAGGAGAGCATGCTGAGTTCCCAGCATAGCTAGAGAACTGAACACGGTGGGCTCTCCTGCTTAGTGTGGTCGGTTTTTCATAGGAAAGCAGAGGGACTGACAGGAACACCAGCGATTTCACATAAAGGAAGCAATGCAAAGAGAACAGGATACTTTTTCATACAAGTACATGGTACAGCAGGCACATATCAGAAATATGAAGTGTTGGGGTAACAAAGGCTTTAAAGGAGAAGTATAGCCAAAACTCGTTTGGCTGTACTTCTCCTATGAATCACAGAAGTGCAATTCTTTGTGCATTCCTGTGACCCATTTTCAGCAGAGAGCGGGCTGATGTCCGCTCTCTGCTGATGTCACACAAGTCGGTTCAGGCACCGCGTCATCGCAATAATGGAGTCTGGATCCGCCAGGTGCCTGGACTGATACCTGGCTCAGCCTTTCAGTGAGACGCTGAGAGCCTGAGCCGGAAGCCCCTGTCTCCTCCACAGCCCATTGTTTCAATGAGCGAGGAGGGGGCAGTCAGCAGCTCTCTGCTCGGGAAGCTGTCAGTGCAGAGGCGCCAAGGGACAGATGCAGCATCAGACTAATGCTGCATTCACCTAAGTATGAATCTAAAAAAAGCCCAAACCCATACATCTCGTTTAATGCTTCAGAGATAATCAATTTAATAAGGGGCTTTGAATGGACTATTCATGACAAAGCAAATATTAAGTAACATATTATGGCAACTGTATCAATGGTCAGTTTTTTTGTTAAAGTGTATGTAACCCTAAATATGTTTTTCAGTATGTTTGGCATCATTGCTTCAATGTATGTCGTTTTTTTAAGCAAATGCATAGAGATTCTGCCAGTAGCAGCACATCCTGTTGCAGGACGACATCACTAAGCCACTGCTTCAAAAGTAGCCTCCTGTAGACTTGCCAGAATGCCCAACAGCCAACTGAAGGTATGCACATGGCAAACTGTTGCTAATTGATAGTCAACAGTTTAGAATTGTCAGCACACAACAGGAAGTTTCCAGATAGGAAACTTAAGAAACTTGTATACTGAAAGACATGATGCCCAATATACTGAAAAGTAGATTTAGGATCTACATACTGTACGCTTTAAGGAAACCTGTATTGAGAGAAGTATGTAGGCTACCACTGCTGCCCTACCTTGTGAAAATGCTATTTGTCTGGTTGTCATGCTTATTTTCCCTTGTTTCTGAGTCACTGGCCCAGAGCTCGTATGCAGATGGAGGCCAGAGATCAGCAATGACATGGACCAATATTTCTTTCAATACAGATTTTGTTTGAAAATTATTATTTTCTTAGCATTGAAGTACACTGCAGCAAAGGCATTCTTTTGAAACAAAGCAAACAACATAAATCCAGAAGCATTATAACACCAATACTATTCAGTCGGCCATTCCCCTAACTACTACAGAAATTATTCATTATCAATGAGAAATTCCTAATATTCCTAATATGAATGTTAAATAAATATAACATGTTTAAAAAAAAGGAATTGACATTTCACTGGAATGGACAGTTTCCGTTCACCTTGCCCCTATAATTAGCTTACCATGCTTCCTTAATATCACTTTAATCATACTGAAAGGGATAGAGAAAAGCCCCTTATACAATAAACTGCATGTAAGTTAGGAAACAGCTTACACTGTCAAAAAGGAACAGTTATGATCTCCTTTCTTTCCCAAACCACACATGCCCCATGAACCACATCCTATTTTCTGATGCCATGAAGAGTTTTCTAATCAAGGTGCGTCATTTTCATACATGTGCAGTAAATGGCTGTGTTCCATGACATGTAGACTTGGTGTTTAGATATCACAGCATGTCCTCAGTCTCATACATGATCGCTTTCGTGAAAATAGGCTTTTCAGATAACTGCATGCACTCTCCACATCATGCCCACCATTAAGCCCATCAATATGTGAATATGTCCAGATGTGTAAAGATCACTGGCTGTATCTTATCCACTGTATGTCTATCATCTTATGCGTGCTTGTAGTTTTTGTGTGGATGTTTATTACGGCAAAAAAAAAAAACGTGTTTACTAAAATAGAGGTGAGATAGTGTCCCATATCGTCCCCTCAGATAGTTTCTAAATATAGACACAGTTTTGGGTCATGGCATATATTAATATACCAGAGAAGTCTAAAGTCAACCCTTTAAGTTTAGAAACAAAGTTAAAGGGGATGGAGCACCGGCCTTTCTGCTTCTTTTTATTTAAAATTCCAACAGTTTCAGGCTGCACTGTCCTTCTACAAGCTCTGGTGAACGTGAGGAAGGGCACTGTTGCCCGAAACTGTTGGGGCTGTGAAAAAAAAGAAGCAAAATGACCTGTGCTCCATCCCTTTTATTCATTGGATTATACATTTTATATTATTCATAGATAGATATGCATATACAGTATGAACAAAAAAAGGAAAACACAAGCACAGCTTGGATTGACATATCTCCCTCATGTCTATCTCTCTAGTTTTAGAGTAACTGAAAAGAGATGTGGGAGATGATGTGATTGTGAATAAACTCTTACTCAAAATGAATGAAATGACTGTACAGCTTAAATGGGTGTATATAGCCATTCATTTTAGAAGCAGTGTACAGTATAACACCATATATTGATTGCCATAGCATGTTGTATAAGCATGATTTGCATGGACTAATAAATGAATATCATATATAAGTATGATATTTATGCAGAATAGTAATGAATGCATGCATGTTTTAGACCAGTGTTTTTAAAACTAACTTACACTGTAATTCTGTTTCAATGTACGGTAGTCTTATGCTCTTGACTCTGATGCAGCATGTTGTGTAAAGCAATAAGCTATTCTTTCTTTAACCCAATTCTGCTCAGTTAAATGTACAGTTTTGCATAAATGAAGAAATGCAGTTTATTATAGAAAGTTGGTAGATGTACTTATATGTTGTTTTATAGACACAAGCTCTATGTTTTCTGAAAAAGGACTTTAGTCCAAGTAGAAATTGTAAATGATGGTGGACAAAGGTCCTGCTCATAGTTAGAATGAGGATGCATTTTTCAAATAGTGGAATACATTGCAACACTCTAAAATTAAGATTTTCAGGTGGGTGGTCTCTCAGAAAGAAAATAAAGACATGTTAAAAAAGAATCTTCTTTATTTCAAAAATCTAGAAAATTAAAGGGGTACAAAAAACATTTTTTTTAAATCCTTCACACATAGTATGAGAAATGTTGCAGAACATCAACCCCATCAAATATATTTCTAAACAATGATGTTTCTTCCCCACATTGTCAATATGGTGCAAATTACATGGCAACTTAATATCAACAAATAATGCACAGACAAGATCCCAATGCGTATTTCTAAAAGTGGTTTCATCTGGGGAAAAAGTGGTGATATGTTCTGATTAGTTCTCAATCCAAAGTAAACCCGCCCATAACAGCAGAGATTTAACTTGTAATAAAGATCATCCCAGCCACAGTAGTCTTAATGTTGAGAGACATCATTTGAAGCCCATTTGGCTGAAATGCATTGGGTTTTTGTCTGTGGATTTTATAAGTATTAAGTAGCCATATAATTGGCACCACAATGACAATGTGGAGACAAGACATCATTGTTTAGAAATATATTTGATGGGGTTGATGTTCTGTAACATTTCTCATACAATGTGTGAAGGATTTTTAAAAATGGTATTCTTTTTTAACATGTGTTGTTCTTCTTTCTGAGAGACCACCTACCTGAAAATCCTTGATTTAGAGTTTTGTGTTGTATTCTGCTATTTGAAAAGGGTTATTGAATTTGGAGAGTTGGTGGGTTTCAATGATTCTGAGCCATGGGGATGTTTTAGGATGAGAATGCAGAAATGGGAAACTCCTCCTTGTCACTACATGGAGGTGTCAGAATAGACATATTTTTCAATTCTGATACCTCCAAGCCTTGGTGAGCAATAAAGACATAGCAAAAAGCTTCCTTGCACTACTGAAAGGTTTGATTTTATTTCCATCCCCATTGGAGGGATTTCCTATGACTTTCTTTCCTGATAGAAAGTAAGGGGAATCCTGCCCAATATGGACACTGGGGGCAATAAAATCCTGACAGAGTTTTAACCCATTTGTGCTCTGTCTAGAACAAAATATATTGTTTTATAAACATAGCAACAAAGATTTTGACCAGTGTTGGGCTATAAAGTAAATTATAACTGCTTAGATGAGCTTGAAATATACTTGCCAACATCCAAAATTAAAACATCTGGGGCTGGGACTTTCCCAAAACTGGGTATCGCCAAGGTGTTTATAGCGAATATGGTTATAAATTGGGTGGGTTTAAAACTAAAAAGAGTCCTAGTTTTTTGGCTTGCATGATTGCAGTATATATGTGACAAATACAGCATAATGACAGGCTTAATTCCATTAAAAAGGTTATCCCATAGAGCCAGAACAAAGGATAGGAAGGCATATCTAAAAGCATTTTGCAGTTTTTCATCCACATTACATTTTTTGAATAATCAAAGTACAACTGCCTTACGCAAATAGCCAAAACAAAAACTAGCAAAGTTTATCTCATATATATGTATTCTAATTTGAATTAAATATACACTGAATATTTAAATATAGGGGGTTGTTTCTTATATGCAGGGGGAAAAGCCTTCTAAAAGGCATGGCAATTGAGCTGTCTTGCTCTGAAATTGCTTACAACAACACAATAGAAACAGGAGAAAAAGTGGTAGAAAGAATGACAGAGCAAAGTTATGTTGAGATGCCTATTCATGATAAAATTCATAAGCCAATATTTTCTGATCCTTGTATAACTGGGTCTTTATCAAGTTTTTAGAAAATCTGAGAACATTGTGTATTAGGTATGGCTTTCCATTGTGCAAGGAGCTTTATGTCACCAATCTGTCACTGTAGTTTAGAGCACTCTTATTTACAGCAGGGGTAATGTAATTTGGATAAATCCAGTATAATCCTGCTATCCAGGATAGCAGTGTACCTAACATCACCCATTTAAATGTCATATCAATTATTTGTTATACTAGCTTAGTATGGTAGCATAGTTATTTACAAAATATGTGTGTGGATTTCTGTTATGTCTGTAGAAGAAGGTAAGTAGAAAAACAAAATCCAACATTCCTCATTGTACTTGCATGAAAACATTAGACACCAAGCATACATATTTTCAAGTTAAGAGTAATTTACTGAGGAGTGAAAACATTCAATACAATTGTTATTTTACTCCTAGAAAGATAAGTGCTTTCACTGCTTGATAAATCTACCTACACACAAACATGTTTGACAATGTATGTCTGCTGCTATATAAATATGGATGATTTCCATTTTCTCTGACTACAGAGGCAAGTAATAGTAGCCATGAGTCTCGTGTTGGTCTAGCAGAAGGTCTGGAATCACGAGAGAAGACAATTATACCACTTGTGATCGTGTCATCCTTGACCTTTATTTGTCTTGTGGTTCTTGTTGGTATTCTAATATACTGGCGGTAAGTATTCTGGTTTCTTACCTATGCATGTATGTAAACACTTTAAATAAAAAGTGTAAATAGGTTGTAAACAATATTTTATAAAGCTGGGTACGTGTTATGCAATGTATATATACATATGCACTGCAGTAATAAAAATGGGGTAGAAAACAAACAGAGCTTCAGGCAAGCAGCTAAATATAGAATTGAGCTTCATGTATGTGAAATGTCTTATTTGCTAAAGATTTGTAATTCTGTTCAACCAGTCACCCCTACCAGATAGTTGAGGAAAGTGGAAAACTAGCACTGAACTCGCAATGTTGTCTTATTTGTACTACTATCTTAAAGCCCTACTAGAAAGGGCACACAGGTTCTGAACTCTTTGAGATCTGTCTGCAAACTGCACTGCAGCTAAGCAATAGAGACTGCTCTAGCATCTGCCCCTGTCTATTATTGGAAAAATAATGGATAGTGGCGCACTGATAAGATCTTGACTCTTCTATCTCTTTCTATCAGGAAGCTACCAGACTAAATTAACAGAACTGACTCAGAGTGTTGCCACTTCCTCTCCGTCACTAAGTACTCGATACCAGGATTTTGCCAAAGCGCAAAGCGTTTGACACAGTTCCTCACACATGGCTAATGTGTTAATTAAAGTCTACAGGCTTGGAAAATTCCATTTGTAAATGGATAGAAAATACCATATTGAGAGAGTAGTGATTAATGATTCCTACTCTGAATGGTTTCAGGTTATTAGTGGTGTACCCCAAAGTTCAGTGTTGGGACTCTTAGTTTTTAACCACTTGCCGACCAGCCGCCATCATTATGCTGAGGCAACGATCCCGCAAATCGTCGTAGGTGTACGGCGGAGTGGGATCTCGCTTTTGTGGCAGCCAACGGGGGAGCCAATCAGTGAGTCTGGCGGACTCGATGTCTGCCAGCCACCCGCGATCGTTTCCCACAGCAACAGAATGGGAATCTGCCTGTGTAAACAAGACAGATCTCTATTCTGACAGGGGAGATCACACAGATCCCATCTTTCTGCTATGCAGGAAAACGGATCTGTGTCTTTCCCCAGTCACACAGTCCCCCATATAGTTAGAAAGCACAAACCGGGAACACATTTAACCCCTTGAACGCCCCTAGTGTTAACCCCTTCCCTGCCAGTGTCATTAGTACAATAACAGTGCATATTTTTATCACTGATTACTGTAATAATGTCACTGGTTCCCAAAAAAGTGTCAAATATGTCAATTAGGTGTCCGATCTGTCCACCGCAATATCGCAGTCCCGCTAAAAATTTCTGATCGCCGCCATTAAAATAAATAATAAAAATGCCATAAATCTATTTCCTATTTTGTAGACTCTACTGCGCAAACCAATCAATATATGCTTATTTATGCTTATTGAGATTTATTTTACCAAAAATATGTAGAAGAATATATATTGGCCTAGACTGATGAAGAAATGTGTTTTTTTACTTTTTTTTGGGATATTTATTATAGCAAAAAGTAAAAAATATTGTTTTTTCTTTTCAAAATTGTCACTTTTTGTTTATAGTGTAAAAAATAAAAACCACAGGGGTGATCAAATACCACCAAAAGAAATCTCTATTTGTGGGGAAAAAGGTACATAGATTTTGTTTGGGCACAACATGGCACGGCCGTGCAATTGTCAGTTAAAACAATGCAGTACCGTATCGCAAAAAATGGCGTGGTCAGGAAGTGGGCAAATCCTTCCGGTCCTTAAATGGTTAATATATTTAAAAATGATATAGGGTTTGGGATTAAAAGTACCATTTCAGTGTTTGCAGATGACACCAAGCTATGCAGTTAAATTATGTCCTTAGAGGATGTCTCCAACTTACAAGACAACCTCAATGCACTGTTTAATTGGGCAACTATGTGGCAAATGAGATTTAATGTGGATACATGTAAAGCTAAGCACTTGGGGGCTAAAACATGCATGCACTATACATACTAGAACAGCTGAGGGAGTCAATGGTGGAGCAGGATCTGGATGTTCTGGTAGATCATAGACTTAAAGGGGAGTTTACTGTTTTATCTAGGGGTGAACACAGAGCCTATTATTACCTGATCCCTCAATTCTCTGAAAATGTCACTCACCCACGTCCATTGGTGAACTGTTCCTGACTTCTTCACATTCAGAGCTCATCTATAGCCGTGATGACGTCAGGAAAAATCCACCACACAAGACCACTGTATGACGGGGTGGGGGGCAGGGTCAGTTCTTGCGCTGGGAGGATCGGAGAATTAAGTGAGTATATCTTGGATCTTCAATCTCCTAGACAAAAATGAGTAGGAAAAAATGTGCCCGGGTTCAGCTTTAAGGGATAAATTTCCCTTTTTACAAAAAAAAAAGCAAATGCACATCTTTTTGCAGGTAATTTGCGCATTCATTTGTTTTTTACTCTGCCGCCTGTAAGGCATTGCACCCATGATCAGCAGATCACAGATGTAATGCCAGGATCCTGCAGACACTGAGTACAGCTGTCTGTCCATTTCTTGTAGGGGCAGACAGTTATCGAATCGTAGGAAGAATCAATGAACTACAGAGACACTCCCCAGCACCTGCGCAGTTCAATGAGAACTACAAGCCATCAGCCGTGGAGACCAACGGTAGTTGTAGTTCATTCATTCACAGACTTCTGTGAATGAGTAATGCGACCGTGTGGGCGGAGCCCACGCACTGCCACTCTGTTTTCAAATTCTGACAGTGGGTGCAGAGAGAAGATCCCCTGCCTGCTGTCACTGGGAGGGGGTTGGGTGGAGAGGAGACAAGAACTGGAAGATGATAGATGCTCCACCCTGAATACGAGATGATAATAGCATGTAATGCCAAGCTGCAGTTCCCAAAGCTAGTAAAATACTTTCTTACTTATATATATATATATATATGATCAATATGCAGAAATACATAAGTGGTCCATATAGTGAACTTGGTGTATAGTTATTCACTTTCAGGTCATTACAGAGGACAAGGGAGTACTCTTTACATCTGAAGGAAAAAAGATTTAACCTTCACATACAGAACAGCTTTGTCACAGTAAGATCTTTGCAAATGTACAATAGACTCCCTGAAAAACTAGTTCTAGCCAGCTCAGTAGATTGTTTAAAAACGAGCTGGATGCATTCCTAAATGCACAAAACATAACTGGATACAATTTTTTAGAAGTAATAATGTCAGGGGTAATGGATGCAGGGAATATCCCATTGCCTCCTAGGGCATCAGGAAGGTTTTCTTTATTCCCCGCTGGAGCGAATTGGATCATGCTTTTATTTTTATTTAATTTTTTTTTGCATTAACACAGCTTTTATCCATTAAAAGGGCAGCATAGCATGCAAAAATGTAATCAGTACTTCCATTAAAACACTTCAATATGTGCATGAAGATATAAACTAAAGTGCTGCTGTTTTATAATGCTAGAGTCCAACAAAAAAACAAGTTTATTAGCATTTTTTTTGCCTCTGGTCCAGCCAAGCAGAATATTATATCATATGGTTTTCATAACATAATCATAAAACTCTACATTGTTGGTGGTCCTTGATGTGAGCAAAGTCTTTGCAGACACTTCAAATTTTCACTCATGCATCATCAGTCTCAATTACTCTTTTCTGTTTGATATATGCAGATTTGGTAATATTTTACATTATTGATTGATGGGCACTACTGTATACCTGTGCGTTTCCAGCAGTCAGCACTTTCATCATTTTAATCAAGTGATAATTAGTAATTCACACTTAACACATAAGCCTGATGTTGTTCACCTCTTATTCGAAACAGATGGAAATACCTGCCTACAAGAATCGCAAAACCAGATGTTGTACATTGACTTTATATAGTTGCGTCCTAATTGACAGGAATTATGTACTTCATCCGTGAGCAGCACATGGAATGATGTTTAATCTATAGTGGCAGTGATCAAACAATTTCTTTCAATTGTTTTTTATTAAACATTAACAGTTGACAAGGCACAAAAAGCATTAACATCATTCAAGTATTATCCACAGTAGAGTTATCTTACGCATTACGTTTGAAATACTAAAGGACTCTTATAACTTGAATATGCTTACATAGTACTTATCAGCGAATAAGTGAGACTTAACATTTGGTTAAAGTCTAAGTAAGGTTGGACCTTCCATAAACAGAAAAGTTCAAACGAAAGGCTTTAACTTAGAATCAAGGCCCAAAGAAACAAAGGAAATAAAGAAATAAATAAAGAGGAAAAATAAAAATAATGAACAAGCTTAAACATTACCACCGTCATCATTAATCCATATACTGATCTAAAAGTCAGTATTTTATAGAGAAATTTCTGAAAATCTGGATAACTATATTTGCCATCTATCTAGGAAGTGATCAAACTATTTAATCCTTTTAACAGGTATTTAGGAAATGGGGATAAAAGGGAAATGTTTATATTACTTTAGTAATATGGATGTTTTGGTCAAAGAAATAATTAAGTTAAACAGGAGAGCAGTTTATTAGCTAAAAAAGAAAATGTAAAATACATGTTTTTTTCATCCCCCACATTTTTTTCAGAATTCAGTGAATGTCATATTCACCAAACATTCATTGTGCATTTTCTGCACATTTATTAGCAAATATTTTATCCAATTTATATAGCACATTTGCTAGGAAGGGTCAAGTGGAAATTCACCAAATAAACTTACTGCACATTTGACAACACCTAAAATGGACTCTTTTTGTCAATATGGAATGTACTATATATCTTCTTTATAGCCAAGCAAAAGTTACAATCACCACACGATGACTAAAAATCTTTACTTACAGTCCTGCTCACCATTATTGGCACCCCTCCATGTTTTGCATAACTGAGTGAATGTCTTCAGAAATAAATGGAAATGTACCAAATTTATATCAGCAGGATCTTTTAATTTTATTACCACTCGTCCTGACATTCATTTCTAAAAATCAGTAGCACACCACTAACATTGAAAACGAACCGATATTTCTTCTATATATCATGTAAGGTATAACTGTTTTTCTCAGGTAAAATCCACAACAGTTTACACGTCATTCAAATAAACCACTTAAAGGTGAACTGGGAAGGATCGTTTACACGATATATTTAACCTATTTTATAAACGATTATTTACACGTCTTTTACGTGTTACTTACAAACCACTTATACTGTAAGTGACTTAAGACTTTTTTTA